>JASVEL010001827.1:0-327563 GCA_032618575.1 Nicotiana noctiflora
TCATTCGTTCTTTTACATTCTTGCACTGCATAAGGCTACTATCTGCCTTTCGAAACTAAGCTCTGTCTCCATCTGCTTTTTCCCTTTCGAAACTAAGCTCTGTCTCCATCTGCTTTTTTGCATAAGGCTACTCTCTACCTTTCGAGACTAAACATTATCTACAAACTGTATAAGGCTACTATCTGCCTTTCGAGACTAAGCTCTATCTCCATCTGCATTCTGCATAAGGCTATTCTCTGCCTTCCGAGGTTAAGTTCTACCTCCATCCTGCATAAGGCTACTATCCGCCTTCCGAGACTAAACATTGTCTCCATCCTGCATGGCTGAGATATCGCCGCTTTATTTTTTGACTGGCTGAAACATCGCCACCTGCATTTTAACTTCTCGTTCGGCTGAAATATCGCCACCTGCTTTAAATTCTCGCTCTGGCTGAAGGATCGCCTCCTTGTGCATTCATTTGGCTGAAAGATAGCCACCTTCTCATGGGCTGAAAGATCGTCATTCAAAGGCATCATAGTTCGGAGGCACCATCTGCATAGCCCGAGAACATAATTTCATGGCCTGCGAACCCTTACTTTTTTGCTCTTCATGGCCCAGGACATCATAGTCTGAGGACGTCATCCTAACCGTCCAAAGACAAGCATTCATGGTCTAACGGGAACTTGCATCACGTTTAAATTATGCAATATACATACACTACGCATTTTCAGGTGTTCCGGCTAGCTCACGGTCATCTCAGCAGGAGCGATCCCGCTTCAGTCCTCTGTAGTTTGTCCGATTCCAAGCACCCTATCAGATCTAACCATCACATCCATTCTTCTGAATTCCATCGGCATATTCGTCAATGGCCTCTGAACTACATATGACCTAATTCGTGTAAAACCAGGGATATGTAGGCAGCTCGGAAACCAGAGCGCGGTCAATATCCTTCTACAATCACCGTCTCCAGTCAAAATTGGCCATCTTATCTTTACCCGAGAACTCTTTCGTCCTCCTCGGGTAAAGAGGGGCGGCTGTTGATACCCAATTTTTCCCTATGTATTTTTATAGTCAAAATACTTATGTATATGCATATATAAGCATCCACAAAGGTTTTGGTATTTTTCCACATTTTTCAAGGATTTTTAAAACTAATTTATGGTCTATTTTGCACTATAAAATCCAATAATTATTCCCAAAACTTGTCATTTTGGTGAATAATTTATTATATTCTCACGTCTACACAAAAATGTAATTTGCATGATTTTACAAGCCCGTTTTCTATTTTTAAATTAAAATTGCATTAAATTATAATTTTAGCCTATTTCTTGATTTATTAGCATTTGTAATCAAAAAATCATTCCTAATATTTTTAAATTAATACTTATGCATTGATTATTAACTCAGTTTTTTAATTTGATTTTTAAACATCATTTACTATTTTATAAAAATCCAAATTCGGGAAAATTGGCTATTTATTGTAGTCCTTTTTAATTTCAATTTTAGCCCAATTCCAGCCCCAATCTAACCCCCAATTACACTACCCAATTTCATAAATTACCCAACCCATACCCTATTAACTAACCCGCCCGAAACCCCATTTTAAATCAGGACCGTTGATTGTTTTAATCAACGGTCCACGTTCCCCTTTCATAAATTAAACCTGACCCCAACCCTAATCCCCCTCATTCTCTCTTTAGCAGCCGCCTTTGAACCCTCTTCATCCCCAGACGCTCTCAATCACCCTGAAACCCTAGCTCTTCTCCGACCATTTTTCGACCTTGTTTCACCGAAAACCATGGCCTCCCAAGCCCCGTGCAACCTTTACTCACCCCCACTCACCTCTAGGTCCTCTCTATTCAAAGATCCAAAGCTGGATCTTGAAGATCCCCGGTTTAGAGGTGTGAGCACGTGATTTTTGCCCTATATGAGAATTACTCCCAAAAATTCAAAATAAAAGAGTTTTGTGTTGTTTGCAATATTTGTGAATTTTGTGTTATTTTTCTTGAATTGTTTGCATTTATCTGTGCATATTTATTTGTTTAAATAAATAAAATATAAAAAATATCTTGCATTTGTATATAAAATTCAAGTTTACAATTAGGAATAATTAAGTTTGTTTTACGAAAATGAAAAATCACAAAAAATATGTATTTTTTGCATTTTTAGCATTTAAAGTCCAAATTATGCAATTTTATTTTAATTAATATTTAATTTTGTATGATAATTATTATTAGAAGTTAATTAGTATTTTAAGATAATTTTGGTTTTTATAATTTAATCTTAGCATTTTTTTTAATTTAATTAGTAATAGAAAAGAGAACAAAAATCAAAGAAAAATCGAATTGGGCTTTTATTCAATTCAAAATGCATCAAGCCCAAAACTAATACCCAACCCAAAAAATCCCTAGCCCAATCCAAACCCCCTAAATCTGAACAAAACACACCCTTGTCATTTATTTCATTTTTTTTCCTACAATAATTAAAAGAAAACCCTAAAACTAACCTAATAACACACAAGCCTCCACTTTACTATTCTTTCTTCTTCCTCCTTCTTCTTTCCCCCACCTCCTCCTTTCTTCCACAGCCATGGCTGCCTCCCATCATCAGCCCATGCACCATCACCATCATCATCTCAAACAAATCCTAAAACTTCATAACCACCTTCCTATCCCCACCGGAACAACTCACGACCAAAAACAGCCCCCTCGACGTCGAACTGCTGCCCAACCATGACCAGCCATAATCGACGATCAAGCAGCAGCAGTCCGACGTCCAGCTTCCCCTCCAGCTCGTCGGCGAACTCCTCCAAAAGACCAAGCTCCCTCGTTTTTCTTTTTCTTTCTTTATATTCTATATATATATATATATATATATATATATATATATATATATATATATATATATATATATATATATATATATATAGTCTCATGATTATATATGTATATATACATATATATACGTATATACACGAATATATATATCTTAGGTTCATATGTATATATGTATATATTGGGTATATCTTATGTATATATATGTATACACGAGTATATTCTCTCTCTCTCTCTATATATATATATATATATTTCGTTTTATTATTATTATTATTGTTATTTTTATTTTCGGACAGATTTTTATTTTTTGTTATTTATTTCTTTTTATTTTTTCGGATATTATGCATATGTATATAGGAATTTCATTTCTATGTATATTATATATATATATGTATATATATCTCTCTCTCTCTATATATATATATATATATATATGTATATTTTCGAATTTAGATATTATATGGTTGATTTTGTTTCTTACTTGTTGTTCATCATGTTCTTGATTATTTCTTCATTTTTTTCATACTTTAATCATGTGTTTTGTTAAGTTGTTAATATAGAAATGTTATAGTTCAATCATTTTTGCATCTTAAATCTTGGTTGTAATGTTGGTAGATTTAAATTGAATTTTTAGATGATTATTAAGTTTATTAGATTGAATTTGTCTCATTATTTTTTGCTTAAGTCTAAATTCGGATTTGAATTATAGAATTGAACTAGTTTGTTTGATATGTTAAGTTTAATTTAATTTAAGTTTAAGTGATTTGAAGTTACTTGTTTGTTATTGTTGATAAATTTGAAAATTTTGTGTTATTAAAAATAATGTTAATAATGTTGTTCTTGGTTGTTCATCATGTTGTTAGGATTGTTGTTAAAATTGTTTAAGAATTGGTTAAATTTGCTATATTTTGGTTGTTTGATTTAGGTGAATTGGTTATAGCTGATAAGGGTATAGTAGTAAATTTCAATAATTTTGGGGTTATTTTAGTCATTAAATTATAGTCAATTATTTGAATTAAAGTTATTTTGTCCATTAGTTATTTAATTATTGTTAAATTAAAGTGGGGGACAAAACATAAGATAGTGGTAATTAAAGTATTGATAGAATATGTATAATGGAGAATAAAACATAACATAGTGGAATTAAAAGTGGGATTAAAATAAAAGAAAGTGGAAATCTTACTTTTAGTTTTTTAATTAATAATGGTTTATTTTTAATTAAAAGGGGACCTTGAGTCTTGTGTATATAAGTTAGAATCATATTTCATTTAGGGGAAGGAGAAAGAGAAGAAAACATTTTAGAGAGAAGAATCTGAAAAAAAAATCTTAAAGAGTGTTAGCAAATAGTAAAACAAAAACAAAAAACGAAAAAAAAAATTGAAAGAAAGATTTTAGCCCTTCATTTTACAAAGTCTTATTTTTGAAGTTCAATTCTCGGTTGATTCTTATTGCTTAAATCCGGATACTGGGTATTCTTGAGGTTGATGTTGCTGTGATATTGCTGTGTTGTTATTTGTTGTGTTGATCACCGGTGTTCTTTTCTTTCCAATATCAGGTACATACCTAATCATGTTTAAATGATAAGATGAATACATGGGAAAGATGAGGATTTTGTTGAAATTTTAAATAGTTTTTTCTATCTTCTTTGATTATGTTTTAATAAATTCCGTATTAATATTTTGTAAATTTTGTGATAACTTTAAATAATTAAGCCTTGTTGTAGCAATAATAATTTACTTCTAAAAATGGTTATTAAATAGTATAGTTATAAATGTGTTTATTAATGTTCAAATTGTTTAGGAAGAATGAATTACTCTTTTGATAATCGAATTAATTAGAACTTCTTTAATATTGTCTTTAATAAATTAAGTTGTTAACATGTAGGTAAGTTCAATAAAAATGCGAATTTTAATTATTTTGCGTAAATTAGGCATTTAGGTACGATTTGAGTTTTCAATAATACAAGAATTGTTTCTTTTCTAGTTTAACCATCTCAAAATATAGGTGTAAATAATTAAGGTTGATTATGGTTTTGAATAATATTTGTAATTAGTTAATATCAAGGGTTTAAGTTAAAAAATAGTAAAAAAAAAAGTTAAAAATATGAGTCTAAATTATTTATAAGATTGGTTTAGTTTGTACATATATTAGTTGTTGGTTTTGCACTTTTATTTTTAGTTTTAATTTAAGTACTGGTTATTTTAAAAAAAAAAAAAAAAATATTTCCAAACGTAGCAAATAAATATTTTTTTTAGTATGTAATCAATTAGGATTTTTGTTGTTTTTTTTTTAAAAAAAACGAATTTAAATAAAAATTACATTGATTTGTGATTTCTGTTTTTTTTACTTAGTTTTAAATAATTGGGAATAAATACTTTTATCATACAAACTTTAATATTGTTATAATTTTTTGATAGTTTTTGAATAAATGATTTTATTGGTTTTTCTTTTTTATATATTCAAGTTTTTTAATATTATTCTAAATTAGATTTTTTTTTATTATTAAGTTGTGAAATTTCGTATTTAATAAAATAATAAAATAATAATAATAATAAAATAATAAATAAAACAATTTCGAAAAAAAAAATTTGTTTAAACATAGATTAAAATCTGTTTCATTAAGTTTTTTTGTCATAAATAAGATAAGTATTGCATTTTTAATTTCTAAATTATTTATGAGATTTCTTTATTTATAAAAACTAAAAAATAGGAAATGTAGTCATTTTAGAATTATATTGTTAATAAAAATGAGATGAGCCTCGCCGCACTAAATACACAATTGCGGGGCCCTCAAATTAATTGTAAAGACTTAGACTCGGGAAGACCGTTTAGTGAATTTCACGGTCTTTCCCAAAGTTAATAAAGACGATAGAACCCTTAGGCACGATTTGTAAATAAATTACTTTCCTAAATACGGGTGCGCATTTATGTGACCCAAATCTTACTCTCGGCGAAACTGAAATGCATTAAAGTCACAGGCGTACCGGTTGCGGTGTGACTCGAAATGTGTTTTCGTGACGTCGCAATTCTTCTAAAATTAAAAGGCGGAACATTAAAAGCATCTAGTTAAAATATAAAAAGAAATCAGATAAAAGCAAAAAGAGCAGTTGAGCGACCGTGCTAAAAACCACGGAATTCGGGAGTGCCTAACACCTTCTCCCGGGTTAACAGAATTCCTTATCCAGGTTTCTAGTTTCGCAGACTGTAATACAGAGTCATAAATTTCCTCGGTTCGGGATTAAACCGGTGACTTGGGACACCATTATTTTTCCAAGTGGAGACTCTGAAAAATTAAATAAATTGATCCCGTTCCGACTGTCCTTTAAGTGGAAAAACTCCTTCACTGATTATTATTATATTCCTTCTCGGGGTGTAGTATTAAACAGTGACGCATTTACGTTTACACGTGTATGTGCGGTAAAAAGGGAGGTGTGACAGCTCTGGCGACTCTGTTGGGGATAAGTAACCCGGAACTTCGGTTCAGGGTTTAAGAATTCGAGCTCAGTTAAATTGTTGTTTTTACTTATATCTGATTTCATTATATGTTTTGATTAATGTGCTACATGATTACCGCTTTGATATTGCGTGAATTGTATATATAAAACTGTGCCGAAAACCCTTCTCTTCTTATCTCTGGGGATGTGCTTACTGGTTGAGACTCCCCTTTCTGTTAGTGTCAATTCCAAAAATAAGAAAAAGAGGCCGGACAAGTTACAAAGCCGATTGACTCCGCGGGTCACCGGTACGTAGCCCTCTCCTCGATCCGAGTTGTCCGCTCGGGTACACGGTCTAGCACCATATGAAAACTTCGGGATATTGAACCTAGGTCTAGGACGTTTATTTGCATCATATCTGACTTAGGGGACTCAACATAGGGGTTGGGTCCGTCTAGGACAGGTGACCCGGTAATTAAGACCGAGCATATTATGTGTTGCATTTTTAATTGTCCTTGATCATTATGCGGACCGGCAAAAATCCCAAGGGTAGAAAAATTATTGAAAAAAAAAGAGAGAAATAAGAGTTAGTGAAAATGGGTATCAAAAAAAAAAAAAAAATTGAAAAAATGGTTTTGTTGTTGAAATAAATTGGTCGATTAATCTGACCGAACTACGCAGGTTTGATTCTCGCCATTAGGTGGGATACGTAGGCAACCTTTAAACGGGTCCAACCACACTTTTAAGAAAAAAAAAAGACCAAAAAGATTTTCCTTTCAAATAATCGAGGTAATCGCTATTTTTGGAAATGGCCGAATGTTCCGAAAGGATGCCGGAAGGCTGTTTTGGCAAAAATGGCCACTTCGAAAGTCATTTTCTTTCCTTTCCTTCAAAAATGAAAACTTGCATTGAAAAAGATTTTCCTTTTTTCTAAATAAAATCGCCTTAATAAATGTGCAGGACGAGCACAATGATGAATGAGCATTTTTCCCTAAATAAAATCCCTTTGGAGCTGAAATTATGGTGGCAAGACATGGGATCAGATGGTCAGGACTGGGTCAAAGGTTATTTGAAAGATCTTACAGGATTATTGGACATAATCCCCCGAGGCGACATAATTAGAGCGTTGGTCACATTTTGGGATCCAGCACACAATGTATTGCATCTCCCGGATTTTGAACTCACTCCTACTCTAGAGGAAATTGCTTTCTATATCGGGAAGACCGAGGTTCCGTTAAAAGGAAAATACCCGGTATCTCCAAGGACGGTAACGGTGCATCGTTTTCTGGACTCTTTGAAAATTGCCAGGAATGTTCACAACGAAGATCTAGCCAACGGGTTTTGCTCCTTAAACTTCATCTATAGTAGGTATGGACACATCGGGGGTTTCAATGACCCCACGAACAAGTTATGCAGCAAGTCCAACCGAGCAAAATGGGAGGAGCACTGGAGGTTTGCTTTCTTAGTGGCATTTCTCGGAATTGTCATATTTCCGAGAAAAGATGGGCATATCAGTATAAAGGTTGCCGGGGTAGCTAGCACATTGATAGTACAAGATAATTGTACTCTAGCTCCAATGATTGTAGCTGACATCTACCGTGCTCTGACTGCGTGCAAAGCGGGAGCCAACTTCTTTGAAGGGTGTAATTTGATCTTGCAGATTTGGTTAATTGAACATCTATGCCATCATCCTTCGTTCTCAAGTTATGGTTCAGCTGAACGAACATGTTTGGAAGAATTATGTACGAGAACAAAAGAAGTGAAATTGCCGGAGGGAGTCAAAGATTGGATTTTGCATCTTCGATCATTAACTGATGGCCAAATCGATTGGACATATGATTGGCTACCTCTTGACGAGGTAATATATATGCCGACGGAAGAGTCGCCATTTTTTATCATGGGCTTGAAAAGCATCCAACCTTATGCCCCATACAGGGCCCTGCGACAGTTGGGTAGATGTCAAGTTGTTCCGAGAGACGGAGACCTCAGTTTGCAAGCTATAGAAATTGGTCCGGATGGGCAATTCTCGGAAGCAAAGATCCGGCAAATCTGGAATGAGTGCCAAAACCTGAAAATGGATACTTGTGTGTCGAATAGAGCAAAGGGGGAGATATCACCTGGGTACTCCACATGGTACCGACGAGGGGTTGAACACGAACGTCTTTCAAAGAGACCTCACTTGCAAGACTTGATAGAGCAATCCGAGGAAAATCCTGAAATGGGCGGCCAAGGAAAAAGAATATAAGGCCAAAATCAGTCCGTTGGAAGATAAACTGAGAAATCTTCATTTTGAAAGTGGCTTGCAAGCAGCATCCGATGAAGTAGAAAAGAAACAGCTGAAGAAAGAAAATGATGTGTTGAAGGCTCAAATAGCTCAAATGAAAATTGCATCCGAGACCCCGATCCCGCGATGAAAAGTTAATTGAGATCCTCCGGCGGAAAGTAAACGACTATAGCTTTGATTTGGACGTAGTTGAAAAAGAGTTAGTCAAGGCTCGGAAGCAAATGGGCAGAGACGCCGATGAAAGAGCTAAGTTGGTTCGGCAACTACAAGACAAGCATGGTGTTGAAATAGCTCAGCTTAGAAAGAAAATGATCTCAGCCACAGTCAAAAGTAACAAGATTATCAAAGATCTTGAAGAAGAAAGAGAGCACTGCTACACGACTATGGCTAGATTGGAATTGAAGCTGCAACAAGTGCAAAAGGACAACCAACATACCTTGGATGCTCGCGCTCAACAAATAAGTCGACTATTGCAAGAAAAAGGGGTCATCAGAGAAAAGGTTGTTCGCATCGCCCAATACATCACCCGAAAGACTCAGCTTTGTGAAGATATGACTCGGAGGACTTTTGTATCTGCAGTGAAGTTTTTGTACAACAAGTCATGGCCGACCTGGATAGGCTTCAAAGGGGTTTAGCATATAGGCCCGCGGCAAGGCCGAACGATGCCTCGCGGGCACTAGGTGCATTAATGTACTCTTAGGTCATGCATCATCTTTTATTTTTCTTTTTCTTAAACATCACTTTGTAATCAAGGTTTTTGAATTATCAATGAGAAAACAAAGTGTTGCTACCAATTCTTTTTCTTTGTATTCGCTAGGCAAATAAATAGGAGCGTAATTATGAAAACGACAATGAAAAAGAGAGGAAAGAAAAAGCAAGAAAAAGAAAAGAAAAGAAAAGAAGAAAAGAAAGAAAGAAAACAAAAGAGCGGAAAAAGAAAAAATGATGATTGAAGTAAGCAGCGGCCGGGATGATGCATAACGACTCGAGGAAATGTATTTGCTTTTTAAAGTCGTTGCATCTTATTTATGCGCTAACAACTAACGAGTGTTGATGTTTGTGAGTTCAGATTTTCTAGGCAACTGGCATACTGGCTACCCACCCATACAACACCAGATCTAAAAAGATGACAAAGGCTGTGTCCCAGGAAATCGAGGCAACCATTGTAGACCCTGCTCACGAAGAAGAGATCGTGGATGTGGCAGGGATGAAAGAAGAAATGTACAAGTTAAGACAACAGATGGCTGAAATGTACCAGGCTTGGTCAAGAGGTCAACCACTACCAGCCTACCCTGCTAACCCTGCATATGTCCCTCCAGCCAATCCTAACCCCGAGCCACCAACAATGAACTCGTCCTCCACCTACCCCGACTACCCTCACTACTATGCTTCCACCTCCCAAATGCCACCACCTCCAACCAAGCAAGCACCACCTCCTATACCACAAGTCGCTCCTGTATATGTGGCACCTCCGCCCGCTGTTATCCACAAATCTTCCAGTGAACCGATATTCCATATCCAGGATCCTCACTACTACCCTCCGGAGCCTACTTTCAGACAACACGAGTCTCACGCTCCTATGATAGAAGCAAGTGCCGGGCAGAAAGAGATGGCTCGGAAAGTAAAGAGTCTTGAGAATGCTTTCCGCAATATGCAAGGGCTGGGAGGGCAAGTAAGTGTAGCCTACAAAGACCTGTGTTTGTTCCCTGAGGTGCAGCTTCCTGCGGGATTTAAGTTGCCAAAGTTCGACATGTACAACGGACACGGGGATCCGGTAGCTCATCTAAGAGGATACTGTAGCAAGATGAGAGGCGCGGGAGGTAGAGATGAATTGTTGATGGCGTACTTCAGCCAAAGTTTGAGTGGATCAGCTCTGGAATGGTATACCCGACAGGACCATACAAGATGGTTCGTTTGGGATGACTTAGCGCAAGCTTTCGCTAGTCACTTTCAGTACAATTTGGAGATCATACCCGACAGGTTATCCCTTACCAAGCTGGAGAAAAATCCAGGAGAGAGCTTTAGAGAATACGGTTTTAGATGGAGGGAACAGGCCGCTAGAGTGGATCCACCGATGAAAGAAGGAGAGATGGTGGATTGTTTTCTGCAAGCTTTGGAGCCAACATACTACGGCCATCTAGTGTCAGCAATTGGAAAGAGTTTTAACGAAGTTGTGAAAATGGGAAGTTTTGCAGAAGAGGGTTTGAAGACAAACAAAATTATGAGTTTTTCGGCTATCAAAGCCACCAATCAAGCTATACAGAGTGGAAGCGGAGGAGTGATGGGAAAGAAGAAGAAAGAAGAAGTATCAACTATTGAAAGTAGGCCATGGAGTCGCAACCCACATTATAACCCACCAAGACCCTACCGCCAACACCCACCAAGCCCAGCAACTCCATATAATCCACCACCACCATCTTACCCGCCAAATCCCTACAACGCACCAGGCCCATATAACCCACCACCACCACCATACCCACCAACTGTACCACATTACCATCACCCTCAAACCCAAGCTTACCCACCACCATCGCCCCACGTGTGGAGAGCTCAAGCTCCACACAATGTGTACCACACCCAGAACACATACCCAACCCCTAAACCTTACCGAAACCAGAATAGACCCAGGCCGGACGCTGATTGGAGAAACAAAGCAAAAAAGACATTCACTCCTCTCGGAGAATCATATACCAGTCTTTACCACAGGTTGAAAGAATTGGGGATGTTGAGACCAATCGCACCAAAAATCCAAACCCACCCCCGAAAAATCTTGATTCTTCTGTCAGATGTGAATACTGTTCGGGAACATTGGGCCACGATACTGAGAAGTGTTGGCAATTAAAGAATGCCATTCAAGATCTTATCGATGAGAGAAGAATTGAAGTGCAGGCTCCCGAGGCCCCAAACATTACCCAGAATCCATTGCCGAATCACCACGAAACGAATATGATAGAACTGGTGCAGGGTGATGGCAATCAAAAACCATCTCAGGCCGTCATGATGATAAAGTCGAGTGACAAGTTAGAGAAAGAAATTGTGAAAGAGGAAGCAATTGTTGAGAAACCAAAGCCGGTAGTGATGGGAGGTTTAAAGGTGGTAGTTCCAGGTGCAAAGACGATCGTGACTGTGAAAGGAGCAAGTGCAGAGCCAGTAATCATAAAACCAGTAGTGCAAATGCCGGTGGTGAATACAAAGATTGTGCCTTGGAACTATAATAAGGTAACAGTAGTTTATAAGGGAAAAGAGATTTCTGGTGAAATTAACGAAACGCATGGACTTACCCGATCTGGAAGGTGTTTTGCTCCAGAGGAACTGAGAAAGATGAAAACGGTAAAAGAAAGTCAACTGAAGAAGCCAGTGTCGGAGGAGGAAGCAGAAGAATTTCTTAAGAAAATGAAGTCACAAGAGTACTCAGTGGTTGAGCAGTTAAGAAAGACCCCGGCCCAAATTTCTTTGCTATCTTTGTTGATACATTCAGAAGAGCACCGGAAGGCTCTTATGAAGATTCTAAATGAGGCTCATGTTCGGAGAAGATTTCAGTGTGTCACTTGGAGAAGATTACCCAGCAAAATTTTCGAGTCTAACAGGATCACCTTCTCTGATAGGGAGTTGCCGGTGGAAGGAGCTGAACACAATAAAGCATTGTACCTCACAGTAAAGAGTGAGGAGTCAGTCGTGACCAGGGTATTGATTGACAATGGATCGAGCGCGAACATCTGCCCGCTGTCAACTTTAGGGAAGCTGAACATTAGCCCGGACAGAATCCGGAGAAACAGTATCAATGTGAGAGGGTTTGACGGCGGAGGTAAGAACACGTTGGGAGATATCATTTTGGAAGTGACCATCGGTCCCGTTGATTTTACGATGGAGTTCCAGGTACTCGACATTGCCGTATCGTATAACTTGCTGTTAGGTCGACCCTGGATTCATGCGGCCAAAGCTGTACCATCTTCTCTGCACCAGATGGTCAAGTTTGAGTGGGAACAACAAGAGATTGTTGTACACGGGGAGGAAAATGCTTGTAATGTGGTAGCACCTTTTGACGGTACTGATGGGGATAGGGGTCCTTGGGTCTACCAAGTGACGGATGCTGTTGAGGTGAATAGAGTTGTTGAAGGAGAAAAGTTACCAACCCCTATGATGGCACCAACTGCTGTAATGGTGGCCAGAGAAATGCTGAAAAACGGATTTGCACCGGGGAGGGGATTAGGCAAAACACTGCAGGGAGTCACTCAACCAGTTCAGCTTCCGGAGAATAAAGGTACATTCGGCTTAGGGTACAAACCCACCTTTGCCGATATCCAAAGAACCTCTAAAGCCAAGAAAAACTGGACCTTGCCCAAACCCATACCCAAATTATCCGACATCTTTATCAGGCCTGGTACAAAATATCAACCATCTGCTGCAGCAAAGTGCATTGAGACCCAACTTGATGAAGAAATGCTTGGTTTTAAGAAAATGTTTTGGGAGGTGAATACGATTGAAGCAGGGGAAGGCACGAGCAGAATGGACGTGCAATTTGTGGGGCCTGGAGTCACATTGAACAATTGGGAAGCTACTCCTTTCCTTATCCGGAAGGAGTCTTGGTAGTTAGCTCAAAATTTCATCATTGCTTCCCCGAAAGTTGTTATTTTATAGTTTCCCCATTCCCCTCATGAAAAAAAAAATCACCATGTATCCCGAACATTGTTCACGTTTTTATCAATGAAATGCAGTTTTTCCTTTTTTTTTTTCTTCACTTTTGCCTTATTTTTCTTTATTTTACTTTTTGTACAGTTTTGCATGTGTTGATTCCAATGCCATGTCATGCGTGAAGGATTCTAGACCCAGTTCCGACAATCACGTTACTATACAGGAAATCGAGGAAGATAGTGAAATGGAATGTGAGGATGAGGAAGCCCTAGAGGAAATAAGTAAGGACATGAAACAATACGAGGAAAAACCCAAGCCGAATCTGAGTGATACGGAATCTGTAAATTTGGGGAGCGAAGATGATGTCCGAGAAACAAAGATTAGTGTGCATTTGGAGGCACCCCTCAGGGATGAATTGATAAGGTTGTTACATGAATTTAAGGACATCTTTGCTTGGTCCTATGATGACATGCCCGGGCTTAGCACAGATTTGGTGGTACACAAGTTGCCTATCTACTCCGGATGCCGGCCGGTAAAACAAAAGCTGAGGAAATTCAAAACGGACATTAGCGTGAAGATAAAAGAAGAGGTGAATAAGCAGTTCGAGGCAAAGGTCATAAGAGTTACCAAATACCCCACCTGGTTGGCAAATGTTGTGCCGGTCCCGAAGAAAGACGGCAAAACCAGAGTGTGTGTAGACTATAGAGACCTCAACAAAGCTAGTCCGAAGGATGACTTCCCATTGCCAAACATTCACATATTGATCGACAATTGCGCCAAGCATGAAATCGGTTCGTTTGTGGATTGTTATGCTGGATATCACCAGATCCTTATGGACGAAGAAGATGCTGAGAAAATTGCCTTCATTACACCTTGGGGAACGTACTGTTACAGGGTAATGCCGTTTGGATTGAAGAATGCCGGGGCAACTTACATGAGGGCAATGACCACGATGTTTCATGATATGATGCATCGAGAAATTGAAGTATATGTGGACGATGTCATCATAAAGTCCGGAAAACAACCTGATCATGTGAAAGATTTGAGGAAGTTTTTCCAAAGACTCCGGAGGTACAATCTAAAGCTCAATCCGGCGAAGTGTGCTTTTGGAGTACCTTCAGGAAAACTACTGGGGTTTATTGTGAGTCGGCGAGGTATTGAATTGGATCCATCAAAGATCAAGGCTATTCGGAGTCTACCTCCGCCGAAGAACAAGAAGGAGGTCATGAGCTTATTAGGAAGGTTGAATTACATTAGTCGGTTCATTGCTCAGTTGACATCAACATGCGAACCGATCTTCAAGTTGTTGAAGAAACATGCAGCAGTTAAATGGACCGACGAATGTCAGGAAGCCTTTGATAAGATCAAGGAATATTTGGCCAATCCTCCGGTGTTAGTTCCTCCAGAACCAGGGCGTCCTCTGATTTTGTATTTGACGGTGCTGGATAACTCTTTCGGTTGTGTACTGGGTCAACATGATGAGACGGGCAAGAAAGAACAAGCCATCTACTACCTCAGCAAAAAGTTTACATCCTACGAGGTGAAGTATACCCAACTGGAGAGAACTTGTTGTGCATTGATTTGGGTGGCTCAGAAGCTAAAGCATTATTTGTCGGCATACACTACGTACTTGATATCACGATTGGATCCTCTCAAGTATATATTTCAGAAGCCTATGCCTACGGGAAGACTGGCCAAATGGCAGATTCTGCTCACAGAATTCGACATTGTCTATGTAACTCGTACGACAATGAAGGCACAAGCTATTGCGGACCACTTAGCCGAGAATCCAGTGGATGATGAATATGAACCATTGAAAACATACTTTCCGGATGAAGAGGCAATGCTTGTTGAAGAGATGGAGCAAGAGGAGAGACCGGGATGGAAAATGTACTTTGACGGAGCCGTCAACAGCAGGGGCGTTGGTATCGAAGCGGTACTCATTTCAAGTACGGGACAACACTATCCCGTCACAGCTCAGCTTCGATTTTTCTGTACCAACAATATGGCCGAATATGAGGCATGCATCTTGGGATTAAGGATGGCGATTGACATGGATATTCAAGAGATTTTGGTCATGGGTGACTCGGATCTCTTGGTACACCAAATTCAAGGGGAATGGGAGACAAGAGATTTGAAATTGATACCTTATCGGTATTGTTTGCACGAGTTGTCCCAAAGATTCCGGTCTATAGAGTTCAAACACATCCCAAGAACGCACAATGAGATTGCAGATGCTTTGGCCACATTGTCCTCTATGTTGCATCATCCGGACAAGACATATATAGATCCGCTCCGGATCCAAGTCCGAGATCAGAATGCTTATTGCTTCGCTGTGGAAGAAGAGTCGGATGGAGAGCCGTGGTATCATGATATTAGAGAATACTTGAAAGGTGGCAAATACCCGGAACAAGCCACTGGAGACCAGAAGAGAGCCATCAGGCGTCTAGCCAATGGATTTTTCTTCAGTGGAGGAGTGGTATACAAAAGAACACCAGATTTGGGTTTATTGCGGTGTGTAGATGCACAACAAGCAAATGAAATCATGATTGAAGTACATGCTGGAGTATGCGGACCCCACATGAGCGGATATGTTTTAGCAAAGAAGATTTTGAGAGCGGGGTACTACTGGCTCACGATGGAGCGTGATTGTATCAGGTATGTAAAGAAATGTCATCAATGCCAGGTACATGGGGATCTGATCCACTCCCCGCCTTGTGAGTTGCACACAATGTCAGCACATTGGCCCTTTGTTGCTTGGGGCATGGATGTCATTGGCCCAATAGATCCAGCTGCTTCTAATGGGCACAGGTTCATCCTGGTTGCAATTGATTATTTCACCAAGTGGGTTGAAGCTAAGACATTCAAGGCGGTGACGAAGAAAGCGGTGGTGGATTTTGTGCACGAAAATATTATATGCCGATTTGGAATCCCCAAGGTGATTATCACGGACAATGGAGCCAATTTAAACAGTCATCTCATGGCGAAAGTTTGTGAAAGGTTTAAGATCACGCACCGCAATTCCACACCTTACAGGCCAAAGGCGAATGGTGCAGTAGAGGCGGCTAACAAGAATATCAAGAAGATTCTCCGAAAAATGGTGGAGGGATCCAGGCAGTGGCATGAAAAGTTACCCTTTGCTCTCATGGGTTACCGCACGACGATACGTACTTCTATCGGAACCACACCTTATACCCTGGTGTACGGAACGGAGGCTGTTATACCCGCAGAAATAGAAATACCGTCATTGCGGATTATAGCCGAATCTGAGATAGATGACGATGAATGGGTAAAGGCCCTGTTAGAACAGTTGAATTTGATTGATGCGAAGAGATTGGCCGCAGTCTGCCATGGACAGTTATATCAGCGAAGAATGGCCAGAGCATATAATAAGAAGGTACGACCTCGAAAGTTTGAAGTTGGACAATTGGTATTGAGGCGTATCTTACCACATTGGGCAGAGCCAAAAGGTAAGTTTGCACCGAATTGGCGAGGACCGTTCGTGGTATCACGGGTGTTGTCCAATGGAGCGTTATACTTAACAGATGTTGAGGGAAAGTGCGTAGAGACTGCTATCAATTCAGATGCGGTCAAAAGATACTATGTATGATTCCTTTTCAATTATGTGTTTTGTATTTTGTTGTGATTTTGGAATTGAAATGACGAAGGTATATTATTCTCTATCCAAACACTTTATCCATTGATAGCCCCTTTGAGCCTTAATGAATGAATTCTTTCATATCCCTCTCTCGGAATCGCTCTAGTGCAACAAGATCGAAATTGCCAGAATAAAAAATGAAATGATGGAAAATGAAAAAAAAATGATGAAAAAAAAATGAAATGAAAAAAAAATGATGATGAAAAAAATGAATGAAAAAAAAAGAAAAAAGACAAAAATCGGGAAAAAGTCAAAAAGAAATCCATCTAACTTATGAAGTTGGATGAACTACGTCCTGACTTGATCCCGAAAGGGTACGTAGGCAGCCTCTCTGAGGTTCAGTCACAATAAAGAAAAAATCCAAAAAATTCCCCACATATTGAAACTGGGGCAGAAGTTATGTTTAATAATTCCGAGAGTGGTAAATATTTTTAACCCTCGTTGAAATTTTGAGCCTTTATATCTTTCTTTCTTAACCCACCCAAAAGCCACGTTACAGTCCAAAGAAAGACCTTCTGATCAATTTTGAAATGATAACAAATACAACGAAGGAGGAGCGAAGCGTCGGATAATACCCGTGGTACAGAAAACAAAATACAAAAGGAAAAAATGAAAAAAGAAAATATAAAAAAATGAGAGAGTCTCATCGGTGAAAACCTTAGCCGGCATTGTGAGACGATTGTGAGGTTGAGAGAAATAAAATGAGAGAGTCTCATCAGTGAAAACCTTAATCGGCATTGTGAGACGATTGTGAGGTTGAGAGAATAAATGAGAGAGTCTTATTGGTGAAAACCTTTCGAGGCACCGTAAGGCGATCATGGGGACTATCAGAAAAGAGAAAAAAGCAACAAAAGAGAGTATCGGTTTGGGTTAAAGGCAATTCAGAGTCTGAATAATGATTGGAACGAACTGGGTCGGAGTTTAAATACATGGCATGGTCGGCGGAATCAGCCAACAAATACCCAGATAAGTTCCGTCATCTCTCCAAAATACCCTTACCTTTCTTTCATTTTTTCTGCATTTCATTGTTTACCCTTTTGAGAGCTAACTACCAGCTCCTGATAACGGAAGTTGAAACAACACTGGATCAGAAAGGATAGAAGATTGGGGAAAGGAATAAAGAAGCTTGGCAAACATGGCCAAAGAAAAAAGAAAACAAAACAAAAATGGAGAAATGAGAAAAATACAAAAAGAGTATGCAAGGGACGAGAAGTCAAAAGCCATGCAACATGAAAAAGCAAAAACAAAGGAAGCAATAAGAAGTGGGGACGGCGGATGCCAGTTGCCAGCAGTTTATATCTAATAAATTTTGTTTCATGCAGGAACAAACTGTCACTAATCACTTTAAAGTGAATGTGACCAATGTGGAAAATTTAAAATACCAAAAAGAGAAAGTCCGCCGAATAAGTGGAGAAATTCACGGGCAAGAGATAAGTTGGTAAAAAAAAAAAAAAAATACCAAAAAGAGGAAGGTAACATCTTTTAAAATCTGCTCCCCAGTCCTCAGGCTGAGGGAATACTTTTCTGCATTCGCATTGCACGTTTAAATTCTGTTAGGCGCCCACCTTCTAATACGGGAATATTTTCGCATTCGCATTGCACGTTTAATTTCGGTTAGGCGCCCACCTTCAAATACGGGAATATTTTCGCATTCGCATTGCACGTTTCAATTCCGTTAGGCGCCCACCTTCTAATACGGGAATATTTTCTGCATCGCATTGCACGTTTCAATTACTGTTAGGCGCCCACCTTCAAATACGGGAATACTTTTCGCATCGCATTGCACGTTTCAATTCCGTTAGGCGCCCACCTTCAAATACGGGAATACTTTTCGCATCGCATTGCACGTTTCAATTCCGTTAGGCGCCCACCTTCAAATACGGGAATACTTTTCGCATCGCATTGCACGTTTAATTCTGTTAGGCGCCCACCTTCAAATACGGGAATACTTTTCCGCATCGCATTGCACGTTTCAATTCGTTAGGCGCCCACCTTCTAATACGGGAATATTTTCCGCATCGCATTGCACGTTTAAATTTCTGTTAGGCGCCCACCTTCAAATACGGGAATACTTTTCCGCATCGCATTGCACGTTTCAATTCTGTTAGGCGCCCACCTTCAAATACGAGAATATTTTCCGCATCGCATTGCACGTTTAAATTCGGTTAGGCGCCCACCTTCAAATACGGGAATATTTTCCTGCATCGCATTGCACGTTTAAATTTCGTTAGGCGCCCACCTTCTAATACGGGAATATTTTCTCCATTTCGCATTGCACGTTTAAATTCGTTAGGCGCCCACCTTCAAATACGGGAATATTTTCGCATCGCATTGCACGTTTAATTCCGTTAGGCGCCCACCTTCAAATACGGGAATATTTTCTGCATCGCATTGCACGTTTAATTTCCGTTAGGCGCCCACCTTCAAATACGGGAATATTTTCTGCATCGCATTGCACGTTTAAATTCTGTTAGGCGCCCACCTTCAAATACGGGAATATTTTCGCATTCGCATTGCACGTTTAAATTCTGTTAGGCGCCCACCTTCTAATACGGGAATATTTTCTGCATTCGCATTGCACGTTTAATTTCCGTTAGGCGCCCACCTTCAAATACGGGAATGCTTTTCTGCATCGCATTGCACGTTAAAATTATGTTAGGTGCCCACCTTCGAATACGGGAATATTTTTCTGCATCGCATTGCACGTTTAAATTCTGTTAGGTGCCCACCTTCGAATACAGGAATACTTTTCTGCATCGCATTGCACGTCTAAATTCTATTAGGTGCCCACCTTCAAATACGGGAATAATTTTCTGCATCGCATTGCACGTTTAATTTTTGTTAGGTGCCCACCTTCGAATACGGGAATACTTTTCTGCATCGCATTGCACGTTTAAATTCTGTTAGGTGCCCACCTTCGAATACGGGAATACTTTTCTGCATCGCATTGCACGTTTAAATTTTGTTAGGTGCCCACCTTCAAATACGGGAATAATTTTCTGCATCGCATTGCACGTTTAATTTTTGTTAGGTGCCCACCTTCGAATACGGGAATACTTTTCTGCATCGCATTGCACGTTTAATTTATGTTAGGTGCCCACCTTCGAATACGGGAATACTTTTCTGCATCGCATTGCACGTTTAATTTCTGTTAGGTGCCCACCTTCGAATACGGGAATACTTTTCTGCATCGCATTGCACGTTTAATTTTTGTTAGGCGCCCACCTTCAAATACGGGAATATATTTCTGCACATCATGGTTTATATAGCTAAAAGCCCACACTGGGGCAGAAAAAGAAAAAAATAGTTTGTTGTTTTTGTTTTGAGCAGGTTCAGCTCGAGGGCAAGAAGTACCATTGAAAATCAAAAAAAAGAAGAAGAGGAAAACAAGAAAGAAAATCAACAAAAAAGGGAGAGTGAGCATCTCAAAAAATCAAAGAAAAAGAGACAAGGAGAAGCAAACAAAAGCTAGGATAGGAATAATTGTAATTGTAGAATCATAGCTTAAAATAACTTCTTCATTTTACATTCCCCCCGGTGTAATAAGGAGGTCAACAAGCAGTAACCGCAACAGCAGCAACAGTAACAGCAAAAAATCGCAGTTTCATTGGTAGTCCCAGCTACCAAAATTTCCCGAACTACACTGACCTGATTCCTGTTTAGCCCAGGATATGTAGGCAACCTCTGAAGCAGGGTGCGGTCAAAAGGCTTTCAAAAATGCTTCTCACGGAGTGCTCAAACGGGCAAAAATCGCTCGTATCCGCTCACTTGTCTTTGCACGAAAAACTCTTCATGTTTACGCGCAAAGAGGGGCAGCTGTGAGCATGTGATTTTTGCCCTATATGAGAATTCCTCCAAAAAAAAAAAAAAAAAAAATCAAAATAAAAGAGTTTTGTGTTTGTTTGCAATATTTGTGAATTTTGTGTTATTTTTCTTGAATTGTTTGCATTTTATCTGTGCATATTTATTTGTTTAAATAAATAAAAAATATGAAAATATGTTGCATTTGTATATAAAATTCAAGTTTATACTTAGGAATAATTAAGTTTATTTATAAAATCACAAAAATATGTATGTTTGCATTTTTAGCATTTAATGTCCAATTTGTGCGATTTTCATTTTAATTAACGTCTAATTTTATGTGATAATTATTATTTTGAGTTAATTAGTATTTCTAAGATAATTTTGGTTTTATAATTTAATCTTAACATTTTTTTTAATTTATTTCATAATAAATAATTTTTTTTTTAATAGAGAAGATAAATTCGGAATTGGGCCTCTTCTTTAATTCTAAACTTAGGCCCAAACCTATTCTACCCAACCCAAAACCACATAACCCAAACTCAATGACCCATAACCCATGACCAAAACCCATAACCCATATACTAATGTGACGACCCAAAGGGTCATCACTTATTTTATTAATAAATTAAGAGCTTCTGAGGTCTTGAAAACCTCATTCTATATTGCCTCGATTTACGTGCACGATCCGAGCATGTAGCCGAAAAGATTTTGTGATAGAAAATATGAATTCTATGAGAAATTTGGATAAAAATGATATTAATATTGATATGGTTGACTTCGGTCAACATTTTTGGTAAACGGATCCGGACCGAGATTGAATGGTCCCGAGAGGTCCGTAGGAAAATATGGGACTTGGACATGTGTCCGGAGTCGAATTCTGAGGCCTAGAGCCCAAGTTATGAATTTTTATGTGAAATTGTTTTTGATGCAATTATTAAAGGAAATAAATTAATAGACCTTGGTATCGGGCTCGTATTTTGGTTCCGACGCCCGGTACAAGTCTTAAATATTATATATGTGATTTCTGTAAAGTTTGGTGACATTTGGATGTCGTTTGAGATGTTTTGGACCTTGAGTTCCAAGTTAAGAAGTTTTGAAAAATCAAAAGTATGAAAATCATGAGTTTGAGGCTCGATTTGATTAAAATGAAGTGATATTGGCGATGTGATCGCACGAACAAGTTTATAATGTGTTTTTGAGGTTATGTGCATATTTGGTTTGGAGCCCCGAGGGCTCGGGTGAACTTTGGATAGGCCACGAGATCAATTTTTCATGTTAGAAGTTGCTGTCTGCAACTGGTCTGCAGAGTTCGCAAATGCGAACAATAGTTCGCAAATGCGAACTCCCCACTATTCTGCAGAGTTCGCAAATGCGAACAATAGTTCGCAAATGCGAACTCCCCCCTATTGTGTCTGTGTTCGCAAATGCGAACAATAGTTCGCAAATGCGAACTTGACCTTTCTGTGCCTGTGTTCGCAAATGCGAGCTATAGTTCGCAAATGCGAACTGGCCACTATTCCGCCTTGGTTCGCAAATGCGAACAATAGTTCGCAAATGCGAACCTCCCCATATTTAGCCTGTGTTCGCAATTGCGAACAATAGTTCGCAAATGCGAACTTCTCAATTTTGCCTTGGCTTCGCAAATGCGAAGAAATGTTCGCAAATGCGAACTTCCCACCCTTAGCTTATTTTTCAAACTCCGGAAATTGGTCGGGGTTCGCAATTGCGAACCCATGTTCGCAAATGCGAACACAGAGACCTGAAAAACACGAATTTCAGTCATTTCTTCATTTTTCACAAAACCAAAACACCCATTTGCGACTCTTCAAGGATTTCTTCTTCATCAAAACGATTGTAAGTCACTTTTTACTTAATTCTTTCAATTCCTAACATCATTAAACATGTTTTTCATTAGAAATCAAATGTTTTCATGGTAAAATTCTTGTTTTGGTTAGAAAATAGGTTTTTCATAAATTGGGGAATTGGACCTCGAATTGAGGTCCGATTTTGAAACAAATTATATACATGAACTCGTGGGGGATGGGTAACCGGATTTTGGTCCTAACCCCGAATTCCGACCATGTGGGCCCGGGGTTGAAATTTACTATTCATGGCGCAGAATGTTGTAAAAGTGTTATTTGGTATTAAGAATTAGTTTGTGGAGTAGAATTGATGATATTAAATCAATTGTGTATAGATACGGTTGGATTGGAGCCAAATTGAAAGAAAAGACATTTCCACGGATTGGATTGTTCATAAGTATTCGAGGTAAGTGTTTGTTCTATCCTAGCTTGAGGGAATAGGATTATGTGTTATGTGTTTTGTGATCGAGTGCGGTGTATGGGCTGTGGTGACGAGCATCCATACATTGGCGTCTAGTATGACCGTGAGTCGTTGAAAAATGATATTTTGAGATATATTACATGTGAATCGTTATTGTTCTCCCTTGTTGGGACTTGTTGTGAAGATAATTATTGATTGCCCTTGATGGGACGATTTATGAATTGTTGTTTCTTTCTCTGCCCTTAACTGTGATTGTTATTTGGGTGAGGAAGAGTGATAATGCACGTAGGGTGATGTCGTGCCATGTTTATTTATTTATGCACGAAGGTTAATGCCGTGCCATGTTTATTTATTGATTATGCACGAAGGATCATGCCGTGCCCTGTTATTGAACCATGTACGAAGGATCATGCCGTACCATGGATGTGAGAATGAGAGTAAAAGCACGAAGGGTGATGCCGTGTACTTTATTTGTTTATTTGGTAAGGATGAGAGTAAAAGCACGAAGGGTGATGCCGTGCAACTATTTGCTATTCCTTGACTTGATATTACTTGTTTTTCCATTATATTTTATTTGGGTGATGACGTGCAACTATTTGCCATTCCTTGACTTGATATTACTTGTGTTTCCATTATACCTTGTTTTCCTTGTGAACTTATTAACTGTTGTTAATTGTTGAGTTCTTTGAGATATTCCTTATTGTGTTATTACTTGGTTAATTCTTGTTATTTGTGGTAATATGATTATTGATATATTTGGGAGCGGGTGGTACGCCTACCATAAGATATGATTATTGATATATTTGGGAGCGGGTGGTACGCCTACCACAAGATATGATTATTGAAATATTTGGGAGCGGGTGGTACGCCTACCACAAGATATGATTATTGAAATATTTGGGAGCGGGTGGTACGCCTACCACAAGATATGATTATTGAAATATTTGGGAGCGGGTGGTACGCCTACCACAAGATATGATTATTGAAATATTTGGGAGCGGGTGGTACGCCTACCACAAGATATGATTATTGAAATATTTGGGAGCGGGTGGTACGCCTACCACAAGATATGATTATTGAAATATTTGGGAGCGGGTGGTACGCCTACCACAAGATATGATTATTGATATATTTGGGAGCGGGTGGTACGCCTACCACAAGATATGATTATTGATATATTTGGGAGCGGGTGGTACGCCTACCACAAGATATGATTATTGATATATTTGGGAGCGGGTGGTACGCCTACCACAAGATATAATTATTGATATATTTGGGAGCGGGTGGTACGCCTACCACGAGATATGAAATGAGAGAGGAATTGAGACATAAAAGTAAGATTTATTATGTTGATTAGATTATTTTGGATATCGTGAGTTATTGAATATTATTTCAGAGCAGATGATTATTTCTCGTTATCTTGTGGTATACATATATATATATATAGAACTGCACAGGTTTATGGGGGTGTACGGTCCTAGGCTTGTCACTACTTCGCCGGGATAGGCCAGGCACTTACCAGCACATGGGGTCGGTTGTGCTGATACTACACTCTGCGCTCTTTTTGCGCGGATACAGGTTACGGACAGCAGCAGCGGCAGCAGTAAGTAGATTGCGTGGGAGTTGATCATATTTGAGACCGAGGTAGCTTGCAGGCGTCCGCAAGCCCGGCGTCTCTCTCTTTATCTATATTATTAGCTGGAGTCTCTTTGTTCCGAGACAAACAGAATTGTGTTATATTTCTTCGGACTTTTATGTGTAGTATTCCATAGTAGTTTGTGAGTTGGTGATTCCACATCTTGGGTAGAGGATTTTCGGTATGGTTTTACCTTGTGAATTGTTATTTCCATTTCGATAAAGTATTCCGCATTTATTCAATCAAAATTGTGTTAAAAACAGGATAGTATGAATACAGTGGCTTGCCTAGCTACCACGAGTAGGCGCCATCACGATCCCGATGTTGGGGGAAAATCCGGGTCGTGACAAGTTGGTATCAAAGCCAGGTTACATAGGTCTCACCACTCACGAACAAGCTTAGTAGAGTTTGAGAGGTAGGTACGGAGACGTCTGTACTTGTCCTCCAAAGTCTATTGAGTTAGGAAAGAGTCTCTCATTTGTTCTTTCTTATCGTGCGAATTTGTTCTTCAAAGTGTTAAGTTAAATTTCCACTCTTGTCTTCCCACGAATGGCGTAGTCACGTACCGCTTATCCAGCCGAACAATGGCACGGACTGGTGATAGATCAACTATGCCTTCAAAAGTTTTACGGAGGACAGATAGGTTTCACCAAAGTCTTCGCTGCCACCTTCAGCGGTGCATCTTTTGAGAACCCACGAGATTGTGCTTGACAGTTCTTATGAGGAATTACAGAACGTGGGAATAGTCGAATGCGAGGAGTTTATTTTACTGTGCTACGGAAGGCACACAGAAGTAGTGGGAAGATAATGTATTTACCACACAAGTTATGGTCCCAACGGAAGACGCAATTATATCGGGAGATCACCTAATAAATCGTGTTGGGTTTCAACGGACCTTGACGTCCGGTCGATGTGTTGGAGTTGTGAAGGACAAATATGATGAGTTATTGGAATGTATATATATGGTATGGAAAGGTCCTCCAAATAATTTATACACAGTTAAGGTTGGTTCTTTTCATGGGGTAAGAATCGCCCCCAGAGAATGACGAAGAGTATATGAGTAAATGGGGTAGCTCGGCAGTGTTAAGCCAACATAGGAAAAGAAGAAATTGGCCGTCGATGTTTGTGACAAGCCTACGAAGAGGGAAAACCGGCCAACGCAACGCTATCTACTAATCTCTGTTTTAAGAAAATGTTCCGAAGACGTCACCCCGAGATTCTCTACAATATGTAGTATATGTGATCTGAACGGTTGTACCAGGTCACAATGACTATGTCCGAATATATATTGCCATGAGGATAGACATCCCTATTATTAGGTGTTAGTCATTAAAATATCCATGAGGCTAAGAGTGACTTTATATTACTTATTACAGTGGGTTTTGATATAATTTTCGGGATAACTAATTTTAATCGTTAACTGTGCTCCCTATCAGTATGAGGGCTTATTTTATGTCGTGATTACCTTTGACGGACAATTATTGAAAGGGAGAAAGAAAGGAAATGAAAAATTTCAGATGATATGATGTGCAAGCACTGTGATTCAGAGTTGAGGATGAGATCCTCCAATTTTTGGCATAATGTGAAATATTTCTAAGCCGAGCTTCAAGCTGCGGTGGATATCATATGAGGACTGGGTCCTGGTAGTAAGAGTTTATGTGTTTAAAATTCTTCTTTTATGAAATTAATATTTTCGTATTGCATCCGTAAATAAGAGTCATGCCCGTTAGGACTATTTGACAATTCTTGTATAGTTTATGTTCATATTTAGCCATTTCTATTTTGAAACCGTTGAGCTTAGCCCTTGAGACGAGCACCAGGTAAGGATAAATATGACGCATTAATTCGGGAAAATAATCACGAGGTCACCATACCTCATTCTGAGTAAAGTGGGATTTGTAGAATAAGGTATTTGATAACAGGGTTAATTGACAATGTTGTAATTTAAGAATAACTCTTATGGCCAGACTTCAGAGTCATGGATATGTGCATACGCATGAGTGTGTTCGTGCCTTATTTAGACTTGTTCGTTGTAGTCTTCATTGTTTCCATATTGACATACTCCTGCAGTCATGAGGAGCATGCACAACATCTCAGAGTGACTTTGCAGACTCCGAAAGATAGCCAACTATATGCAAAAATTTCGAAGTGTGAATTTTGGCTAAGTTCAGTTGCATTCCTGGGTCATATTGTGACGGTAGCAGGTATTCAGGTTGATTCGAAGAAGATTGAGGCAATCAAGGACTGACCTAGACTGACATCAGCCACAGAGATTTGGAGTTTCTTGGGATTAGCGGGTTATTACGGGCGTTTCGTGGAGGGGTTTTCACCTATTGCAACCCCACTGACCAGATTGACACAGAAAGGTGTTCAATTTGAATGGTCAGATGAATGTGAGGCGGGATTTCAAAAGCTCAAGACAGCCATGGCCACAGCACCGGTATTGATTTTTACCCACAGGTACGGGACCTTATACCGATTATTGTGATGCTTCCCGTATTGGGTTTGGTGCAGTGTTAATGCAGGATGGCAAGGTTATTGCCTATGCTTCGAGGCAGTTGAAGATGCATGAAAAGAATTACCCAGAGCATGATGTAGAATTTGCGGCGATTATTCACGCATTGAAGATCTGGAGGCATTATTTGTATGGTGTATAGTATGTGAAGTATACACCGATCATAAGAGCCTTCAGTATTTGTTTAAACAAAAAGAGTTGAATTTGAGGCAGAGAAGGTGGCTGGTATTGCGAAAAGATTTTGATGTCACCTTTTTATATCATCAGGGAAAAAGCAAACGTGGTGGCTGACGCTTTGAGTAAGAAGTCAGCCAGTATGGGCAATCTTGTTTATATTCCAGTCAATCAGAGGCCAATTGCTTTGGATGTTCAGTCCTTGGCCAATCGATTTGTGAGGTTGGATATTTCTGAGCCTAGTCGAGCACTAGCTTGTGCGATCGCTCGCTCTTCATTATTGGAGCGTATCTGCGATCAACAATATAATGATTCCTATTTATGTGACCTTAGAGACACGGTTCAACGAGGAGGTGCTAATCAGGTCACCTTAGATGCTGATGGGATCAATTCCTGCCTTTGGCAGAGTTTGCTTATTACGCCTAGCTTATCAGTCGTGCATCTAGTTTTTCATGTATCTATGCTTCGGAGATACCACGGCGATCCCACACATGTGTTAGACTTCGATACTGTCCAATTGGACAATGATCTATCTTACGAGGAGGAGCCGGTGGCCATTCTAGACCGGCAGGTTCGACAATTGAGGTCGAAGAGTTATCCTTCTGTGTGTGTTCAGTGGAGAGGTCAGCCTCCTGAGGCATCGACATGGGAGTCCGAGTCTGATATGCGGAGCCGTTACCCACACTTGTTTCCTGACTCGGTACTTCTTTCTTTTGTCCGTTCGAGGACGAACGGTTGTTTTAGAGGTGGAGATTGTGACGACCCAAAGGGTCATCACTTATTTTATTAATAATTTCAAGAGCTTCTGAGGTCTTGAAAACCTCATTCTATGTTGCCTCGATTTACGTGCACGATCCGAGCATGTAGCCGGAAAGATTTTGTGATAGAAAATATGAATTCTATGAGAAATTTGGATAAAAATGATATTAATATTGATATGGTTGACTTCGGTCAACATTTTTGGTAAACGGATCCGGACCGAGATTGAATGGTCCCGAGAGGTCCGTAGGAAAATATGGGACTTGGACATGTGTCCGGAGTCGAATTCTGAGGCCTAGAGCCCAAGTTATGAATTTTTATGTGAAATTGTTTTTGATGCAATTATTAAAGGAAATAAATTAATAGACCTTGGTATCGGGCTCGTATTTTGGTTCCGACGCCCGGTACAAGTCTTAAATATTATATATGTGATTTCGTAAAGTTTGGTGACATTTGGATGTCGTTTGAGATGTTTTGGACCTTGAGTTCCAAGTTAAGAAGTTTTGAAAAATCAAAAGTATGAAAATCATGAGTTTGAGGCTCGATTTGATTAAAATGAAGTGATATTGGCGATGTGATCGCACGAACAAGTTTATAATGTGTTTTTGAGGTTATGTGCATATTTGGTTTGGAGCCCGAGGGCTCGGGTGAACTTTGGATAGGCCACGAGATCAATTTTTCATGTTAGAAGTTGCTGTCTGCAATTGGTCTGCAGAGTTCGCAAATGCGAACAATAGTTCGCAAATGCGAACTCCCCACTATTCTGCAGAGTTCGCAAATGCGAACAATAGTTCGCAAATGCGAACTCCCCCCCCCTATAGTGTCTGTGTTCGCAAATGCGAACAATAGTTCGCAAATGCGAACTTGACACTTCTGTGCCTGTGTTCGCAAATGCGAGCTATAGTTCGCAAATGCGAACTGGCCACTATTCCGCCTTGGTTCGCAAATGCGAACAATAGTTCGCAAATGCGAACCTCCCCATATTTAGCCTGTGTTCGCAATTGCGAACAATAGTTCGCAAATGCGAACTTCCCAGTTTTGCCTTGGCTTCGCAAATGCGAAGAAATGTTCGCAAATGCGAACTTCCCACCCTTAGCTTATTTTTCAAACTCCGGAAATTGGTCGGGGTTCGCAATTGCGAACCCATGTTCGCAAATGCGAACACAGAGACCCGAAAAACACGAATTTCAGTCATTTCTTCATTTTTCACAAAACCAAAACACCCATTTGCGACTCTTCAAGGATTTCTTCTTCATCAAAACGATTGTAAGTCACTTTTTACTTAATTCTTTCAATTCCTAACATCATTAAACATGTTTTTCATTAGAAATCAAATGTTTTCATGGTAAAATTCTTGTTTTGGTTAGAAAATAGGTTTTTCATAAATTGGGGAATTGGACCTCGAATTGAGGTCCGATTTTGAAACAAATTATATACATGAACTCGTGGGGGGATGGGTAACCGGATTTTGGTCCTAACCCCGAATTCCGACCATGTGGGCCCGGGGTTGAAATTTACTATTCATGGCAGAATGTTGTAAAAGTGTTATTTGGTATTAAGAATTAGTTTGTGGAGTAGAATTGATGATATTAAATCAATTGTGTATAGATACGGTTGGATTGGAGCCAAATTGAAAGAAAAGACATTTCCACGGATTGGATTGTTCATAAGTATTCGAGGTAAGTGTTTGTTCTATCCTAGCTTGAGGGAATAGGATTATGTGTTATGTGTTTTGTGATCGAGTGCGGTGTATGGGTCTGTGGTGACGAGCATCCATACATTGGCGTCTAGTATGACCGTGAGTCGTTGAAAAATGATATTTTGAGATATATTACATGTGAATCGTTATTGTTCTCCCTTGTTGGGACTTGTTGTGAAGATAATTATTGATTGCCCTTGATGGGACGATTTATGAATTGTTGTTTCTTTCTCTGCCCTTAACTGTGATTGTTATTTGGGTGAGGAAGAGTGATAATGCACGAAGGGTGATGCCGTGCCATGTTTATTTATTTATGCACGAAGGTTAATGCCGTGCCATGTTTATTTATTGATTATGCACGAAGGATCATGCCGTGCCACTGTTATTGAACCATGTACGAAGGATCATGCCGTACCATGGATGTGAGAATGAGAGTAAAAGCACGAAGGGTGATGCCGTGTACTTTATTTGTTTATTTGGTAAGGATGAGAGTAAAAGCACGAAGGGTGATGCCGTGCAACTATTTGCTATTCCTTGACTTGATATTACTTGTTTTTCCATTATATTTTATTTGGGTGATGACGTGCAACTATTTGCCATTCCTTGACTTGATATTACTTGTGTTTCCATTATACCTTGTTTTCCTTGTGAACTTATTAACTGTTGTTAATTATTGAGTTCTTTGAGATATTCCTTATTGTGTTATTACTTGGTTAATTCTTGTTATTTGTGGTAATATGATTATTGATATATTTGGGAGCGGGTGGTACGCCTACCATAAGATATGATTATTGATATATTTGGGAGCGGGTGGTACGCCTACCACGAGATATGATTATTGAAATATTTGGGAGCGGGTGGTACGCCTACCACAAGATATGATTATTGAAATATTTGGGAGCGGGTGGTACGCCTACCACAAGATATGATTATTGAAATATTTGGGAGCGGGTGGTACGCCTACCACAAGATATGATTATTGAAATATTTGGGAGCGGGTGGTACGCCTACCACAAGATATGATTATTGAAATATTTGGGAGCGGGTGGTACGCCTACCACAAGATATGATTATTGATATATTTGGGAGCGGGTGGTACGCCTACCACAAGATATGATTATTGATATATTTGGGAGCGGGTGGTACGCCTACCACAAGATATGATTATTGATATATTTGGGAGCGGGTGGTACGCCTACCACGAGATATAATTAATTGTGATAGTTGGGAGCGGGTGGTACGCCTACCACGAGATATGAAATGAGAGAGGAATTGAGACATGAAAGTCAGATTTATTATGTTGATTAGATTATTTTAGATATCGTGAGTTATTGAATATTATGTTAATACTTGATTATTTCTTGTTATTTTGTGGTACACATATATATATTGAATTGCACAGGTTTATGTGGGTGTCTGGTCCTAGGCTTGTCACTACTTCGCCGGGATAGGCCAGGCACTTACCAGCACATGGGGTCGGTTGTGCTGATACTACACTCTGCGCTCTTTTTGCGCAGATACAGGTTACGGACAGCAGCGGCGGCAGCAGTAAGTAGATTGCGTGGGAGTTGATCATATTTGAGACCGAGGTAGCTTGCAGGCGTCCGCAAGCCCGGCGTCTCTCTCTTTATCTATATTATTAGCTGGAGTCTCTTTGTTCCGAGACAAACAGAATTGTGTTATATTTCTTCGGACTTTTATGTGTAGTATTCCATAGTAGTTTGTGAGTTGGTGATTCCACATCTTGGGTAGAGGATTTTCGGTATGGTTTTACCTTGTGAATTGTTATTTCCATTTCGATAAAGTATTCCGCATTTATTCAATCAAAATTGTGTTAAAAACAGGATAGTATGAATACAGTGGCTTGCCTAGCTACCACGAGTAGGCGCCATCACGATCCCGATGTTGGGGGAAAATCTGGGTCGTGACAACTAATTACTATACACTATTCAAACTAACCCTAAACCTAAAATACACATAACACAAAAAGCCTCCACTACACTATTCTCTCTTCTTCTTCTTCTTGCTCCTTCTTCTTCTTCACTTCACCAAGCCGCCAGCCACCATGGTTGCCTCCCATCATCAGCCCCTACACCATCACCATCACCATCTCAAACAAATCTTAAAACTTCAAAACCACCTTCCTTTCCCCGTCGAACAACAGCAGTAGGTCGACGTCCAGCCCGCCACCATGCCGACGACCAGCTTCTTTTCTTCTTTCATTTTTCTGGCAATAGTATATTATGTGTGTATATATATATATATATATATATATATATATATATATATATATATATATATATATATATATATATATATATATATATATATATATATATATATATATATATATATATATATATATATATATATATATATATATATATATATATATATATATATATATATATATATATATATATATATATATATATATATATATATATATATATATATATATATATATATATATATATATATATATTATTATTTCTTTTTGTTTTCGGATAATATATATTTATATATATTTTTTGTTTTTCGGATAGTATATATGTATATATATATATATGTATATTTTCGGATTTATATAGTATATATTTGATTTTATTTCTTACTTGTTGTTCATCATGTTCTTGATTATTTCTTCATTTTTCATACTTTAATCATGTGTTTTGTTAAGTTGTTAATATAGAAATGTTATAGTTCAATCATTTTGCATCCTAAATCTTGGTTGTGATATTGGTAAATTTAATTTGCATTTTAGATGATTATTGAGTTTAGTAGATTAAATTTGTTTCTTTATTTTGCTTAATTCTAAAATTCGGATTTTAATTACAGAATTAAAATAGTTGGTTTGATATGTTAAGTTTATCTAATTTGAATTTAAGTGATTTGAAGTTATTTGTTTGTTATTGTTGATGAATCTGAAATTTTTAGGTTATTAAAAATAATGTTGTTCTTGGTTGTTCATCATGTTGTTAGAATTATTGTTAAAGTTGTTTAAGAATTGTTTAAAATTGCTATATTTTGGTTGTTTGATTTAGATGAATTGGTTATAGCTGACAAGGTTAGAATAGTAATTTTTAATAATTTTGGGGGTATTTTGGTCATTAATTTGTAGTTAATTATTTGAATTAAACTATTTTGTCCAGTAGTTATTTAAATATTGTTAAATTAGAGTAGAAGACAAAATATTTTATAGTGGTAGCTAAAGTATTAATAAAATAAGCATAGTGGGGAACAAAACATAATGAGTGAGATTTAAAGTATAATTAAAATAAAGTAGTGGATTGTGGGGTTCAAGAAAGTGGAATCTTTTACTTTTAAATTTATAGTGGTATGTTTGTTTTTTAATTAAAGGAAGATGTCTTACTTATATAAGAAGAATTAAGAGAAGAATTTGGAGAGGAATCAGGGAGAATAGGAGAAGAAAACATTTTAGAGAGAAGAATCTGAAAAAAAAATCTTAAAGAGTGTTAGCAAATAGTAAAACAAAAACAAAAACGAAAAAAAAAATCTGAAAAAATTAGTCTTCCATTTTTACAAATCTTATTCTCAAGTTCAATTCTGGTTATTAAATCTTATTGCTTAAATCCGGATACTGGGTATTTTTGAGGTTGCTGTTGCTGTGATATTGTTGTGTTGTTATTTGTTGTGTTGATCACAGGTGTTCTTTTCTTTCCAATATCAGGTACATACCTAATCATGTTTAAATGATAAGATGAATACATGGGAAAGATGAGGATTTTGTTGAAATTTTAAATAGTTTTTTTCTATCTTCTTTGATTATGTTTTAATAAATTCCGTATTAATATTTTGTAAATTTTGTGATAACTTTAAATAATTAAGCCTTGTTGTAGCAATAATAATTTACTTCTAAAAATGGTTATTAAATAGTATAGTTATAAATGTGTTTATTAATGTTCAAATTGTTTAGGAAGAATGAATTACTCTTTTGATAATCGAATTAATTAGAACTTCTTTAATATTGTCTTTAATAAATTAAGTTGTTAACATGTAGGTAAGTTCAATAAAAATGCGAATTTTAATTATTTTGCGTAAATTAGGCATTTAGGTACGATTTGAGTTTTCAATAATACAAGAATTGTTTCTTTTCTAGTTTAACCATCTCAAAATATATGTGTAAATAATTAAGGTTGATTATGGTTTTGAATAATATTTGTAATTAGTTAATATCAAGGGTTTAAGTTAAAAAATAGTAAAAAAAAAAGTTAAAAATATGAGTCTAAATTATTTATAAGATTGGTTTAGTTTGTACATATATTAGTTGTTGGTTTTGCACTTTTATTTTTAGTTTTAATTTAAGTACTGGTTATTTTAAAAAAATAAAAAAAAATATTTCCAAACGTAGCAAATAAATATTTTTTTTAGTATGTAATCAATTAGGATTTTTGTTGTTTTTTTTAAAAAAAAACGAATTTAAATAAAAATTACATTGATTTGTGATTTCTGTTTTTTTTACTTAGTTTTAAATAATTGGGAATAAATACTTTTATCATACAAACTTTAATATTGTTATAATTTTTTGATAGTTTTTGAATAAATGATTTTATTGGTTTTTCTTTTTTATATATTCAAGTTTTTTAATATTATTCTAAATTAGATTTTTTTTTATTATTAAGTTGTGAAATTTCGTATTTAATAAAATAATAAAATAATAATAATAATAAAATAATAAATAAAACAATTTCGAAAAAAAAAATTTGTTTAAACATAGATTAAAATTTGTTTCATTAAGTTTTTTTGTCATAAATAAGATATGTATTGCATTTTTAATTTCAAAATTATTTATGAGATTTCTTTATTTATAAAAACTAAAAAATAGGAAATGTAGTCATTTTAGAATTATATTGTTAATAAAAATGAGATGAGCCTCGCCGCACTAAATACACAATTGCGGGGCCCTCAAATTAATTGTAAAGACTTAGACTCGGGAAGACCGTTTAGTGAATTTCACGGTCTTTCCCAAAGTTAATAAAGACGATAGAACCCTTAGGCACGATTTGTAAATAAATTACTTTCCTAAATACGGGTGCGCATTTATGTGACCCAAATCTTACTCTCGGCGAAACTGAAATGCATTATAGTCAGAGGCGTACCGGTTGCGGTGTGACTCGAAATGTGTTTTCGTGACGTCGCAATTCTTCTAAAATTAAAAGGCGGAACATTAAAAGCATCTAGTTAAAATATAAAAAGAAATCAGATAAAAGCAAAAAGAGCAGTTGAGCGACCGTGCTAAAAACCACGGAATTCGGGAGTGCCTAACACCTTCTCCCGGGTTAACAGAATTCCTTATTCAGGTTTCTAGTTTCGCAGACTGTATTACAGAGTCATAAATTTCCTCGGTTCGGGATTAAACCGGTGACTTGGGACACCATTATTTTTCCAAGTGGCGACTCTGAAAAATTAAATAAATTGATCCCGTTCCGATTGTCCTTTAAGTGGAAAAACTCCTTCACTGATTATTATTATATTCCTTCTCGGGGTGTAGTATTAAACAGTGGCACATTTACATTTATACGTTATGTGTGGTAAAAAGGGAGGTGTGACAGCTCTGGCGACTCTGCTGGGGATAAGTAACCCAGAACTTCGGTTCGGGGTTTAAGAATTCGAGCTCAGTAAAAACCCCTTCAAAAAATAAAAAAAAAAATGTCAAAGTTTTCGTTTTCAATAAAATCAAAGTAACGCTGTTTTCCCCGAAAGGACGCGGGAAGGCTGTTTTTGCAAAAATGGCCACTTTGAAGTCCTGCCTTTTTTTCATTTTGAATAATAGTCTTGAAATACTCCATGTGAAAATGTTGAAAGGCCATAGTCGCAAAATCAAGTTCGGGTTCACACCCCTTTTGCAAAAATAACCAAAAAATGTCAAATTTTTTATTTTGTTATAAATAAATCGGGTAATGCTATTCTTGTTTAAAATAAGCCGAATGTTCCCCAAAAGGACGCCGGAAGGCTATTTTTGCAAGAATTGCCACTTTGAGTCTTTGTAAATAAATTTGGGCACAACCCTGAAATATTCCCTCGCGGGAATGCCGAAAGGCCGTATCCGCAAAATCAAGTTTGAGTCATCACTCAACTTTACAAAAATAACCACTTTATCAAATAAGCCATTACATGGCCGGTTTTGCTGAAATAGCCACATTTGGCATTTAAACTTTCTCAGTCTTGTGTTGGCCTGTGTCGGTGCTGAACGATTCCCCATGGGCCCCAAGATGAAAAATTTTGAATTTGTAGTCTCTTAAATAAATTTTGCAAAAAATATCCGCTTTGTCAAATAAGCCATTACATGGCCAATTTTGTAAAAATAGTCAATTGACATTAGAAACTTCTCAGTCTTGTGTTGGCTTATGGCGATGCCGAACGATGCCCCCATGAGCCACATGATGAAATTTTTTTTCAAGTTTATCTTTCTTAAATAAATTTTGCAAAAATAGCCATTTTGTCAAATAAGCCATTACATGGCCAATTTTGTAGAAATAGTCATAATTGACACAAAAAAAAATATTAATTCTTGAAGAAATCTCCGGTACAAAATGTGAAAGTTTTTCAAGTTTGTAGTTGGAGACGATTTCTATAATTTTCCTTCAAAAAAAAAATCAAATAAACATCTCTTTATTTTCTTGCATTAATTTGCAAGAACTACGCTCGGTCTGATTCATGCGGGGTCATGATACGTAGGCAATCTCCATAAGATTCGACCACAACTGTATATGTATATATATATATAAAAAAAGGGAAAAAAAATAAAAAAAATAATAAAAATAAAAAAAAAGAACCAGCAAGGTTTTCAAGGATAATTGAAAAGGAAAAAGTGGAATGACGCATGCGGTGAATACGTATATGGTTAACTGGCTAGGTGCATTGCATCCTACGTGCTATAACATATCTGTTAAACTCTGTGAACTTACAAGTTTGTTGCAATTTCAGAAAGTTTAGCGGTTGGCTTGACAGAATATTCCGGCCAATCACCATTACCATACTAGATCAAAAGGGCCAATTCTAGCAAGCATGTCTAGTTCCGGCAAAAGTCTCGATGGAGAGAAAACAGAGATACAGATAATGAAAGATGAGGTGGACCGGTTGAGACAGCAAATAACAGAGATGCACCTAGCCTGGGCTAGGGGACAGTCACCACCAAACCTTCCTACTCTTACACCAGCTCCAGAGCGTCCGCCTATTGGTCCCTCGACAAGTGCACCGATCTATCCATATTATCAAGGGGAAAACCCTTATACATCCCAGGTTCCACCAGCTAGACAAAATACTCCTCCTCCGGTCACCCCTATCTTCGTGGCACCTCCACCTGCTACTTTACAGAAGTCGTCCGGTGAACCGCTTTTTCAAATACATGACAATCATTTTTACGATCCTGAGCCTACCTTTAAGGCTCCTGAACCGCATTCACACACCCCTCACCGGGATAACCCGGCAGAACCGGAAAAGCACTTCAAAAGTTTGGAGCATGAGGAAGTTATTCGGAAAGTCAAAAGCCTGGAGCAATCCTTCAGGAATATGCATGGTTTAGGCAACCAAGTCAGCGTTGCTTTCAAAGATCTGTGCCCATTTCCAGATGTCCAGTTGCTCGCCGGGTTCAAAATGCCCAAGTTTGATCTATACGAGGGGCATGGTGACCCAGTAGCCCATCTCCGAGGTTTCTGCAGCAAATGCGAGGAGCCGGAGGGCGAGATGAAATTCTGATAGCTTACTTCGGTCAGAGCTTGGGAGGGTCTGCATTAGAATGGTACACCAGGAAAGATCCCAGCAGATGGTTTACATGGGATGACCTGGCCCAAGCATTCATCGGCCAGTTTCAATATAATCTTGAAATAATCCCTGATCGCTTATCATTGCTAAAACTAGAGAAGAAACCCGCCGAAAGCTTTAGAGAATTTGGGTTCCGCTGGAGGGAACAGGCAGCGAGGGTAGATCCCCCGATGAGAGAGAACGAGATGGTGGATTACTTCTTTCAGACACCGGAGCCAACTTACTTTAGTCACCTGGTGACATCGGTTGGTAAATCTTTCAATGAGGTGGTCAAAATGGGCGGAATGATAGAAGAGGGACTTAAGTCCAATAAGATCTTGAGCTATTCCGCGTTGAAAGCAACAACTCAAGCTATTCAGAATGGCAGAGGGGTTGCATTCGGAAAGAAGAGAAGAGAAGAAGTTGCAACGGTAGAGGAGGGTACTTGGTCCAGATCGAAAGGTCCTTCACCTCATTACCAAGCCAGACCCTACTACCCAAATCACCCTAATCACCCTCCCCGAAACACATATCCACCACCGAGGGCTTACGATAACCCTCCAGGACCAGGTTTCAGAGGGAATCATGCCTTCAGAAAGGAAAAGACACAAAGAACATTCACTGAGTTGGGAGAAACTTATACTGCTCTGTTCCACAAATTGAAGCAGATAGGTTTGTTGAGTCCTGTTGAGACAAGATTGCCAAATCCCCTACCCCCAAATGTGGATCGCTCAGTAAGCTGTGAGTATTGTTCGGGGGCTCTCGGACATGATACCGAGAAATGTTGGAAACTGAAACATGCAGTACAAAATCTTATTGACACCAATAAGATCGAGGTGCAGACACCAGAGGCACCCAACATTAATCAGAATCCATTGCCAACTCACCCTTAGACCCAACATATAAGAAGTCATGCTTGGTAATCAGGAGGAGTCTTCGGTGGTATGTTTTGTTGTCATTTCTTTTGTCCGAGTTGTTTTCGGGGTTGTGACCCGGATCTTGTTTTGAAGTGAAACCCTCTTATCTTTCCATTTTTGGTCATTTCAGTTTGCCTAGTCTTATCAAGTCTCGTTTCAGGTTTGTATTTTGGTTTGCTTGATTATATTTGAACCACTTCTCCATTTAGTGAAACTTTTGGTCTTTTATTACCCAGTTCGTCTTTTTGTTTAGTTTTTCTATCTTTAAATTTGTCATTTGTTCGAACGCCGACTCTAATGACATGGTATCGCACATAATTTTGGCCTAATATTAAGGGTTAATCATGAAGCAATTCGAAGATAATCAGGTCATTTTAAAAAGAAATAAAATGATTTGAGATTATTTGGAGCCCGAATCATGTGAGACTGGGGCAGGTAAAACATGAAGAAACCCTTAATGGAAAATTGGCTATGCTAAGACGAAAATTGGCTATAATGAAAGTGTCATCCAGCAATACTTTAAAATGACAGATGAAAAGGCGAATGGACGATATGGTTATCAATCAGGGCACAAACAGAAGATGTCGTGAATATGTTGTTTGAACTTGGCATGTTTTGAAAATTGGAATGACGAAGCCATTTTGTTATGCTATCCAAACACTTTATCCATCGTCAACCCTTTGAGCTTTATTTTAAAATCTTTCATACCCCTCCTTCGGAGTTAGTTGCAAAGACTAGAAATACAGGTTTGAAAGACAAGAAAAAAAAGGGAAGAAAAGAAAACAACAAAAGGAGATAAAGAAAAGAAAAGAAAAAGAAAAATGTGCGAAAAAAGAAATTTGAAAAAAGAGGAATTGGGAACTACGTTTGACCTGATTCCTTAAAGAGGATACGTAGGCGCTTAACAGCTCGGTCATAGTGTAAATAAAGTAATAAAAATTCCCCAAGTAAAAACTGGGGCAAAGAAAAATTGTGTTGATTATAAATAAATTTAGGTCCGAAGGTTGTAAATTTTGAACCCAAAATTGATTTTGTTTTGAGCCTTCAATACCCTTTCTTTCTAACCCTATCCAAATCCCATATTACGGTCCAGAAAGACCTTCTGATCAGTCTTCAAAAGATGCCACGTCAGACGAGTGAGAGAGTCCTATCATAATATAACACGTTGATTCTCAGCAGAAAAGACGTTGATTCTCAGCAGAAAGGAAATACGAGAGAGTCTTGGCAGTGACACCCCAATCCCCGGCTAAAAGTGATACAAATGAGAGAGTCTTACCGGTGAAAACCTTCACAGGCACCATAAGGCGACGAAAGCTGAGAGAAAATCAAAATGAGAGAGGCTTGAAAGTGAAACCCTTCGGGCATTACAAGTCGAACAAAGGTGATAATCAGATGGAAATCACGAGACAGTCAGATGGAAATTGTGAAAGGCGATTAACGACAGAGGATAGGCCATATGTGCATGTCATGACCAGTAGAATTGGTATTCGCGTTTGATAAGTTTTATAGTTATTTCTTGTTAGAGAGTCATTTTCTTTTTTTCCTTTGTCTTCTATTTTGTTTCTTTTTATCTTTCTCATTTTATCAAAGATTCCCCATCAAAGTCTGTCTAGTCAGAACAAGTGAGAAATGACTTCAAAACTTGCCACCAACTTTCCAATAATTATGCAAAGCTAGGAAATGCCATTGACGGCAGAGAAGTAGGGTGCAAAGAAGATTATTAAACTGGGGCAGAAAATTTTCTTTTCAGTTTGAAAATTTTCTCGAAGTCAATACCCACTTGGGGAAGAAGGGAAGTCTTAAGGGAAATGGTCTTCGAACCAATGTCATCTCCAACAGACTTCAGAAGAGTGAAACACCAATTTTGAGGAAATGAAAGTCCACCAGCAGTGTTATCTTCAGCAAGTTCCGAGGTGGTCGGACAACATAGAGTGGTAAAGGAAGAAAGGAAATCTCATCTTCAACAAAGTAACCCCCAGCAAGTTGAAAAACACATAACGGGGAAGGGATAAAGGGAAAAACCCATCCCCAACAGGAATATCATCTCCAGCAAATGAAATCATTCCCCAACAAGTTTTGGGAACCCCGAGCGAGGGAAAGGAGAAAAGGAAAAAACCACCACAGGAGCGGCACAACCGCTCACAATGTTTTGAACTAACAAATTTTTCTTTGATTTGAAACAGGGAAAGAAAGTGTTATTGATAGCAGAAAGTCATGCCACAAGGAAGAACACCAATACTGGGGCAGAAAATTTTCCGCCGTTGTTGAAAATTTTCTCGGAGAAATGAGGAAGGCAATTCAAGATGACGTATCAGGTTTGTCCACCTTCAAATGGGATGTTTCAGGTTTGTCCACCTCGAACAGGACGTGTCAGGTTTGTCCACCTTCAAATAGGATGTTTCAGGTTTGTCCACATTCGAATAGGACGTCTCAGGTTTTTTCACTTTCATACATTGATATCATGGGAGTATTCGCCCTCGAATAGGATACAATGGGAGTATTCGCCCTCGAATAGAATACGATGGGAGTATTCGCCCTCGAATAGAATACGATGGGAGTATTCGCCCTCGAATAGAATACGATGGGAGTATTCGCCCTCGAATAGAATACGATGGGAGTATTCGCCCTCGAATAGAATACGATGGGAGTATTCGCCCTCGAATAGAGTACGATGGGAGTATTCGCCCTCGAATAGAATACGATGGGAGTATTCGCCCTCGAATAGAATACGATGGGAGTATTCGCCCTCGAATAGGATACGATGGGAGTATTCGCCCTTAAATAGAATACGATGGGAGTATCCGCCCTTAAATAGGATACGATGGGAGTATCCGCCCTCAAATAGGATACGATGGGAGTATTCGCCCTCAAATAGAATACGATGGGAGTATCCGCCCTCGAATAGGATACGATGGGAGTATTCGCCCTCGAATAGATTACGATGGGACTATCCGCCCTCGAATAGGATATTTTACGTTTGTTTTATTTTACATTGTCCTTTGCATATTTCATAAATTATTACCAGAATGCATTTTTTTTTCAAAAATTGCTACTAAAAGCAGGCGCCTACCTGTATAACAAGAGGCAAGTCTTCAGTCTTTACATTGCAGGTCTTGAAACCAGTAACCCACCATAAAGCAGAGGGTTACAACAAGAGATCCCAGCGCAAATTCAAGCGCATGAGTCAAAGGAAATGAGGGAATGAAGGAAAATTTCCCCAGCATCATTATCCTCAGCAGGCAAGTAAACAGTTCTAAAGATATCCCCAGCAGTCAGGATGGAAAGCAACACGACCCAGGAGGAAAGCAGTTCCGAAACAAGATAATTTAGGAGAAATGATGGTTCAAGAGTCGATGCAACAAGAATAAAATGGTACAAGAAGCAAATGAAGGCGATCTAGTTCTGAAGTTGTAGTTGAAGTTAGGGAGCCCGCCTGAAGAATGGAATGACGATTTAATCTTGAAATCATAGTTGAATGTCAGGAAGCCCGCCTGAAGAATGGAATGGCGATTTTTGATTAGAGTTTGTCGATAAAGTCAGAAGCCCGCCGGAAAGGCAGAATGGCGTCTCAATTTCCAAGATTTGATAAGGATATTGAAGGATCGGAAAGTTACAGAGTGTAACAGAAATCCCCGGCATAAATCCAAGTTCATAAGCAGAAGGAAGGCAACAAGGATCAGAAAGATAGATTCAGACTTCAAAGGAAAACAATTCGAAGATCGCAAGGAAGGGACCCATGGTCGGAGTTCGGCAATCAAGATAGGCCGAAATAACAATTGTCATAAGAGAAGAAGCATGTGAAGAAACATCAGAGCCAGCAGGATGGCAAGGAAACATGACAAGATCAAGTTGAAAAATAGATAAGAATTTGCAATACTGTAACTTAGTCTAGCTTCTTATTTTTCGTTTAGCACGGTGTAATAAGGAGATCGGTTAAGCAGTGGCAACAGCAACAACAGCAGTAACAGCAAGATCACAGCAGTCATGGTAGTCCCAGCTACAAAAATTTCCCGAACTACATTGACCTGATTCCCTTTTAGCCAGGGATATGTAGGAGATCTTTTGAAGCAAGGTTCGGTCAAACTTTTCCAAAATGCTTCACACGGAGTGCTCAAACGGGCAAAAATCGCTCGTATTTGCTCACTATCTTTGCACGAAAGCTCTTCATGTTTCCGCGCAAAGAGGGGCAGCAGTGAGCACGTGATTTTTGCCTCACACGAATTACTCCTAAAAGATTCAAAAATAAAAGAGTTTTGCGTTGTTTGCAATATTTGTGATTTCGTATTATTATTTTCTTATTATTCGTATCTGTGTGTGCATGCATATTTGATTAAATTAATGAAAAATACAATATATATATCTTATTATTCGTATCTGTGTGTGCATGCATATTTGATTAAATTATATATATATATATATATATATGTAATAGCGTTTGGAACTTATTTTTAATTTTGAGTTAACTAGTAAATGGAAAAATCACAAAATAATAAGGGTGTATTTTATTTTGTTGTCATTATATGATTTTATTTTCTTTGTTAATCATGTGTCAATTGTTGTTAAGTATTAATGTCCGTATGGTTTTATTTTTTAATGATGACAAATTAATTAGAATTTTTTTGGTTTTGTTATAAAAAGGGGGAAGAAGAAAGGGTTGAAAATTAAGTTTGGGATTCTAAATCCGGAGCCCAAACGATACAGGCAGCCCAAGCCATGCATTAGCCCAGTCCGTCTCCAGATACGCCCAAACGACGCCGTAATTGGCCAGGTTATCCAAGCCATTCATTCATGTTGATCCAACGGTCGAGATCCCATCCCCCAACCCGTTACGCAGCCCGACCCAATCAACCCACAGACAACCCGGCTCCAATAAACGACCAAACGGTATCGTTTGGATAAATGAAATGATCGAGGCCGTTGATCTCATCAAATCAAATGGCCAGGATTTATTTCCCGCATTAGTATATAAATCCAAAGCTTACCCCAGCCCCCCGATCCACATACCCCATCGTCGTCTCTATCAGAGACGAGGCAAATAAGCTCCACCGCCCTCCGTCGTGCACCACCGCCGGGAATCGCCTTACGGCGGTGGTCAGTCACCAAAGCCCCCCATTTTTACACCATAAGACCATCTCGACTCCCCCATTCCATATCCACGAACCATTTAGCTCGAATCACTCCGGAACGCCTCGAATCTTCATTTGAAGATTCGAGTCAAACTCGAACTAACGCCAAACCACTCCAAACTCACCCCAAGCCCTCCCATGACCTCCCTCATACCCCTACCAGCCCTGGTTTAGCTCGAATCTTGCCAGGATTGTAAAAGCCCCAAACCTCGGCCATGAACCCTAATTGAGGTCTAATAGACCTTAGTTGGGATGTTTTCATTGTTGAAAACATTTCAATTAAGGTCCATTGGCCTCAAAAACGAAAAGTCCAAGTCCTAATTGAATCCCAGATGGGTCCGGGGTCCGTTCAAGGGCGGATTTTCTTCTTACATGGTATTCCTCTTTTTCCTTCTTCATATTTAGTTTGTTAATCATGTGAAATTTTTATCCTTTGTTTCTTCTTTTAGTTTTCTGTTTTTCTTCATCTCCAATCGACCTTTTATCCGGTCGATTCCTATCCCTATCTGTTTTAGTTCAATGCTGATTGCTTGGTATGTCTAGTTTCACTTAACGTCGACAAAAATTAATTGGCTTGTATGATTGTTCATTTTTTTTTGGTCTGCCCGTATGCCATTCATAAGGCAGGGACTGGGTGTTTTGGTTTGGGTCTGGATTAGGGGTTGTTTGGACATAATCGGTAGGGTTTAATTAGTTAATTAAAGTCAGTTATTTAATAAGCCTGCCCATAAGAAAGGATTAGTGGAACCTGCAGCAGGGCATGGCTGTTGCAGGCAATATTTAATAAGTAAATCCCATGCTTAGACAGAGGGTAGTGATGAAACAATGGCAGGTCTGCCCAGGGAATATCAAGGTTCAGCAGAATAAAGGATGGGCAAAGGTATTTGTTTTGGAGAGGGCTATTGGCTTCTGGGACTGATTTAACTATAAGTATAAGGAGAAAGATATAGAGAGGGGGGAGACTTAGACATTCATATACAGACATTCATACCTAGAGAAACCTTAGAGAAAACAGTGATAGAGAACATTGGAGGGCATTCGAAAAACACTTAATAGACAGATATACACAAAGACTCACTGAAAGCAGAAATACACACACACGTAGACATTGTGTTACTGTTCCATTGAGGGTTGGTAAGAGTTTGGGTTGGTTCTTGCATTCATCCCTGTTGTCACTGTTGTTTGCTGTGTTTGGCCACTGTTGTTGTTGCTGTTATTCTGTCGTTGTAGAGGCAGTTGTTGCTGTTATTCAGTTGTTGTAGAGGCTGTTGTTGTTGTGCTGTTTGTTGTTGAGGCTGTTGTTGTCAAGGCTGTTTGTTGTTGAGGCTGTTGTTGGTCCTGGTACTGTTGTTGTTGTGTTGTTGTTGTTGAGGCTTTTGTTGTTGTGGTGGTTGTTGTTGTTCTGTTGTCCTGTTGCTGTTGTTGTTCGGTTGCTGTGGTTATTGTGTCTTACTGCTGCTGCAACTGACCTCCCTTCATTGTAATTGCCAGGTACACATCCTCGTCAATGTAAACTCTATTGAGTGAAAAATAAAGCTGGAATTTGCAAGGCTTGATATATTCAGCTTTAGATTTGTTTTATAGTATCTTTAGTCATATTGATTTGAATTAAATCTCGGATGAATGTATAATTAGACTTCTATCCTTTAGATGTGTGAACACTGGAACCGTCTGATTTATTAGCACATATAGGCTTTTCATATTGTTTGGATTATACAGGTGTGTAGTTTCACTAGTTGACTTTGTAGGAGTTATAATTTCATTGTTATTTGGTACATGTAGGTAATGATAATTAGTGCTCTCCACCCCCTGGCTTATTATTTTAACGTCCATCAATTTAAAGGGATTCCAAATTTCAGCATTTAACGCCAAACACCCATGTCAGTTGAACATTGTTTAATTGCAATCAAGTACCAAAAGCCTGTTCATGTTTGAGGCAGATCATTAGTGAGAAATAGCTAGCTAATTTGTCTTTTTGAAATTAAAATCAGAGGAGCCTGCAATTATTACAGATTTGTATAAGTAGATTTAACGGTTTCCAAACTATTTAAATTTCAGTTTGTAATTGACTAAGTAATGTAAATACTCACTTTTAAACTTTGGGTCCAGATTGTGATTTTTGTACACTACAACAATTTTCTCTAGTTATTGTATTAAAATTGATTAGAGCAGTTTAGTATGTAGTGTTATATGATTTCATTATAAACCAAAAGTTAGGAATATAGAGAATAATCCATAAATAAAAATTGAAAATTAAGTAGGCACACGATGGAAAGGCCTGGCGCACGTGTATGGGCTTCAAGCCTAGATTTCATTCTCCTCTGTGTTGGGCTCAGCTGTGTAGTGGTTTTTATATACACTGTTTTTAAATTAGAGTTAAAACTGTTAAAAGAGCCCCGAATCGTAAATTTATTCATTATAATACAGGTAGGATTAGATATTAAATTAATATTAGAAAAGAAAAACAAAAGTGGATAATATAGTTCATCCTAAGATTAGCCTATAATAATAATGAGACGAGCCTCGCCAAACAAAATTACACAATTGCGGGGCCCTCAAATAATTGTTATAAAACTTAGACTCGCAAGGACCGTTTAGCGAATTTCACGGTCTTTCCAAAAGTTAATCAAGACGATAGACTCTTTAGGCACGACTTTAATAAAATTACTTTTCCTAAATACGGGTGCGCATTTATGTGACCCAAATCTTACTCTCGGCGAAACTGAAATACATTAAAGTCGCAGGCGTACTGGTTGCGGTGCGGCTCGAAATGTGTTTTCGTGACGTCGCAATTTTTCTAAAAATTAAAGTGGAGTATAAGAGCATACGAATAAAATATTTAAAGAAATCAGATAAAAACAAAAATTGCAGTTGAGCGACCGTGCTAAAACCACGGAATCCGGGAGTGCCTAACACCTTCTCCCGGGTTAACGGAATTCCTTATCCAGGTTTCTAGTTTCGCAGACTATATTACAGAGTCATAAATTTCCTCGGTTCGGGATCAAACCGGTGACTTGGGACACCATTATTTTCCCAAGTGGCGACTCTGAATTAAATAAATTGACCCCGTTTTGATTGTCCTTTAATTGGAAAAACTCTCTCGCGCTCTCGCGGGTCAACGTAAAGAGGAGGTGTGACAAAGACTCTCTCATTTCTCTCAACTCCCGTCGCCTTATGGTGCCCGTGAAGGTTTTCACCGATAAGACTCTCTCATTTTTGTTTCTTCTCAGCTTTCGTCGCCTTATGGTGCCTGTGAAGGTTTTCACCGATAAGACTCTCTTATTTTATTTTTTTTTCAGCTTTCGTTGGAGATTGGAAAGGCACCGATAATGTTCTCTTCATTGGGGATTCTTCTGGCTATCAATTCCTTCAGCTTATTCCCTTTCTGTTGGGGATCAACGTGTTACTCTTGGTTTTTACTTGCCTGACTGGGCATTTCCCAGATACTGATCGGGAGGTCTTTTTCGGACATCTCATATGGGTTTTTTGTGTGGGTCTTAAAAAGAAAGAGTATCAAAAATTCACAATAACTCTGAATGGGTGAAATATTACAACTCTCGGAATTAAATTTTTTTTTTCATAAAACAACATAACTTCTGCCCCAGTTTCTTATTTGGGGAAGGATTAAATTTTATTCCTTCTATGACCGAGCCGTGAGGCGCCTACATATCCTATTTGAGGAATCAGGTCAAACGTAGTTCCTTGATTCATTTAAATCTCTTGTGACTTTCTTTTATCTATTTATTATTATTTTTTTCTTTTCTTTTCTATTTCCGTTATTGATTTCAAGAGAGGGATATGAAAGAATAAATAAGGCTCAAAGGGGGAAACAAGGGTTAAAAGTGTTTGGATAGAAGAAAGAATTGCCTCCGTCATTTCATTATCCGATAAATACCCAGTACAAACAAATAAAATAAACCAAAATCATAAAGAAATTACACGTAATATCTCTTGACTGCATCAGAATTGATAGCCATGTCGGTGCATCTTCCCTCAATATCGGTCAGATATAGAGCTCCATTGGATAATACTCTGGTTACAATAAGCGGCCCTTGCCAATTCGGGGCAAACTTTCCCTTTGCTTCGGCCTGATGTGGAAGGATCCGTTTCAGTACTTGTTGCCCTACTTCAAATTTTCTAGGGCGTACCTTCTTATTGTAAGCTCTTGCCATTCTCTTCTGATACAATTGGCCATGACATACTGCTGCCAATCTCTTTTCATCAATTAGGCTCAACTGCTCTAATCGAGTTTTGACCCATTCATCATCATCAATCTCAGCTTCAGCGACAATTCGGAGGGATGGAATCTCCACTTCTGCTGGTATTACTGCTTCAGTTCCGTATACCAACAAGTAAGGAGTTGTACCTACTGAAGTGCGAACCGTAGTGCGATAACCCAACAATGCAAATGGTAGCTTTTCATGCCACTGCCTAGATCCTTCTACCATTTTTCTCGGTATCTTCTTTATATTCTTGTTTGCTGCCTCAACCGCGCTATTTGCTTTGGGACGATATGGGGTGGAATTACGGTGTGTAATCTTGAACTGTTGACACACTTCTTTCATCAAACCACTGTTAAGATTAGCACCATTATCCGTGATAATCATCTTCGGGATCCCAAATCTACAGATGATATGGGAATGGACGAAGTCTACCACGGCTTTCTTGGTCACTGACTTGAATGTCTTCGCCTCCACCCACTTGGTGAAATAATCAATGGCTACTAGAATGAACCTATGACCGTTGGAAGCTGTCGGCTCGATCGGTCCAATGACATCCATGCCCCACGCAACAAATGGCCATGGTGCTGACATCGTGTGCAATTCCGTTGGCGGAGAATGAATAAAATCTCCATGCACTTGACACTGATGGCACTTGCGCACAAAATTTATACAATCACGCTCCATGGTGAGCCAGTAATATCCTGCCCGTAAGATCTTTTTTGCCAATACATACCCACTCATATGTGGCCCACAAACTCCGGCATGCACCTCTGTCATCACTGTCGTGGCTTGGCCCGCATCTATACATCTTAGCAATCCCAAATCCGGGGTTCTCTTGTACAACACTCCTCCACTAAGGAAAAATCCGTTTGCCAACCGCCGAATAGCCCTCTTTTGATCTCCAGTTGCCTGCTCTGGGTATATTCCCATCCTGAGGTATTCTTGGACATCATGAAACCATGGCTCGCCATCAATTTCTTCCTCCACCACATTGCAATAGGCATGTTGATCCCGAACTTGAATATATAACGGATCAACATGAATCTTATCCGGGTGATGCAACATCGATGCTAGAGTAGCCAAAGCATCGGTGACCTCATTATGCATTCTTGGGATATGTCTGAATTCTATTGACCGGAAACGCTTCGTCAGGTCATGCAAACATTGGCGATACGGGATAAGCTTCAAATCTCTTGTTTCCCACTCGCCTTGAACCTGATGTACCAGAAGGTCCGAGTCTCCCAAGACCAAGACGTCCCGGACATCCATGTCCACAACTAATCGTAACCCCAAAATGCATGCTTCGTATTCAGCCATATTGTTGGTACAATAGAAGCGCAACTGAGCCGTAACAGAATAATGATGTCCTGTTTCAGAAATAAGAACTGCTCCTATTCCGACTCCCTTTGCATTTGCAGCTCCGTCAAAGAAAAGCTTCCACCCTGGCTCCTTGGTTAGTTCTAACTCATCAATTTGCAACACTTCTTCATCCGGAAAATACGTCCTTAAAGGTTCGTATTCATTATCAACAGGATTCTCAGCTAAGTGATCGGCTAGTGCTTGGGCTTTCATGGCCGTCCTCGTCACATAGATGATGTCAAATTCTGTAAGTAATATTTGCCATTTTGCTAACCTTCCTGTAGGCATAGGTTTCTAGAAAATATACTTCAATGGATCCAAACGTGAAATGAGATAAGTAGTGTAGGAAGACAAATAATGCTTCAACTTCTGTGCCACCCAAGTTAGGGCGCAACATGTCTTCTCAAGATGAGTGTACTTAACTTCATATGCGGTGAACTTTTTACTGATATAATAGATGGCTTGTTCCTTTCTTCCGGTGATGTCATGTTGCCCCAATACGCAGCCGAAAGAATTGTCCAAAACTGTTAGATAAAGAATCAGAGGCCTCCCGGGTTCAGGTGGAACCAACACAGGTGGGTTTGACAAATACTCCTTTATCTTATCAAAAGCCTCTTGGCATTCTTCAGTCCACTTGACTGCAACATCCTTCTTTAACAACCTAAAAATAGGTTCACATGTTGATGTGAGCTGAGCAATGAATCGGCTGATGTAATTCAATCTTCCCAAAAGACTCATCACTTCAGTTTTGTTCTTTGGTGCTGGAAATTCTTGTATGGATTTGATCTTTGATGGATCCAACTCAATACCTCCCCGACTGACAATGAATCCTAGCATTTTTTCCGAGGGAACCCGAAATGCACATTTGGCTGGATTGAGCTTAATGTCGTACCTCCGAAGCCTTTGAAAAAACTTCCTCAGATCTGCTACATGGTCTTCCCTGTCGCCTGGATTTTATGATTACATCGTCTACATACACCTCAATCTCTTTGTGTATCATGTCATGAAACTCAGTAGTCATTGCTCTCATGTATGTCGCCCCGGCGTTCTTCAAACCAAACGGCATTACCCTGTAGCAATAAGTTCCCCAAGGAGTGATGAAAGCTGTCTTTTCTGCATCTTCTTCATCTATTAGGATCTGATGGTATCCTGCATAGCAATCCACAAAGGATCCAATATCTCGCCCCGCGCAATTGTCTATCAAGATATGGATGTTGGGTAGTGGGAAGTTATCTTTCGGTCTTGCCCTGTTCAGATTGCGATAATCGACACATACCCGAATTTTCCCATCCTTCTTCGGCACTGGCACCACATTGGCCAACCATTCGGGATATCGAGTAACCCGAATAACCTTTGCTATCAACTACTTGGTTACTTCTTCTTTTATCTTTACGCTCATATCGGTTTTGAACTTCCTCAATTTCTGCTTGACAAGAGGACATGCCGGATCAATGGGCAATTTATGTACCACTAGATCCGTGCTTAACCCTGGCATGTCATCATACGACCATGCAAAAATATCTTTGAATTCAAACAATGTTTTGATTAGCTCTTCCCTGATACTCGGCTCAATGTGAATGCTGATTTTGGTTTCCCTAACATTATCCTCATCTCCTAAGTTGACGGCTTCAGTATCGTTTAAGTTAGGCTTAGGTTTTTCTTCAAAATGAGTTAATTCCCTGTTAATCTCTTCAAAAGCCTCATCTTCCCCGTATTCCGATTCATCCTCATAATTGACTTCGTGCATAATTAATTTGGATTCAGATTGACTTCTTAGACTAGGTTGAAGATCCGTTGTGCATGCCATGACATTGGAACCGGTGAAAACAGAACTGTTCATAAATGAAAAGATACAAAAATCAAAAATCAAGAAAATAAAGGAAACTTTCGTTTTTATTGAAAATGAGGGATAACAGAGTTTCACACTACAAATAAATCAAAACTGGATTACAACTCTGGAATAATCCAGGAAACAAAAGAAAATCCAGAGCCTACTACCAAGACTTCTTCCAGATGGGAAGAGGAGTAGCCGTCCAATTGTTGGTTTTGACCCTCGGCCCTATATACTGTACGTCTGCATTACTGGAACCTTCTCCAGCTTCGATCATGTTAACATCAGCGAACAACCTTTCAAAACTCTTATCCAGATCTCCATCTGGCCCAATTGACGGTCCGAGGATCTTTGGGATTGTCATCCTCCTGAAACCTGCTTTCACAAAAAACCGGGAGAGGCGTGGAACTGGCTTGGGAAGGACCCAGACTTTCTTCTTCATTTTGTGAGCTCTCTTCACATCTGCAACCGTCGGCTTGAACCCTAACCCGAATGTCTCCAAATTTTCAGGCAAAGAAAGGGGTTGAATGATACCTTGGAGTTTGGCTCCCAAACCTTTTCCTGGTATGAACCCACAGTTCATCATTTCTGAGGCGATCATGAAGGTTGAAGCTGAGATCCTGGGAAAAGCAAGGTCCTCGCCTTCGGAAACCTTGTCCACTGAAACCCCTTCGAAGACTTGGTATACCCATGGCCCCTTGTCATCATCTGTTTCTATGAATGGAACCACGTTATCACTCATAATTCCTATGCCATCATCCCCGTGCAATACTATCTCCCGTCTATCCCACTCGAACTTAATCATCTGGTGCAGCGTAGAAGGCACTGCTTTGGCGGCATGAATCCAGGGTCGCCCCAATAGCAGAGTGTATGATGCAGCCACATCCACCACCTGGAATTCCATGGTGAAATCGACTAGGCCAATGGTTAGTTCCAATATGATATCTCCCACCGAGCTAGTATTCCCTCCATCAAATCCTCTGATGCAAACGTTATTCTTACGGACTCTGTCCTGATCAATCTTCAGTATGTTCAGAGTAGCCAAAGTACAAATATTGGCACTTGAACCATTATCCACCAATACACGATTGACCACCGAGTCTTCACACTTCACGATCAAGTATAAGGCTTTATTATGTTCTGTGCCCTCTTTTGGCAATTCATCATCAGAAAATGTCACTCGGTTGACTTCAAAGATTTTATGCACAATCTTCTCCAAGTGATTTACAGAAAGCTTTTCTGGAACATGGGCCTCATTCAGAATCTTCAACAAAGCCTGGCAATGATCCTTGGAATGGATTAACAAAGATAACAATGAGATTTGGGCTGGGGTTTTCCTCAACTGCTCCACAATAGAGTAGTCTTGGGCTTTCATCTTCTTCAAGAACTTTTCAGCTTCCACTTCTGTTACTGGCTTTTTCACCGCCGTGGGATTAGATTTCCTTAACTCTACGGGAGCAAAACACCGTCCCGATCGAGTTAAACCCTAGGCTTCACAACTGACTTCATCCACTAACTTCCCTTTGTATATCACTGTTGCCTTTTCATACTTCCAAGGTACGGCCTTGCTATCTGTTACTGGCAACTGAGCTACCGGCTTTATGATGACCGGTTCCCTACAAACTCCTTTCACGATCATTACTGGTGAAGACGGTGCTCCGGACACAACCAACTTTGTTGTTTTTGGTTTCTCCGTAGTGGCCAATGGGCTTTTCCCCAATATTATCACAGGCTTGACAACCTCCCTCTTAGTTGGTACCTCTCCTTCCACACTGGTTGATTTCTCTTTTGTACTGTCCCTGATCATCATCACTGTCTGCGATGGCTTCTTGGGTTCTTCCTCTCCTTGCACGATCTCGATCATACAGGACTCATGATGGGTTGGTAGTGGGTTTTGGTTAATGTTGGGTACCTCGGGTGCCTGAACCTCAATCTTATTAGCGTCAATAAGATCTTGGATTGCATGCTTTAGTTTCTAACATCTCTTAGTAGTATGCCCGGGAGCCCCCGAACAATATTCACATTTCACTGAGTGGTCCAAATTTTGAGGTAAGGGATTTGGTAATCTAGGCTCAATAGGACTCAACAAACCTATCTGCTTCAATTTGTGAAATAAAGCAGTATAAGCTTCTCCTAATTCGGTAAATGTCCTCTGTCTCTGAGTCCTTTCATTCCTGAAAGTCGGATTTCCCCGGAAAGTTGGCCCTGTGGGATTTCTGTAGGCCCTTGGTGGTGGGTAGTTGTTATGGGGAGCTGGGTAGGCATTATGTGGGGTTGGCGCGCGCCATTGCGGGCGCGCTGGAGGTTGGGTGTATGCTTGTGCTTGATGGACAGAAAAATGATGTTCTTGAGGAGGGTAATAGGATTGTGCGGGATAATTCGGAATGTGTGTGTAATTTGGGTGAGGGGGCCTGAATTGGTGATGGGGGGTAGGACCTTTGGATCGAGACCAATTACCAGCTTCTACCGTTGTGACATCCTCTTTTTCTTCTTTCCGAGTGCACCTCCTGTGCCGCTCTGAATAGCCTGTGTTGTTGCCTTGATCGCTGAATAACTTAAGATTTTGTTGGTCTTGAGGCCTTCTTCTATCATGCCTCCCATTTTGACCACTTCGTTGAAGGTTTTTCCCACCGAGGTCACCAAATGACCGTAGTAAGTTGGCTCGAGAGTCTGTAGAAAGTAATCTACCATCTCCCCCTCTCTCATAGGAGGATCAACTCTAGCCGCTTGTTCTCTCCAACGAAACCCAAATTCCCGGAAGCTCTCCCCCGGTTTCTTCTCCAGCTTTAACAATGTGAGACGGTCAGGGACGATCTCAAGATTATACTGAAAGTGCCCGGCAAATGATTGCGCCAAATCATCCCAAGTGTACCATCCGCTAGGATCTTGCCTTGTATACCATTCCAGCGCAGACCCGCTCAAACTCTGTCCAAAATAAGCTATCAGTAGCTCATCTTTGCCGCATGCACCCCTCATCGTGCCGCAAAATCCTCGTAGATGAGACATGGGATCACCGTGTCCCTCATATAGATCAAACTTTGGCATTTTGAATCCCGCCGGCAATTGAACATCGGGGAAAGGACACGGGTCTTTGTAGGCCACACTGACTTGGCTGCCCAACCCTTGCATATTCCTAAGGGATTGCTCCAGGCTCTTGAATTTCCGTAGCATCTCATCTTGTTCTGAGCTATTGGCCGGTTTTCCACTGGGGCTTCAAAGGGAGGAGTGTAGGTGGATGGTTCGGGTGCCTTGAACGTGGGTTCTGGGGGGTAATACTGAGTGTCGTGAACCTGAAATAATGGTTCACTTGATGATCTTTGCAGTGGAGCTGGGGGAGGTGCCACAAAGACATGGCCCTTCGGTGGTGGAGGGTTCTGATTTTGTGGTGGAGCTGGGTAGTCGTGAGCATCTCTTCCCTGGTGGTAATGGAGGTCCGGGACTCTTGTCGAGGGACCGGGAGAAAAGTATTCTGGGGTAAAACCTGGTAGGAAAGTAGGAGTAGCGGGTGCGTCGGGACTTTTTTGTGCTTTGGCTAGCGCCGTCTGCATTTTGCTCATTTCCAACCGCATCTGTTCCATTTTTTCAAGAGCTTCTTTGAGCATCTGGCTCATTGCTTTTTCTGACTCGCTGCTTTGGTCTGACCTAGTCATACTTTTAGGTACAAGTCCTTTCGATCTTGTATGATAATTGTGTGATGCCAGTACACTCTAACACTAACTGAACAGGAATAGCAACAAACTTGTTAGTGTTGAAATTTTAACAGATATGGTAAAAGCACATTGGGTATGCAATGTCCCTATGTAATGAACCATTTCTATTCTGCTTTTGCTTAGACCGCATGCGTCATCCCAGCTTATCGTCTACGCCTATCCATTATTTCTCTTATTTCTCTTATTTATTTTCCCCTTTTTACTATAAGTAATGGTCGAATCTTATATAGATTGCCTACGTATCATGTCCCCGCATGAATCAGACCCTAGCGTAGTTCGTGTGAATACAATAAAAAATATTTTTCAAAAGGTTTTCCAAAAACAAACTGGATTTAACAACAAGTCAAACTTACAAAAGATGGTCAAAATACATTCAACCCTTTTATACAAAAGTCTTATGACTAGACCCAAAAAGGAAATACAAGTTCATAACTAGGAAAGTTCTAAGATTTTGAGCTTTTGCGTCGGTGGGGCCCTATTTGGCCTGGCTGTGGTCCTTGGTGCAAGACTTCTTTGCAGATCTTTCAATTCTTCCATGATCTGACGGACATAATCCATGATAGAGGAAAAAAGGACATCCCGGGGCATCCTTTCACATGATAGGCACCTCATGTGAATGTAGTGTCCAATCTCGTCAATCCTTCTCCGAATGTTATCCCTTTCTCTGAATAACTGCTCTATCTGTCGGTTTTTTAATCCCAGTATTCGCGCCTCATCCGTAAGTCGATCTTGGAATCTTTTCATTTGTCCCTCCATTCGGGTCATCATCTTGTAGCACCGTTCCTTGTCTTCTCTAGCTTCAAGAGCCTGTCTGTGGATCTGTTCTTGGAGAGTGAAAATTGTCTCTCTCAATGCCCCGATGCTCATCTCACAATCCCTTTTGACCTGCCGCAAGTATTCTCTTCGCTCCGCTGCGCCTCTTGCCCATCTGGCCTGCATCCCTTCCTTGCTAGCCTCGGACCTCTCCAACTTTTCTTGGCTTTCTCCGAGCTGTTGGTTTAGCTCGTCTATCAACCTTTGATTAGTTCGGCTTCTTGTTTGGTTGTTGGCTTATTTTCTGATCTGCCAGATTCGAGCCTTGAGAGTGTCCTTTTCTTGAGTCAACTTCTTTTTGATCCCTTCGTCAGCTGCAATCTGTAAGCCATTTTCATATTGGAGATTCTGTACACGTTTCTCTAGTTCTCCAATATGATCTTTGTATTCACGTTCTTTAGCTAGCCAAGCTAATCTTTCTTGGATTTTATCATCGAAAGCTTGAACGTGAGGCCTTTTGGTAGGTCTGATCGCCTCGAGCTCGGGCCTAGGGCTCACACGAAAACTTCTTTGAAACCAAGCAACATACTCGGGATCGAACTCGCCTTTTATTGGATCTGGCACTATGTTGTTACTCTTTAAATACCGGCAACAATGCCAATCTTCATTCACCATCTTCTCAGGGATAGCTGCCTCTGGATGCAATTCGATGGCTATGTTGCTCAAATCCATCTTCTCTAGTATCACGTGATATCTCCCAAGTTGTCTCAAAACTCTTTGAGGCGCATAGGGTTGTATACTTCTTGCCCCTATTATCATCAAATAGCCCTTTGAAGTAGTCATGTGAATGATCTCCTTTATCGGGAGCCACGCTATAGTCCATTCGATTTGATCCGCCCTCAATTTTCTTAGATAGAAAATCCATGCTTCAAACCCCTTGGGTGTTATAAAATCTCCCACCCTTTCTTCGTATTTAATGATGAAGTTGGTTCCGTCTGAAGCATGTTTTAAGAATTTAGGGTGGTGCCGAACATGTTCAATCATCCACATTTGCAGGAGAATGCTGCATCCTTCAAAAAGCTGGCTTCCAGATTTGCATAAGGTCAAAGCCCGGTACATATCGGATAATACCAGTGGGACAATGGTGTGGTCTTTTTTATCCACAAGAACCTGTGCAATTCTTGCCATGCGAGTGTCTATGGAACCTTCCGAGTTTGGAAACACCATGATTCCTAGAAATGCCACAATAAAAGCGAATCGGCGATGAATCTCCCATAGGCCTTTGTTTTGTTGGTTATTCAATCCCTTTTCATGTGTTTCAAATCCGCCTGAGTTTCCGAATCTGTAATACAAGAAGTAGAACTTGCAACTCCCGTTTTGTACGCGATCATTGCTTGTTTTCTTGCTGATCTTCAAGAGATCAAAGAATTTATGCACTGATGGGCCCCTGGGAAATATGAGCTTCCGCTCCTTTAACTCTTGGCCAAAAGCAATGTAACCGGCTATTTCCTCTAAGGTAGGAGTGAGTTCGAAATCGGAGAAATGGAACACATTATTAACAGGATCCCAGAAGGTCACCAAAGCTTTGATCAAGTCATCCCGTGGCTTGACATACAGTATGTCTAGCAGAGGGCCCAAATGTTTTTTCACCCACACTCGACCATCTTCCTCTAGATCATTCCACCATTCTTGTAGTTGTATCCGGGCTTTTTCCATGATAACCTGAGGTGATTCTTGGATAGCATCCATCTGATCCTGAAGATTTAAGGTTTCAAGGGTGACTCTTAAACCTTTTATGAAAGCATATTTACTTAAATGAAACAAATTACCGACTTATTTATGACCGAAAATCTTTGACACATTTTTAATGACTATTTTTGTAAAAGGGAGATTGGACCCGATGGGGATTGCCTACGTATCTCACATCCGGTGAGAATCAAATCGGCGTAGTTCGCCAAAGAAAACAAATCGAGTTTAAAAAAAACTCTTTTTAACACCCAAAAAAAATATTATATTTGAAGAAACGCTAATAGGATTTTGACATTGTTTGGACAAAACTATTATTGTTATTCAATTTTAAGTTGGTCAGCATGCCGATCTAATCAAATAAATGCACATAATCTCATGTAGCAGGATGGTCTTTTCATTTCAGGTTACCTGTCCTAGACGGACCCAACCCCTGTGTTGAGTCCCCTAAGTCAAATGCAACATGATGCAAACAAACGTTCCTACCAGGGATCCGACATGAAGCTTTGTTATTCTAGGTTTAAAAACTGGGTTTATTGTTCTAAACCTGGCTTACCCGAGTGGACAACTGGGGCTGAGGAGGGGGTGACGTAACGGGAGCACTAAAGTCTACCCGGCCTTGTCACTTACCCTAACACTCACTTATTTGGAATAATTTTGAAAAGTGGGCTACGCGAACGTATGCACCATTTTTAGAACTCAAGAAGAAGTAGGATTTCGGCACAGTTTATATATACAGTTCAAATAATATTAAAGCGGTAAAGTTATCATTTTGCACATAAAAAAAATATCAGATAATAAATAAATTCAAATACAACAATTATTCTAAGCTCGAATTTCTAACCCTGAACCAGTGGTTCTGGGTCAAATAGTCCCCAGCAGAGTCGCCAGAGCTGTAACACCTCCTTTTGGCGCAGGCCCGCGAGGGCGCTAGGTATAAAAAGGAGTTTTTCCAATTAAAGGACAATAAAAACGAGATTCATTTATTGAGATATTCAGAGTCTCCACTTGGGAGATTTATGGTGTCCCAAGTCACCGGTTGAATCCTGAATTGAGGAAAGGTTTGACTCTATTTAACAGTCTGCGTACCAGAAATCCGGATAAGGAATTCTGTTAACCCGGGAGAAGGTGTTAGGCATTCCCGAGTTCCGTGGTTCTAGCACGGTCGCTCAACTGTTATATTTGGCTTGATTATCTGATTTTAATACAAATATGAACTAGTGTGCAAACTACCACTCCAAACCGTTTTAATTGTTAGAAGACAATTATAATGTCGTGAGAATATATCTCGAATTTCGTCACATAAATGTGTCCGCAATTTTTGATATATTCCGACTTCATTGGGATTTGGATTGGGGTCACATAAATGCGTACCCGAGTTTAAGGAGGTACAATTATTAAATACGCGCTTAAAACTATTAACGCGTTATTATTTTGAGAATGCCGTGAAAATTTACTAAACGGCCAATCTCGGATTTCTAAATATATACACTTATGAGGGCTTCACAGTTTTTGCGATTTATTCGGCGAGTCTCGTCTCATTTATTAACAAAATAATCCTAAAATGACTACATTTCCTTTTTTTTGTTTTTAGTTTTTATAAATAAAGAAATCTCATAATTAATTTAGAAATTAAAAATGCAATATTTATCTAATTTATGACAAAGACTTAATGAAACAGATTTTAATCTATGTTTAAACAGAATTTTTTTTTTCGGAATTATATTTTTTATTATTTTTTATTATTAATATTATTATTTTTTATTATTTTTGTAAATACGAAATTTCTTAACTTAATAATAAAAGAAACATAATTAGAACAATATTGAAAAATCTTGAGTGGTAATATATATAAAAGAAAAACCAATAAAATCATTTATTCAAAATTATCAAAATTATAGCCATATTAAAGCTTGTATGGTAAAATTATTTTTTATTTCCAATCGTTCAAAACTAAGTTTATTTTTTAGAAAAACAGCAATTATAAATTAACTATAATTTTATTTAAATTCGTTTTTTTATATTAGCTTAAAGAAAAATATATTATTTGTTATATTTAGATAAATGTTTAATAAAAATAGACATTACTTAAATAAAACTGAAAATATAAGTGCAAAATCGACAATTAATATATATACAAACTAAACCAATTATCTTACAACTAATTTAAACTCATTTGTTTTTTTTTAAGTTTTTACTATTTTTGACTTAAACCCTTGATATTAACTATTTAGAACTATTTTTTCAAAACCATAATCAACCTTAATTATTTAAACCTATATTTGGAGATTTGATAAATTTGAAGAAAACAATTCTTTTATCATTTAAAACTTAAACCGTACCTAAATGCCTAAATTACGCAAAAATAATTACAATTCATATTTGTTTTTGTTAAAATTAACTACATATTTACAAATTATCTTAAAAAAAATGATGTTAAAATATTTGAAGCTAATGAACTAACAAGTTTTAATTAATCCAATTAATAAAGAAAAATAACTCATTCTTACTTCAATTACAAAACCATTTGAACATTAAGAAACATATTTATAATTATATTATTTAATAACCATTTTTGAAGGGAATTATTATTGCTACAACAAGATTTAATTATTTAAATTTATAACAAAAACTTACAGAATATTAATATTGAATTTATTTAAACATAATCTGTAAAAGAAGATAGAAATAGAAACTATTTAAAATTTCAGAATTTGCATACTTCCCATGTATTCATCTTATCATTTAAACATAATTAGGTATGTACCGGATATTGGAAATAAAAGAACACCGGTGATCAACACACCAAATAATAACACAGCAATATCACAGCAACAACAACCTCAAAAATACCCAGTATCCGAATTTCAGCAATAAGAATTAATAACCCCGAATTGAACTTCAGAATAAGATTTGTAAAAATGGAAGACTAATTTTTTAGATTTTTTTCGTTTTTTTTTGTTTTTTGTTTTTGCTATTTGCTAACACTCTTTAAGATTTTTGTTTTTCAGATTCTTCTCTCTAAAATTTTCTTGTCCTCCTCCCTTCTCCCCTCAAATTTCTCTTCTATTTATAGCAAAAAATTTCGAAATTTTCAGATTTTATTTTTATTATTTTTTTATTTTTTTTTTATCTTTTTTTTAATTAAAAGAAATCCCACTTACTAAATGCTTTTATTATTTTATAAAAAAAAATCCCACCTTGCTTATCTTTTATTTTTTAAAACACAACTTTAATGATTTTTATATTTTTAATTGTCCACTTTCTTTTATTTATTTAAAAGAAAATGCCACTTTCTTTTCTTTTCTTTTAAAAAAAACAACTTTCTTTTACTTTTGATTTTTAAAATTTTCAGCCACTTTTGACTTTTATTCCAACTGTCATTTTCAATTATTTAAAACCAACCGAAAATTTAAAAAAAATATTAATATTTTCAGTTTTTTTTTTTAAAAAAAATAAATTATGTTTTTAAAAAAAAAATTAATTATAAAAAAAAATTAATAATAATAGCAATAATATGAATAGTAATAATTTACTTTAAAAAAAATTAAATCATATATATATATATATATATATATATATATATATATATATATATATATATATATATATATATATATATATATATATATATATATAATTAAACAAAAGCAAAAATATATAGAGTGAAAAATTTAAATACGGTCAAACATTTTTGTGGGGGCTTTTGTGTGTGTGTGTTAGGATTTTTTGGTTTAGGGTGTGTTTTGAATAGTGTATATAGTAGTGTAATAAATGGGTCGTGGGTTATGGTGTTTTGGGTTGGGTAGAATATGTTTGGGCTCAAGTTTAAAATTTAAGAAGAGGCCCAATTCCGAATTTGTCTTCTCTATAAAAAAAATTATTTATTATGAAATAAATTAAAAAAAAATGTTAAGATTAAATTATAAAACCAAAATTATCTTAAAAACACCAATTAACTCATAATAATTATTATTACAAAAAAATTAGATGTTAATTAAAATAAAATCGCACAAATTGGATATTATAGGCTAAAAATGCAAAAATACATATTTTTGTGATTTTATAAAATAAACTTAATTATTACTAATTATAAACTTGAATTTTATATAAATACAATATATTTTTATATTTTTTATTTATTTAAACAAATAAATATGCACGGATAAATGCAAACAATTCAAGAAAAATAACACAAAATTCACAAATATTGCAAACAACACAAAACTCTTTTATTTTGAATTTTTGGGAGTAATTCTCATATAGGGCAAAAATCACGTGCTCACATTACCTAAAGAGTAGGCTTAACTGTTGTGTGTGTATAAATGCAAGAATTACAGAAGAGTTAAGATTTCTGATGATTCGAGTCTCTGTCGAAGCTAGTAAATGACTTGAGTTCAATCTCATTATAACATTGTGGCATCATTTGGGTAAGAATGCTATGAGTGGCTAAAAGTACTTTAATGTATGGCTTCGAGCCAAGTTGGGGAGGTTGTTATTGATTAGCGGATTGCACGATTGTGTGCTATGTTGATTCTGTCTCTAAGTATGTTGGGAAAATTCTGATAAAGGTTATGGTGCTTCGTAGATGTGAAAGAATATTAGAATGTTTTGAGTTACTATTGATAAAGAATGAATGGGTATTTGTATCCGTATGAAATCATTTTTGTGGTGTCAGAATACTTACAAGGCACAAGTGGTTCTGTTCATTTAGGGCATGTGATTTACAGCTGAATAAGGGTGAATGACTCTCGCGAGAATTGTATTACTGTGTTCAAGATTTTGCATATGACAATCCTGTGTCCTAAGTTGTGTATGTGGCTAGGGACTGTGTTTTCATTAGAAGAGATCAAGACTTGTGCTATTTTATGTCATTATGGGACTCTATGTATCCGTATTTGGAAGGTAATGGTAACGAATTCAAAATCGCAAGAAGTTCATCAAAACAAAGTATTGTAGAATGTGGTACTTCTGGGAAATATTGAAAGAGTATTTAGTGGCCTATGGGTCTTAGACCGTGTGGTCTTATGTACGAGTCTTGTATGGTAACATGGGTTGAGGCATTGTGGTACTACAGTAAAGATTGATATTAAATTTAAGATGAATCAGAAAGGAAATTGGGTAAAAGGAGCAACTTGCTAATAAACCGAAACGGTATGATAAGGATACGATTAACTCCTGGTATGTGTTCGAAGTAATGAGTCTTGTAGATATGGTGTAACAAAGCTCTTGAGTGCTGGCAGTTGCGTAGCTTGATGTGGGTAAAAGGACTCAATCCTGGCAGTTAAACTTATTCAACGAATTGGAAGAAAGAGTTTGTCATGTGTTTTACCATGGTTTGAAAATGAGTATATTTCCTATCGGTATGCGAAACATGGAATGTGTAATGATTTTTCTTCCATATGGGAAGTCATTAAAATTCTCAAGCAGCGTGGGCAGCTGCAGATAATCTGAGAATCAATCTTTCTGGTGATTAAGGAAAATGGTACTGCTATTCTAGTGATTTGGCAGGGTATATGGTCAAATGGGCAAGGTGATGTAAACTGATAATATCTAGTGGTATTGTGGTATCCTCTTGTTGGATTGACGGTGATAATTGAGTTGTTGATGGCATAGGGAAAATTTTCTGAATGGCTTTCGTGGTATGAATGTATGCTTGATGTGTGTTATATATTAGTACAGTGGAGTGTGGAAACAGGCATGGTGATTCGTGTGTTATATATGTGTTGAAGACTAGAAGTTCTCATAATCCGCCTACGTAGTGGTGGTATATCATGTGTATCGGCACCGTTTATCCGTTATTGGAAATTGGAAGCCCTAGTGGCTCTCTCGTTACGTGATATGATGAATTTGAATAATGATATATGATTGCAGACTGGTTGTCATAAGTCAGGTTGTATAGACTAATGTGATATGGACTATGTCAGAAAAATGTCACAACTGCGTGGCAGAGTGCATCAGATCATGCTCCAGCAGGGTAGATGTACCCTAGGGCCAGCGGACGGCTGGTAGGTATTGCTTTGTCAGTTGGGCCTTCGTGGCGGATGTCGGTGTAGAGGTATCTACCATTGATTCAGTTCCGGTATTGAGAAACTTTGTCGGATGCGTTTCACCTGGCCGAGCTTGAGGCTATATATATATATTTGTTGCAATGAGCGGCTTGACTCGATGTGCATTCCCTTTTGCTAGATTTATGCGAGGATCGGGTGGCACGCCGCCACAGTCATAGTATCTGGATCGGGTGGTACGCCGCCACATGTATGGTATCAGGATCGGGTGGCACGCCGCCACAAGTATGGTATGTGGATCGGGTGGCATGCCGCCACGGGTATGTTATTGGAATGGGTTGCGCGCAGGAACAGTGTGATGTGGAGAATAGTTTCCTATATGTTACCTTGTATACAATATTTCCTGGATTCTGAGGAAAAGTCCGTATTGGGTACCGCTCGGCGAATAGCACATCAGTTGTGTCCTTTCAGTAATTTATAACATATATTAATTGTATCACCACGGGTGTGATTGATTGCTTGAGTTCAGACCGAAATATGTGCGTGGTTGACAGTTATGAGCATGGTGACTTGAGGTGCTTCATGAGTAATAGTGTTTGGATAGAATCATGAGCTGTGGCAAGGCCACGTGATGTTATGACCTTTCGAGGAGGATTCAGGTACTCTAATTCTATGATGTGAGACGATATCTCAGTTATGTGTTGTGATGGTATTAAGGAATTTGAATTACAGCTCTTTTGTGTGAGTGAGTTGTCATGTTTCGAGTGTATTCAGATCATTTCTTATTGGAGCCTATGTTGTGCTCGTCGTGGCTTAGGCCGATGAGGATGTGTCATATTACCAGTGTGATGTGTTATAATCGAAATGATCGTTGGAGTCATTAATGAGTGCGAACATACGTGATTTCAGCTAGATAGAAAGGTAATATCGAGGTTTTGATCCAAAATCCATTGTAATATCAGTCAAAAGAGAAATGGCTTCATAAATGGTTGATCTGAGGAATTGTTACGGTTTAGCGCGTGTTTTATTTATCGTTGGCAGTATATGAAAGTGTTGGAATAAGACTTCAACTAATAAGAGGTTTCCATCGGTATTTGGGTATTGTAGGCAACTGCGGTAAATAAAGAATGTTATTGTGGTCATATGAGTAAAGTGATGCAAAGTGTGAATTCAACAAAGTTATGCATTAATGTTTGGGTACTACGTGTAGAGATTGATATGGTGGTCAAATGATGGAAACGGACTTGGCAGGAAATTCAGGATGTTGGAATTTGGCCTAATGGCTTATTCGCTTGAATAAAGAATTATATCTACAGAATTATATAGCTAATGTGCTCAACTAAGTAGTGGTATCATGAGAAGGTGTATGATGTGTTAAACAAGTTATTTTAGACTACATCATTGTAGTTCTCAGCACGTTCGGGGACGAACGTATGTTTAAGTGGGGGAGATTGTAACGACCCGACCGGTCGTTTTGAGCTTCGACGTATCATTCAGCAGATTGATACCATGAACAGCTTCATCTCAGGTTTATTGACTTGTGTGTATGGTCAGAATTAAAATTCAGGAAGTTTGGAGTCAAATCTAAATGGAAATTCTCATTTTGAAAGCTTAAAGTTGAAGAAATGAACTAGGATTGGAATTTTGAGTAAATGACCTTGGAATTGGGATCTGAAAGTTCCAGCATGCTCGTATGATGATTTTGAACTTGGGCGTATGTCCGGATTTGGTTTTGATTACCCGTGATCATTTCCGCGTACATGGTGGAAGTTAGTATTTCAGAAGAATTTCATAAATTTGGGTTGGAAGGCATTTTAGAGTTATAGATGTCCGTTTGGGATTTCGAGTCTGAGAATAGATCCGTATGGTGATTTTGGAGTTGGGAACGCGATCGGAAGTGAATTCGGATGTCCGGAGGTCATTTTGAAGTCATTTGGCTAAATATAAGAATTTGAAGGTTTATGAGAAAATTCGATCGGAAGTGAAAATTTTGATATCGGGGTCGGAATGCGATTCCGAAAGTTGGTGCAAGTCCGTAATGTCGAATGTGACTTGTGTGCAAACTTAGAGTCATTTCGGATCGATTTTGGTAGGAAACGAGACAATTAATCTCTTTACGGAAAGCTTAAGTTAGAAAAGTCAACCTAACGTTGACTTATGATTTAGAGGGCTCAGAACTGAATTCCAATGATTCAATTAGTTTCGGGGGATGATTTAAGACTTAGGAGCGCAATCGAAAGTAATTTTGGAGGTCGGGTGAAGAAGCTAGCCTATTTTGGCGAAGTTGGAATTTTGGCGGAATCCGATCGATAGGTGATATTTTGATCCGGGAGTCGGAATGGAATTACGACAGTTGCAGTAGATTCGTTAGGTGATTTTGGATATGTATGCAAATTTTCATGTCATTTGGACATCGTTTGGTCGGGTTTTTGATCGAATGTGAATTTTGAAAGTTTAAGTTTAAGTTTGAATCGAATTCTAGGATTTTGGTGATATTTGATGTTTAAGGTAGAATTTTTATGATCCGAGCAAGTTTGAATGAAGTATTAGGTTGAATTTGTATTTTTGGTTGAGGTCGCGAGGGCCTCGGGGTGATTTCGGATGCCTAACGAGCATTTTTGGTTTTGGAAAAAGCTGCTGAAATGCAACAAATTTTCAGCGCTAGTAGGCTATTTTGGGAGCTCATATATTGTAATCTATAAGGAATCACAATCTCAACATGTACCAGATATCAATTTGCGGAATTAACAAAACAAGTTGCACAAGTTATAGAAGAACTCACAAGAAAATCACAACATTACATAAATATTACCAACACAATATCTACATATCATTACATATCATCCCTGATAATAGCCATCCATATCTCCCCTATAGACACCTTTATCGCTCCTATATTAGCCTCCCTTGTCGGTCAGTATACTAGTCGCCCTTATCTCTTCGCCAGACAATATCCCAACACACATACCCACAGTGAAATTCCACCCTTATACCCACATAGTATTGATAAAGGAATACCACCCTTATTCCTCGTAAAAATAACTCAATTTACATAAAAACTTACACATAATATTATTACAATAACACAACACAACAATGTATATCACAAATTGCCCATAAGCCACAACAAATTCCAAAGGTACAATAAAATCAATTAATTTCATCACAAAAAATCCAAGATTCCACACAACACATATAAAACCTCAAAACAACAAGGATGGAAAATAATTCACCATTGGCAACACCTTCTTTAATTCATATTTTTAATAATTATATTAAATATGCCTCTTCTTAACTTATTTAATTAATTATTTACAAATCGACTCGCGACGTGAACTTGCTTCCTCCCAGGGCCAAGCCTCGTAATGAAGCTCACGAATGCCGTAACACTTGTGTCTGTTGGTTTTCTCCAGTGGGTCTCCAATCCAGCTTTCCTCGACGCGTGGCCATTGTGAGACTGGGTGGCCCGGCTATGCCTGGTTTTTGTGATGGTCTCGCGATGGACCTCAGTATCATGTTTCGCGTACTTAGTTAGGACTCCCTCCCTCACGACACGGGCCCATCATGAGAGGGTCTTGTAGTATGAGTTCTATCCAACTTCAATTTTTGATCTTCCTTTACTCTTTTATCAACTTAAACCACTTTCAAACCATAAACACTTCACCTCCGTCGTGTGGATTTATTTACACTGTAGGGATAGGTTATCAAGTCGTTAAGGTTGTGATTAGTTGTAATTAACGTTTAGAATTACAACGTTAGTCGATCTAGAAGCCAGAATACTGATGTATCTACTGCACTGGTAGGTTTTAAGCATACATCACCCTACTCTATTACCACCTTGCAGAAAAAACAAGAAAACTTCACATCTGAAATTAGAGATACTATATCTTGACTCATGCTTTGCATGGGCATTTTCTTCATCGATTAGTTTATTTTTTTTCCTTCTGATTCAGAATGAATTTGATATGGATGAAGACATCTGCAAGCTAGTTCGTACTGGTTATGGTGAAAAAAATTATCTATAATTATTAGTAGCTCTAGTGACCAAGCAAGGATATAATTTTTCATTTGATTTACCAATCAGAATGAAATCAATTTTCCAATATAAATAATCGCCTTTCTAAAAAAGTTTTAAATGTTTCATATAAGGGAAATGTTTAAGCCAAAAAATAGTTTTCAAGGTCAAACCAATAATTTTATATGACGGCCAATAAGCAATCGATTCAACCCGAAAGATATAAATTTTCGTTAATGCAACGTGATAGAGAAGTGAAAAATAAATTCAATGATAGATAATATAATAAAAATAAAGCAAAGAAGAAATAATTCTTATTGAATTATCCTTGATAGTATAATGAGCCGAACAAAGCTTGAAGGGTCGAACTATGGCTAACTTGAGAGCAAGATGCTATGAATTATACAATATATACAATTGTAGAGAAGAAAATTAGATTCCCCTCATGGTGGTAAAAATATGTTTATTTATAGGGCTAAATCTAAGTAACCATTCTCGTTGAAATATGGGTCCATTATGAGCATTTACTCAATCCATCCATTACTTTTGGAAGACTTGTAACAAATGTGTAAATACTTGATTTCTGTAACTGATGAGTTAATTCCGTAACTGAAGAGTTAATGTCGTAATTGAGAATTAATACTATAACTGATGAGTCAATCCCGTGCCTATTTAGTCAATCACGTGCTTGTTAAGTCAATCCCGTGCCTGTTGAGTCAATCTCGTAGTTGTTGAGTAAATTTGGTAATTGATTGCCATTTTCTGACTGTTACAATCATTTATTGTATTTTTTAATAATTGATTTGTAACTCATGGTGTAATGACGGTAAATCCCATATAATGGGATTAATTGATTCCTTCCTCATTTGTAATTATGAGATATTCTATCGCACCGAATCCGGGCTATTTTATTATGATCAGTTATGATGCTAACATGTACGGTACGAGTATGTTCGGTCCTGGGGGTGTTCACATATCATCTTTATATGTCATTCTTCACTTTTCTTCGAACTTTACTGACACGTGTCGCCATTTAATAGACTCACATGGCGAGTTTATTTTTTACTAGGGAAAAAGGCCAAAATTATACCCCTACTATAAAAAATTAGTCACATTCGTCTAAAATTGTCCCTACAGTTGTCCCTGACTCGAACAGATTTTCTACGTAGCAGTAGAACCCCTTATTTAATGTGTCAACTAAGCAAATACCAACCTGAATTGAAGAGACCCATGCTCATTTTTTTGACCCATGCCTAATTTTTTTTTACCGATGCCCATTTCTTGGACCCATCCCTTCCCGTTTACCCTCTTCTTGTGAAGAGTTGAAGATCAGAAATATGAATAAACAACCAACGCTTCACTAGTCTACCACCTTCTTTCACCAATTTATGACATAAAATAGATTATATAGAATCATATGTGGGAAAGATCACTTGTTGAAGAGTAAATATATCTTGTTTTATTAGTATAGTTTTTTGAAAATTAATCCGATGACTGTAATAGGTTATTCCCTGTGATTTTAAATAGAAGAATATTGTGTTTCTCAATCACACATGGAGATACAGTTATCGGCGGCTTTTGCCATGACAACCACCACACTTCTCCACCGCTCTCTTCTTCCGTCGTGAAGTTTCTGATGAGAAAACTGATCGTCGGAGATTTTAGAATAACGGAATTATCTTGCATTATCCGGCACGAGATACAAATAGAAATAATATACATATATATGAGAAATTGAAAAAAAAATAATAGGGAGAACAAGAAATTTGCAGCGGGAGTTTTTGGTGGGTTATGCAGAAATATATTTACAGAGAAGGATGAGGATGATGACTTTTTTGGGCGGGTTATTAAAAGGGTGGGCAAGTAAAAAGACCTAATTGGCACATTATTTTAGGGGTCCCGGTTACCACGTAGAAAATTCGTTAGATTTAGGTACAAATTTATCTACTTTAATAACGATAGAGACAACTTTGCATACTTTGTTAATGGTAGGGGCAATTTTAGTGTAAGGTAGAAATGGGTATTAATATAGCTAATTTCAATAGCAAGGGTATAATTTTGACTCTTTTTCCCTGAATTAATGCGTTATACCTTTTTTTTGTTATCCATTTTTTTTTTTCTATAGCGAGCTCGGTTGCTTGAGTTTAATTAGATAAACTCGTGAAAATTATTCTTCTCTTTGGTCAATGTGTCCCTAAAAGGCTATGGGGATGTAGAGAGGATAGTTTATCTAGATTAATGTCCTCCTTTTGGTCAACAAACCTTTCTCACCTGAGACGGAGTTTTTGCTAAAAGTTTACCAGATCTATGGCGCAAATATAGGGTGGCCTTTTTGTGTTGTCTTTGCGTGCGCAGCTAAAAGTAAAGTAAAAGAGCCACAAAAACGGTGGAAAAGAATAGCTAGCTTAGATTGATCAAATGGGTGCACCGACCACCGAGGCATAGCCATTGTCAACGACAGGTTCCCAGAAAGGTACTTTTCAGCCTCATCCTTAGTTTGACAATGGAAAAGAGTCCACTGTTCACATGCACGTTAAAACTGACAAGTCTATTTGTCCTTTCTTTCTCTTGTATGCTACCTTCCACTCCTTTCTTGTCCACCATACTTTTATAATTGCGAGTTCAAGTTTAGGATAGGAAATTTTTTTTTGGTAGCGAGCTCTCCCTCGAATAGCTTTACCCAACGTAAATTTGAATTTTGTCAGGTTCTAATATGAATATCGAATACAACAGCAATAATAACAACCCAATATATTTCTCAAATATCGAATGATAAAAAAAATAGCACTTTTATAATTGGAGTTTCCAATTCATTATTTTATTGTATTTGTAGTACACTTCTTTTCTCTAATTAGTAACTCCTCCTTTTGTCCATTTGTGAGAGTTAATCGTTTGCCAATGATATATGTAAATCTGTTAATTTTGACAATACTCCAATTAATATTACTAAAAGTTCAACATATACTTATGTAATGTTTAAGGGGCTTTTAGTCCTAGTTTATTCCCTTGTTCTAATTTATATGAACATATTTGATTGAGCATGGAGTTTAAGAAAAAAATGAAGACTTTAAGAATTTGTGGTCCTAAACAAATTTAAATGGGGCCCAAAGTATTTATGTGGTTGTAAAAACTTCTTATTAAGGGTATAATTATAAGTTTAAGCTAAATTGTTACTAAATTTAAAAAGAGTTTATTCTTAAAAAATAAAAATAAATTCAGTAAACTAGATCAGACATTTTGTTGATAGAACATATTGCTAGCGTAGGTGTGAAATGATAATCTATGCTGAAAAAAAGCTATTCAGTTTCGTGTTTTGTGGCACTCCATGAGTTCAAACTCTAGTAATCATTAAAAATTAAAACCACTATTATTGAATTCTTAATGATAAATTGTACCATAGAAATTTTCAGTTTCGTAGTGAAAACGGAAGGTACAGTTTGTGTCATATTTTAGTATTTTTCAAGTCCTATATTAATTATTAATATATTGAAAGTGCAAAGTTTGGTGGAAGGTGTTTAATCCATTAATTTTTCTAAAGTTGGAAACCTTTGCTTGACCTTTAAAAAGTGTATATTATGCTATTACCTAACTTAATAAACCTATATAGATAGATACATAGCTCCATATATATACCCCACCCCACTCACCTAAACAACCCACTCAACTAGACTTCATCTTTCACTTGTAACTTACAAATTAAAGAAGAAGAACAAGAAACATCATTTCTCCAAGATTTCATCCCCTTTCCTTTGTTTAACTTCACCAATTTTCCTGTCTCTGGACCAAACAAAATCATGGAAATGGTAAGTTCCTCTTCTCTATATATGGTGCAATTTTTTGAAAGCATTTTTTGTTCTATCGGGGTCTTTCGAAAACAGTTTTTCTGCCATATCGGACAGGGATAAGGTCTGTGTACACATTACCCTCCTCAAACCTTACTAGGTGCGATTATACTATGTAGTTGTTGTTGTTGTTGATGTTGTTTTTGTTCTATACGCATATTATATATAAAGGATATATAATGTATTATAGGAGTGTAAAAGAAGTGGACAAATTCCAGTATTTGGAGATTGGGATAATGCAAATGAGATGCCAATTACACAATATTTCGAATGTGCAAGACAAGCAGGGTTGATCCGCCATAGCTGCCATTCATCACTTGAAGAAAATAATACAGATCTTTATGCTCTTCATTTCCACAAACCTCACTTTTATGCTATCCCTAATGTTCCTCACAGAAAGGTCAGTCTTCTTTTTCCTTTTTAGCATTTGGAGTATCTATATTTATACTTGTTAATTAATAATACAAATAAATGACCTAATTAATTTAGAGTACGATTATCCTTATGGTAGTTAATTAGTTTTTGCGTGTTAAACCTTCATTTTTTTTGATAGATACGCCTATTTCAATTTTATTAAAGCTTTATTGAGTATTTAAACTCGAAAAATACTTTCTGTGGTTCATGATATATTTGTCTTTAGAAAATTCTTGAATACCACTTAAGAAAGACATTTGATAAGCTTAATCATAAGAGCATTTGTTATATTAACCTTTATTTTAATTACCAAAAAGAAAAAAAAAAACGTTTATCTTTCACTTAATTATTTTACTTTAGTAACGCTCCACTAATTGAAGCATATAGATCTAGAAAAAGAATAATAAACAACTTCCCGTTTTTCTAAACTGTGAAATGAAAATAAATTTAGTAATTTGCTAATACTATTAATATTTGTAGCCGAATATAGTACTATATGATATAGACTTATAGTCAATGGGAAGACTTTTAAAAATAGATGATAATTGAAATTTAGTTACTTTTTATGTAAAGATAAATACGAGCGAAATTACTGTTCAAAACCCGAAAAATATGTCATTATATTATACAGGAGTTCCAGCTTAAGTATTCTTGAACTCCAGCATTTACACTAGAACTCCAGTATAATATACTGGAGTTTGGAGCACAGATGCTCCAGTCTACCATATACAGGAGTCAACAAAGTATATCGGTCATGCATAATATGTTGGAGATCGTATACAGATGAACCGAACTCCCGTATATTATGCGGGACCGGTCACTATTGCAGCAAAATAATAATTATTTTTCATTTATTTTGTATACGGTGACTATTTTTAACTGATCAATGAAAAACTGACCGTACTGTGCTATTTTCACTCAAATATCTAGTATGAAATTGTATACCTGTAAACCCAATAATAATGTAGTGATGTAGAGTACAATTATCTTGACTACAATTGAGAAAATGGGGTTCTCTGAATCTTGAACTCGTTCCTTGAAGAGTCATCGGAAGTAGCAAAGCTTCCAACAAACTCAACCCAATTTCAACATTGGACTTGTAAAGTCAAGGTTTGATGCTTGACTTTTTAGCTCCATTATTTGCCTCGAACTTAGTATATTATAGTATATTGTATTTTTAGGCAGAACGTCAATTATTCAAATATGTACATCATGTTCAGCAACTGTCTCATGGACCGTCTACCATGTGAAATATAATATGCTGTTCTAAAGATTCCAGAGTAACGTGAAAAAGAAAGGGAAAAATTTTGTTTCAATCCCAAATTAGTTAAGTTGACTAAATGAATTCTCATTTTATATTTTCATGTGAAACTACATTACTGTAGATTGAATAATAAATTCGTAAGTGCAGACAAAGGTAGCAATAAATAAGAAGAGGTGTCCAGAGCAGAAATGGAGAGGTAAAGTAGATAAATTAAAGGACGAAAGTGGGCCTACAATGAAGTCCGCAACAGTGGCCCAACGGCCCACAAATCCCAAACCTGTGGATGAAGATCTCTACAAAATTCCTCCTCATCTTCTTCCTGGCTATAAGCGAGTTAGTCTTTCTCTTTTTATCCTTTTACTCCTCTCCTAAAATTTTTATTCGTGTTTGGCGTTTAGATTTAACTAATATATATATATATATATATATATATATATATATATATATATATATATATATATATATATATATATATATATATATATATTTATTGTTACTTTGCATGATTAATTGATATGTTTATCCTTTATTTGTGAATGTTTAGGTTGAATTTCCTCGTCTGATATAAACACTAGTATGGGTACATTTTTGCCCCTTCCTTGGCTGTTTCCTTGTTTCGCGCTTGTGGATTTTTGCTTAATTTCATAGATGGTCATACAATTATTGTGTCTTTGCACTAAAGTCATATAACTTTTCAGTAAAATCATATAATTGTCTTTCACACAAAAATCATATAACTATGATTATTTTTATCAAAATTATATAATTATGTTTCCTCACACGAAAGTCATAAAATTCTTACTAACTCATACAAAACTCATATAATCAGAAAATATAATTTTCCACTAGTAGTGTCTTATTTTCAGCCTAATAAATAGTAATCTAATTAAAATAGGAATGACTCTACCCGACCTGGCCCACCCACCCAAATATTTATATATACAAATTAAAATAATACTAAAAGCGAACAATACTTCTATTATTTATTTTTCTTTTCAAGATTTTTATTCAAATTTGTAGCATTTTTATTTCAAGTTCACTCTCATTATACCTTTTATCTTTTTGTCAGAATCTCATATATCCTAGTTGAATTTTATATTGGGAAAGAATTCGCTTTTAGTAAACAGGAATGACCAAACTTTTCAGCACAATGTTTTACAAATTTTTGATAGTGAAATCAGACATAGATAATGAGTTTAGAGTAAATTCGAGTAGTCCCTCAATTTTAATTTATTCACATTATTATTATTATTATTATTATTATTAATAATAATAATAATAATAAGTAATTTTGAGTAGTCCCTCAAAATTAATTTATTCACATTAATATTGTTTCTCCAATTATGTGATCGTTAAGAATACCGTCAAGATGTGTCAAATCACCAATCAGCATTGACATGGACATACAATAATATTGTAATCGGAAAAAACAAAAAGAAGGTTGTCAACATTAATATTGCATCTTTACTTACTGAGCCACCATGACTTAATATAATCGAGAAAGTCGAGCTTTCTTTTTCTCTGTTTGTATCTTAAAATGTTATAAACAAAGCGCTACGAAATTGAGAGAGTGAGTTCCCTTTCACATTCAATGATTTTGTTTACACTAAAACAACTGATAAAATAACATTTTTCTGACCCATTTCTTTTCATTCATTGTTTTGATATGAATACAGAAGAGAATGTTTGGATTCTTCTCAAGATGCCTTGCTCCTCCTTGTAAGGCATAAGGCTATGGACATGGAGATATTGATTATCATCGTCAATTTCAGTATTGTGGCGAAGCTATTTTACTACAGGGACTCCATCTTGAGAAAGATTTAATTACATTTTAGCATTTCTCTCTCACATTGTAAGCGTCAAGTCCAAATATGCAGGAAGCATCAGCTAATTAAATCTTCTTTCTGTAGAAGTAATAGGTAGTATATGAATGATTTTTTACATACAAATGTCGTGTTTTGTTTGTTTATGTCCCTAAAGTGATACTGACTGCACTAATTTCACGTTAGTTTTAGTGTTTTATTGATATAAAAAGCTCTAAGCCTTGATATATCAAGGGAACATTTTGTTTACATAACTATATATTGGATATTTTTCTCCATTTCTTGCAAAGTGATTGCTATTTCCTCATGCTTTCAGCAGCAACAACAACAAACCAGTAAAATCCCACAAGTGGGATATGGGAAGGGTAGAGTGTACGCAGACGTTACTCCTACACCAAGGGGTGGAGAGGTTGTTTCTGATAGACCCTCGGTTGAGTTTTTGTCCTGCAATTAACGAAACTGAACCTAAAAGCACTAAACCATCTGGAAATATTTGTATATATACTTGTACAAACAACGCGCGCATAAGACAGCAAAACCAATAGTAAAGCAAGAGAGTAGCAAATTTGAACATTATCAGAGAACCCACAAGCAGGATGTATCTGTCTTTAAAAGAACAAACTACTAACAATGAAACCTACTGTACTTACTGTTAAGAGTTCCATTTTTACAGTAATCTACAAGCCTCAAGATGGACATGGAAAAGAATCTATATCTTCCTACAAGTACAGAATTCAGTTGTATAAGATCTACTAAGAAGCAAGATCACTAACATGGGGTGACTAGGAATGTACATGTAACCAAAAGATTCAACTTCAAGTAGTGTGCACAAGAGAAACATATCTATCTAGCCGCTCAAGAATGCCATTCGCCTTCCTCTTCGCTCTAGAGGTCCCGCTTTGAGCAAGACTACATATCGTCCCATTGGCACTCTCATCTAACCAGATCTCTCTCAACTTTGTACGGTCGTTATAACACACTGTATAAAGGATCGCAATGCAGTTCTCCTTGTTGCGATCACTTGTGTCCTCGTTTATGATACTTAGGAGACAGGGGACTGCACCCAGCTCTCCCATTTCCTCAATAGCCTTGTGATGACTGGACAGCAGGGCAAGAATAGCTAATAACTCGTCAATGAGTACACGATCCCTGATCTTCTTTATAATCACCTTTATTGCTCCTTCAGCGACAGCTCTACCCTTATTTTCATGGACAATGCTCAGATTAAAAATTGCTGAAGCAGCATCTTTCATGGCCAACGGTTGTCCCTCATTCAAGAGGTCGATTAAAGGCTTGAGAGCACCTGCCTTTGCAATAATATGCTTATTTGAATCAAGTGCTGATAATGTGAAGAGAGCAGCAGCAGAATTGCTTCTTGTTTCAACTGTTCCAGACTTCAACGACTCAATGAGAAAAGGAATGGCTATAGGATTTTCTGCTACTAGCTTTTTATTGCTGTCATGTATTGAGATGTTCAGAACTATTGTGACCAAATCTTCTTGTAGATCAGGATGAGCAGTCACGTTACCAGACAAGAGAGGATTGAGCAATTTGATAATGCCATCATTGCACTCCCCGAAAACAGCCCGTAGAGATGGCATCTGTTTAGTCAGCATGCGAACTTCTTTTGAAGCTTTTTTCTGCTCCGAAACATTACTAGAAGACAATATCTCAAGCAGTGAATTTAAATGATCTCGGTCTGCATTTGTGATTGTCTCAAGGTCCTCATCATGACAAGGGCCGGGCAGCTCAACTCCATGCTTCTGGCACCACTGTGAAATCATTTTCCTCACTAGATGATTTGGGGTGAGAATTGAATGGGAAAGAACCTGCTTTGTTTCAGGGCACATTCGATGGCCATCCTTCAGCCACTTTTGAATGAATGGTCTGTCATATGTCTGCAAACCACGATAACGTGCATTAAATTTTTAATGAAAACAAACATCTAGTAAGCTCCGAGTAATCAAAATATTTGGAGTAATCACAAAGAAAGAAACAGTTTAACGATTTCCAAAACGAATAGTCGAACTAGAGAAATTATTAGGAAGGAGCCAGAACAGAACAAGGAAAGCAATTTGGTAAGAAGTTACTCTGCGCTTTGTTGAATTTGGAAATGCAAAATCTTTGAAAATTTAACTTATACGGAATAACATAAAGTAGTATTGTCAAATAAATTTCACTGTATATATTTATGTGGAAACCAAGTACAACTAAATCTAGCCAGTGCCTTTTTAAAGAACAGGTAGCTTTGTTATTTTGCTCCTCTCTCGTCTATCGTGTTTACACTGCTAAAAGATTTACAGATATTCTTTTCGTGAGCTATTCTTAAACAACACTATGAAAAGCGATTTTAACTAACTCCCTCCCCTTTCTTTCCTAAACCAAAAAGAGTAACAGATACCGTTTATTCTATATTCACTTTTTAGTTTTCCCTTTTTTTCCTAGATGGCTAGAGGAACACCATGATGTTAAGGGTGTGAACTATAACAGCAAGCAGGTGTCGCCGCAGAGGCGGATCTAGAATTTTTAGTACATGGGTGCACTACCAAAAAAAACAAGGAAAAAATGTGTTAAGCAGGAATTGATCTCTATTAATTTAGGTAAATAACTCAACATTCAACCAAATGCATCAATTAACCTTCGTGGAGCATGGGAGCCGGAGCACAAGTGCCAGCAGTTAATATCATATCAATTTAGAAAATACGTACATAAAATATCTAATTTTGCAGAAAGATCATTAGTTCACATGCCCCATAAAATTGTCAATAAATCCGCCCCTAGGTGTGGGTACTTCTTTTGGTTTGAACTATAATATAGTTGAACAGTTATATGTATGTAGCAGACATGTATATAAACCACAGAGAAGATTGACTTAAAATTCTCAATTCGCCTCATATAATATACTTAACGCAAACAATCACGAGTACAGTTAATATACACCTTTCAACAAAAGGTACAACAATCTGGAAATCGCAATTTATGCTTCATATATGTGGCATTCTTTTTTTCTGTTTTATTCTTATTTTTCCTTTTTTTTTCTCTTGGGATTTTTATCCGGCAGGACGAGAAAGAAGCAATAAAATTAATTTCCTTTATTTCCTAGCTACCCTAAGAGAATTTAGACAAAAATCTCAACAAAAATAAGTCTTCGGATTTGTTCAGAGCCATTAAAATCTAAAAACTGTTTCACAAATAAATGACAATATATACTCATAATAAATGTACACATGTGAGATGTGTGTCGAACAGATAATACGTCTTCCCAAAATTTGAACACTGTGTATCAATAATACAAAAGATATATATACATATATATATATATGTATAGAGGCTAATTAAACAAAGCAATACAAAGAAAGAAGAAGAAATTACTGAAATGAAAGGGTGAGAAGGAAAACAAACAAACCTGACCAGAAGCCAAAACAACAGGGTCTTTCATAAGCTGACCAGAAAGCGGGCAAACAAATTCATTTGGTGGAATTGGTAAACTCAATGAAAGGCTACGAATATCCAAAGGATTTGAATTTAAAGGTTTCAATTTCAATTCTTTTAAAGCACATAAACACTGCATGGCTCGATCGGTGGCTTCTAAACTGTAATCATCGTCTTCAACTACAGCCTTTACTGCTCTCTGCAACTCCCTTTTCAGTTCTTCCGCCGCTTTAGCCGCCGCCGGCAACCCTCCTCCGCCCTCTACGGTGGTTTTCGCCATTCGAAGAGTAATAGTATTATTATTATTATGGAATTATGGAATTAAAGGAATTTTCAGCGGAAAGGGACAGTGTAATAAGAAGCTGTAGAAAGAAAAGAAAGAAGTGGTGGTTACATAATTTTCTTGCTTTCGGTTCCGTCTTTCTTGCCCACTTTCTTTCTTTACTTCCCTCCTAAACTACTTTTTTTTTTTTTTTTTTTTTTTTTCCAATTTTTCCTTTTTCAACTAATTTTAATAACGTTTAAAATTATGGTATAAGATAAAATAACTATTTAAATGATCTTGCGTAAGAATGTTTTTTTATGGTTTCCCACCCAGTACTGTGAGTCTGGAGCCCGACTAAATCCAGATTCGTATCAGAAAATTACATATTAGGGGTAAAGTGCTCCATAACAATGGCGATTTTATACCCATCGACTCAAACCCGAAATCTTTTGTTAAGGATGAATGAGTACTTACCATTCCATCATACTCTTTGTTGGTGCATAAAAATGTTCATTCCGCATTGACTTATATGATACTCTTTTCATTTTGAGATGTCTGAAAATATTTTCAAAAGTTTTATTTTTGTATAACTTTCACAATCTCCTCAAATTAAAGTCCAATAAATCGTTCAAAACTTAAATATTAATATAGTTTTTATTTTCTTATTTAAATTGACTTTTTTATGATTGAATTATTTAAATTAGTTTACATGTACTTTGATTATTTTATCAGATATTTAAAATTTCACATCAGTATTAATATTGGATAATTTTATCCACCAAAATTTAAACAAATAGAACAAGTCACCTAATAATTTTTTCAACATTTTAATCACTATGTCAATTTATTCCTCCAATATTACTAACAATATAATGTATGAGTATGTCAAATAGATTACATGAAATGAGATGAATAGTTCCTGTTGGCCATTAGTGGTTAAGATTCTTTTTAATCTTATTTAGGAGTAAAAAATATAGTAAGAATTGGATTACAAGTTGGACAAGTAATCTAGCTAGGCTGCTAACAAATGTGTCAACCTTATTGAGTAGTTTTAACTGTCCCTCTTGACTGCGTTGGTTTCCACTTTTCATTATTATTTCAAAATCCAAACTAAAATTGCAAATTAGCCCCCCCCCCCCCCCACCCCCGCCGCCCGGCTAACCCCCAATAATTGGCGTTTTCACTGTACTTCATTTTTCGTAGAATTTTATTATTTTCTTACTGCTATTACTTAGTAGTAGTATTTACCAGGGACAATGTTTCGAATATTTTACTCGCATTATTCATTACACATCTAGCAAGCGATAAACAGATAAAAGAAGATTCCATGACACCACCATATCTTAATATTGCATAATTAGAAATGAGCCTATATGCTTAACGAAGTTCTAGAGTTACCAAAAAGTGTCGACTACGAATCATCCATCTTTGGAAAACAAATCGTGGATATTATTTAATTATGAAAAAGGTTAAATCTATGATAATCTATGAAAAAAGGTTAAATCTTCCCTTTGGTCCATGTACTATGCAAGAGCTGTTTTTACGTAGTCATGCAAGGGGCCGTTCAGTTACATATATGACTCAATGTTTAATGTAAGGTTTAATTTTTTTTTATTTTTTTTTTTGGAAAAAAGTTATGATATATATTTTATTTGAAGTCTATTCTTTTAAATTTTGAGATGCTAAGTTGTTAATAATAGTTTTATAATTAATTTTTTAAATAATTTCTTTTCAACTAATATAACAACCCATTTATTTTTTGTCGGGATATTATTGATCTTAGATAAGATAAATAAAGTTAATTCTGAAAAACTTTTTTCACTAAGGCAAATTCAATGTATTATTCTATAACCAATAATAAGCATTTGGAAAAGAAAAGTTTTTTTATTTAATTGAGTATGTTGACTAGATACTATCTTTAACTTATACTATTTCCAGGGGCTGAGGTAGTGTAGTAGCTACGGATTCGGACGAACGCAGTAGCTTTTGATTAAACATTGTATCTATATTAGAATATTTATTAAATATGTAAAAATATTTAATTGCGAACTCAGTAACTACAACAAGCTAGGGTTCGATGATAAAATTAGAACCCATAACCTTCAAATCCGGGCTCCGTCTTTAACTATTTCCCTTATCAAAACAATTTCAATTTACGTGTTAAATATTTATACTATCCATCTTAAGTAAGCCAAACTGTATTTATATATCATTCCTTTTATATGAAAAAAGGTATTAAATATTTTTTTGAAAATACTTATAAACCTATTATATCTTTTTGTTAAAGAAAATGTTACTTAGCTAATATGGACAGTTTTGTAAATTCACTAGCTAGGTAGTTATTCTGTTAAGATAGTAGTTAGTAAGTTAGTTAATTAGTCTTAGTTAGTCTAAACTAGTTTAGCAATAATAAACATTTGGTATACATCATTATTGAAATTCAAGTGAAAGAATAACATCTAATAAGAATTCTCTCTACACGTTTTTCTCTTCTTCTTCTTCATCCTGCTCTCTACCTATCTTCTTCTTCATTCTCCTTAGTGACTAAATCAGTTACATTCGTTATTAATATTGAAATTAGATCATGGTATCAGAGCAATCAAAACCAAATCCAGCTTTGATTTGATCCAAATCCTTATTCAAACTGAATCCTTATTCTTAGTTGTATCGCAAGATTCAAGATCTGCAAAATGGGTGATCAACAAGATCATAATTCGCAATTGAACCAAATATCTACTGGAGCATCCAATCAGCAGCAGGTATTGATTATAATCACCCTTTGTTTCTTCATCCCCCAGATGTGAGTGGTATACAGATTATTTCCTTTCAACTAACAGGAATCGAGAACTACTCTGTTTGGTATCGATCAGTGCATGTTGCTTTGGTAGAAAGGAACAAATTGTGAATGGTGGATGGTTCTTGTGGGAAAGAAAATTTTCCTATAGCTATGAGAAATTATTGAGAGAGAGTAAATGCTATTGTGCTATCATGGATCATGAATTCTGTAAATAGCAGTCTTCTTGGTGGTATAATGTATGCCTCTAATGCTCATGTGATTTGGGATGATCTATATGAAAGGTTTTATAAGGTAGATAATGCAAGAACATTTAAATTTCATAAAGAAATAACAACACTCACCCAATGGACTTCATCTGTATCTGTGTATTATTCAAAATTAAATAATATGTGGGAAGAATTTGAGTCCTTAATACCAGTTCCGGGATGTGATCGTCCAAGATCTAGGAACTTTGTGGTGTATCTGCAAAAGTAAAAGTGTATCAAATGGGACTTAATGAATCCTATTTACAAGCCAGGAGTCAGATTCTCATGAGAAGTACTCTCCCAATGGTTAATCAAGCATATTCAATGATCATTAGTGGTGAGAGTCAAAAAGCAGTAGCTGCTACATATGAAATTTTAGGTGCAAATGCAGCAGAAAATTATAATGTAGCAATGTATACAAGAAATATGGGAAAATAGAGTTATAAAAAGAATTATAATATTCAATGTGACTTCTATAAACTCAAGGGGCAAAGCAAAGAAAACTGCTTCAAGATTGTTGGTTACCCCCCAGATTTCATGTTTAAAAAGAGAGGTAGTGGTGGAACAGGAGGACCTGCAGCATATAATGTTCTTGCAGAGGTGCCAAATCAACAGGCTAATGTATACTCAACTGGAAATTATCAGCTAGCACAATCTCAGGCACAGTTTTAGATGACAAATATTTTCCAAAATTTTAGTCATGCTAATAACTCACAGTCAATGCCAGTGCCACAAATATGAGCATTTACAAAAGATCAATATGAACAAATATTGCAAATTCTCAACAAAACTAACACTAAAAACTGCAACACTAGTTCTGCAACAAATGTAGCAGGTATGAGTACTGCCTTATTAGTCTCAAATTGTCCAAAAGAAGGATTATTGACACTGATGCAACAAACCACTTGGTGTCTGATATTGAAATGTTAAATCAAAACTCAATTGTTGAAAATACTAACCCTAAGAGGGCATGTTTACCTAATAGTGAAGTGTCTCATGTTACTCACACTAGAACTAGCTCAATATCAGCTAAGAGTACACTTAAAATGTCTTCCATCTGCCGCAGTTCAAGTTCAATTTAATGTCTGTGTCAAGATGACTAAAGACCTAGCTTGTGCAGCAATCTTCTATCCTCATTTCTGTATTTTCAGGATCTCTTCAATGGGAGGGTGAAGGATATTGGTAAAGAAAGAGATGGACTATACATGGATATTTGAGAACCATATAAGATTCTTACATTTGATGAAAATAAATTTTTCTTGATTATAGTAGATGATTTCTCTAGAATGACTTGGATCTATATGTTTAAATTGAAATCTGATGCATGTGTTGTTATTCAGTATTTTTTGAGTTTTGTTCAAACACAATTTAACAAGATGGTTAAGACAATAAGAACAGACAATGGCACAGAATTTGTCAATACATTCTGTAGTGATTTGTTCAAGAAATTAGGCATAATACATCATAGAACATGTGTCTATACACCTCAGCAAATTGGAGTAGCTTAGAGAAAACATAGACACATTTTAGAAGTGACCAAAGCAATCAAATTTCAATCTAATATCCCAATCAAATTCTGGGTCACTTTGTTCAAGCAGCTATATATATAATTAACAGATTGCACTCATCAGTAATATGTGTTTCACCTTATGAAAGACTATACAAAAGAAAACCTTCTCTCAACCATTTAAGAATACTAGGGTGTCTATGTTATGCTAAGGTCACAAGAAATTGACAAATTTAAATCAATGGCCAAAACTGCAGTTTTGATGGGCTATTTAGAGGTGCAAAAAGGCTATATTTTATATGATCTATCCACACATCTGTTTTTTGTAAACGGAGATGTTACATTTAGAGAAGATGTTTTTTTTATTCAAGGAAAATACTGCATATTCACTTCCTATATTTCAAACTCAATATAACTTAGATAACAAATAGTTGGAAGATTACTATCAGTCAGTAGTTCCGTATCAACCTTCAAACACATAAATCTATGAATGCAGATACAGAAGTGTGCCAAAATTCTGATAGTCAAGACAGAATAGAAGAACTGAATACTGCACCATCAACCACAACAAATCTACAACAGACTCATTCTTCAACTGATCTTCCTACCGTCTCAGCTGGAAATCAACAGATCAACACTAAGATCTGGTAGAGGAAAACATCCTCCCATATGGATGAAGAATTTTGTCTCATTGAATGTACATCGTGATGCCACCTATCCTATTTCTAACTATATATCTTATGAGAATATTTCACCTAAGTATCAAGCTTATATCTCTACTCTTTCTGAAACAACACAACCTAATTCTAATGCAGAAGCTATTAACGACCCTAGATGGGTTGATGCAATGAAATCATAAATTGAAGTCCTAGAAACCAATCACTTATGGGAAGTTGTTTCTTTACCAGAAGGAAAAATACCTATAGGGTGCAAATTGATATAAAAAATCAAGTTAAAAGCTACAGGGGAGATAGAAAGATTCAAAGCTAGACTTGTAGCTAAAGGCTACAGTCAAAGAGAATGTATAGATTATCATGAAACCTTCTCCTGTTGTTAAAATGCTAACAATAAGGACTGTTCTAGCAATTGCAGCTTCCAGAAATTGGCATGTACATCACATGGATGTATACAATGCATTTTTACAAGGTGATCTACATCACAAAATTTACACAGATCTACCACAAGGATTTAATAGTCAGAGGGAGTATAAATTTGTATGTAGACTTATGGACTCAAGCAAGCTCCAAGGCAATGGAACTCAAAGTTGACAAAAGCCCAATTGAAGTTCAAATTTAATCAGAGTCCATTTGATCATTTCTTATTTGTGAGGAAAACTGATAGTGGAACTATAGTTGTATTGGTATATGTAGATAATATGATCCTAGCAGGAGACAATCTAAAATGGATACAAGATACTAAAGAAGCACTACAATAGACTTTTAAAATGAAGGATTTAGGGGAACTAAAGTATTTCCTTGGAATAGAGTTTGCAAGATCAAAGCAAGGGATACTGATGCATGAGAGAAAGTACTCATTGGAACTTATATTCGAACTTGGATTAGCAGCATCTAAACCTATCAACACTCCTATGGATACAAACATAAAACTCGCAACAAGAGATTTTGATGAACATTTCTACAATAATAATCTAGCAGAAGATGAAGTACTAGCAGATCAAGGAAGCTATCAAAGAATCATATGTAAACTTCTGTAGCTAACTGTTACTAGGCCGGACATATCCTATAGTGTACAGACACTCAGCCAATATCTACAACAACCAAGAAATCACACATGGAAGTTGCATTACGAATTGTGAGATATATCAAAAATCAACCAAGCCAAGGCATTCTTCTATCTAGCAATAACATTAAAACAATTACAGCTTATTGTGATGTTGATTGGGTAGCTTGTCCACATACCAGAAAGCCAGTTATTGGATAGCTAATTAAAATAGGAGATTCATTGGTCTCATAGAAGTCTAAGAAGCAAACTACAATCTCCAGAAGTTCTGTTGAAGCAGAATATAAAAGCCTAGCATCTATTGTTGCTGAATTAACATGGCTACTAGGATTAATAAAAAAGATTGATGTAAAAGTGGATCAGCATTTACTATCTCTTGTGACAACAAAGATGCCATTCATATAGCAGCCAACTCAGGCTATCATGAAAGGAAAAAATATATAGAAATAGACTGGCATATTATAAGACAAAAGATTCAACAAGGCATGGTCAAAACTGAGCATATTCCTACAAATGAGCAACCTGCAGACATATTCACAAAAGGACTAAACATAGTACAACATCAATACCTGAGCTCCAAGCTAGGGACATTTAATGTTTTTATGCCCTCTAGCTTGAGGGGGAGTATTAAAGAAAATGTTACTTAGCTAATAAGGACAGTTTAATAAATTCACTAGCTAGGTAGTTATTCTATTAAGATAGTAGTTAGTAAGTTAGTTAGTTAGTCTTAATTAATCTAAACTAGTTTAGAAACTATAAATATTTTGTATACATCATTATTGAAGTTCAAGTGAAAGAATAATATCTAATAAGAATTCTCTATACACGTTCTTCTCTTCTTCTTCATCCAGCTCTCTACCTATCTTCTTCTTCTTTCTCCTTAGTCACAAAATTAGTGACATTCGTTACTAATATTGAAATTAGATTTAAAAAAAGGGCCTCCAAATTTGGGGCTTTAAGGCACTTGCCTTATTAACTACAACATAATTAAAGTCGTCACTCATCCATACTCAACTAACTGATTTATTTATGATTCATCACACTGTTCAAGCCATTTTAAATTTAAACTTGTTTATAATCAGCTAATTCCGTGTTAGTTTGTCCTATATTAGTTATGGAAGTTTTATTTGGTTTCCTTGTATGTTTTTGGCCATTCTTGTTTATGAGCTAGTTTTTCAGGTTAAATTAGGTTTAATAAGGTCTATCTTTTATTATGGTGTCAGAGCTAAATCATACCAATTCTTGGTTTAACCGATGCAGGCCTCTGTATTATGTTTCTTCGTCGGACAGGGATATTGAGTTTGTTCCGCATCGGTTATGTGATGACTATTTGATCTTCTTTATATGATCTTGGACAATCCTTTCTCACACCATAAACTAACTTTTATAGTTGAGCTAGACAAATTTTCATTCTTATCATTCAACAAATTCGATATAATATTTCAAATTCTGACTTATATATATGTGTAAAAAAATAAAAATAGCACGGTATAGCCAGTTTTTGGAGTGATCAATAAAAAATAGCCAGCTTTTACCAAGTCAATAAAAAATAGCCACCATTTTGCTGCAATAGAGACCGGTCCAACATAATATACTGGAGTTTGGTGCACTTATGTATGAACTCCAGCATATTATGCTGGACTGCTATACTTTGCTGGCTCCAGTATAATATACTGGAGGCTGGAGCACTGGTGCTCCAAACTCCAGTATATTATACTGGACTATTATAGTTGCTAGAACTCTATTATATTATGCTGGAGTTCTAGTGTATTTATGTTGGAACTCCATCATATTATGTTGAAGTTCTAGTATACTATGACGACCCGGCCCATCGTCACTGGAATTACCATCCCGTTATGTTGTAATTACATGTTTTATGATTTTATATCAGTGTTAGAGTCTATCGGGTGAGTTAGGAGTGAATTGGATTGAAAATGAGGCACATAGCCTTTTTAAAGGAAACTTGAATAAGGAAAGTCAACCCAGAGTTGACTATTTGGTTAGAAGGCTCGGAATCAGATTCTGATGATTCGATTAGTTCCGGGAGGTGATTTGTGACTTAGGGGAGCAATTGGAATTGATTTTGGAGACCCGGTGTAGAAATAGGCTTGAATTGGCTAAGGTTGAATTTTGGCGAAATCCGAACGGTAGGTGAGATTTTGATCCGGGGGTCGGAATGGAATTCCGACAGTTGCAGTAGCTCCGTTAGGTGCTTTTGGATGTGCCTGCAAAATTTCAGGTCATTCGGACGTCGTTTGGTCGGGTTTTTGATGGAATGTGTAATTCGGAAGTTTTGAAGAAAACTTAGGCTTGAATCCGTGTGTAATTGGTGATTTTGATGTTTAGGATGGTGTTTTTATGCTTGGAACAAGTTTGTATCGTGTTTTGGGGTATGTTGGTGGTTTTCATTGGGGTCCCGGGGGCCTCGGGGTGAATCCGGACCATCATCCGGCACTTTGAAACAAGAAATGGTCTGCTGTAAATTGCAGATCACTGGGCAATGATTTAGCCTTCGCGTTCGCGAGGGCAATGCCCGCATTCGCGTAGGCCAGGTTCAGCATGCATCGCGTTCGCGAGGGAGGTATCGCGTTCGCGTATTGGAAAGGATGTGAAGCATCGCGAACGCGTGGGTGAAGGTCGCGTTCGCGTAGAGGGAAGTCATTAGGCATCGCGTTCGTGTGGATCGTGGCCGCGTTCGCGTAGAAGGATCTTCGGATGGCTGAAGAAAATGTGCATCGCGAACGCGTATGGCATGCCGCGTTCGCGAAGGTTATTTTGGGCAGAGCGTCGCGGACGCGTGAGAGGCTTCGCGAACGCGATGAAGAGATTTGGCTGGCAGTGAGTTTAATTACAGAACAGAACCAGTCGCGGGTTTAGTACCCAAAACCTCCATTTTTGAGTTCCAAGAGAAGGTATTGACGGGAGATTGCTGGAAAATCATCGGGGTTTCGTTGGAGGTAAGTTTTGTGGCTTAATTACATCATTTTAACATGGAATCCTTGGTTAAATCCCTGTAAATGGAAGATTAAAGGTGGGTTTGAGCCCTAGGCCTAAATTGAAGAAAAATACTGATTTGAGTGGTCAAATGGAGTCCGATTTTGGTAAATTTTATATGCCTAGACTCGTATCGAGATGAGGATTCCGAATATGTGACTTTTGTAATTTTTCGAGAAGTGTACCGAATGTCGAGTTTTGACAACTTTGGGAATTTTGATGTAAATTGAGTTGTATTGATTGGGTGTCATCTCATTGGCTTAATTTGTTGTGTTTCTACTATATTTGATCAGATTCTACGCGTGCGGAGCTTGATTCTCGTGGCAAGGGCATTGCGGAGTAGTCGTCGCGCCGTATTGAGGTGAGTAATAGATGTGAGTGATGACCGGCGGGTTCGAAACCCCGGTATACCACTTTGTGACGCTGTATAGCAGCGAGACACGTACTCTCTTGTGAGTGCGGGGTCGATTGTGATTGGGGACTATGGCTTAGTCTGACTTGTTGATACTGTATTATGATAATTGGCTATTCTTGAGCCGTTGAACCTCCTTCTCGGATGGTTGCATATATATGTGATATTGGCCACTCTTGAGCCGAGGAACCCCCTTCTTGGGTGGTTGAGTATACTTGTGGGCCGTGAGCCAATTATTGGATCCCGCGAGGATCGTTATCATTGTCTTATCATATTGACATGTTAGTTACTACCAATCCGTAGCTATTTCTGTTATCATGCTATTTCCAATCTCTGGAACTTGATATTACTGTTTTCCAACTGAAAAATGATAAAAAGGTTTTCAAAACTACTTTTGAGCCTGCGAGGTTGTATTTGCATATTAGCTGACTGGTAGTGGATCGGGCTGCGCGCCGCAGCGGTATATATGTTGGATCGGACTGCACGCCGCAGTAATATTGTGCTTGGGCTGTAGGAGCCCCTCCGGAGTCTGAACCCCCATAGTGAGCACGGGTACCCAAATTGGATCGGGCTACGCGCCGTAGCGGTCATATCATGCATTGCATTGCATTTAGCTACATCCGCTAGTTGTTATACTGTGTTGCTGGTACTTGTTGGTACAGGTACAGTCGATATTGATTCTGTGACAGGGTATTTGATTACAACTTTACATAGTGCTTTCTTGCGGATTTCTTATCCGCGCTATCTTACCCCTGTTTATTACCATTGAGTCCGGCAGTACTCATTTTACTCCCTGCACCTTGTGTGCAGATCCAAGTACCTCTCAGCAGTGATCCGGTAGCTGTTCGAGGCGACATTTGTGGGATATTCGAGCTAGCTGCAGAGTCCGCAGGACCGATATTCCTTCTTACTGTCTTTTGATTTTGTATTGATATCTCTTTCCGCACTTGGTATCTTGTAAACCATTATTACACTATGTTCATTAGAGGCTCATGACTCTTGACCCTTCGGTCTATGGGAGTTGGTATATTTTGGGACTTGGTTCCCCGCTGTTGGTATATGTATCACTGATGTTTCATATTTTGATATGCTTAAATGGGATAAAACGAGCTTCTAGCTCCGTTCTTGTTATTGATTGGTCAGGCTGGCTTAGCAATGTGTTGGGCGCCATCACGACCGGATTTGGGGTCGTGACAAGTTGGTATCAGAGCCTAGGTTTACTAGGCCTTATGAGTCTTGAGCCGGTTAGTAGAGTCTTGTGGATCGGTACGGGGATGCCTGTACTTATCATCGGGAGGCTTCGAACCTTTAGGAAACACTTCACTTTTCTTGAACTCTATCGTGCGATCTTGTTGTTCTGAGAACTGAACTTCTATATTCTATTCTCTCGTAGATGGCGAGAACGCGAGCATCAGGATGAGGCGGACGACCTCCATTGCCACCTGTTAGAGGCCGTGGGCGCGGTCGTGCAAGAGGTAGAGGTAGGGCAGCTGAGGCAGTGCCAGCTGACCCACCTGTTGTACCAGTTCAGGAGCAGTCCCTAGTGGTTGATGCTCCAGCAGCCCCAGTTCAGGGCCAGACTGTATCTATTGCTATTCCTGGTCTTCAGGAGACTCTTGCTCAGATCATGACTCTTGACCCTTCGGTCTATGGGAGTTGATGTATTATGGGACTTGGTTCCCCGTTTTCGTTGTATGTATCGCTATTGCTTCGTGATTTGATATGCTTAAATGGGCTAAAGAGAGCTTCTAGCTCCGTTATTGTTATTGATTGGTCAGGCTAGCTTAGCAATGTGCTGGGCGCCATCACGACCAGATTTGGGGTCGTGACAAGTTTGTTCTGGTCAGCCCAGGGTTTCTTGGACAAGTGTCAGAGGATGTTGCGGACGGCTGGTATTCTTGAGTCCAGCGGAGTTTCATTTACTACCTTTCAGTTCACTAGTACCGCATTTGATTGGTGGGAAGAGTTTGAGAGGCGTAGGCTTGCAGGAGCAGCACCTCTCACATGGCAGCAGTTCTCTACTCTCTTTCTAGAGAAATATGTACCTCAGTCTCGTCGTGAGGAGCTACGTCGCCAGTTCGAGTGGTTGGTTCAGGGCGACATGTCTGTGACCCAGTATGAGCTCAGATTCACACAGTTGGCTAGGCATGCCACATGGATGATCCCTACTGATAGGGAGAGGATTAGAAGGTTCATTAATGGCCTCAACTATTCTATCCGCATTCTTATGACCAGAGAGCGAGTTCTGTCATCATCTTTTGAGAAGGTCGTTGATATGGCACGCTCCATTGAGGCGGATCGTCGTGATAATAGGCGAAAACTAAGTAGTTTAGCCATTAATTATGCATCCATTTAATCATAATCCAATAACATAATTTATGAATTTTATAAGATATAAGCTATTAATTTGTGATTTATACAATGTGCAGAAAAAGGAGCTTATATGTACAATTGAAAATGTTATGGGACAATTTTGGAGCAAAAACAATCCTTCGGACTTGAGTCTTTTCAATCAAGAAACAAGCTTGAATGAGAATTTCTTCCAGGTGCGCGAAGTGGCTACTTCGCGCACAACTTCGCGCGTAAGGAGAGACGAATTGGGCTATATGTGCGCGAAGTGCCCACTTCGCGCACCACTTCGCGCAGGGACTTCGCGCACACTAATCCGGTTAAGATTGATTTTTCTAAGGTGGAAAAGTGAGGGATACATAATTCCACTCAAATCAAAATAATGCAACCTTATATTAGGGAGGAGATCAGATTTTTAGCATTATGGGATTAGAGTGGAAAATTACTATTCATTTTAGAGAGAAGATTTTGAGAGAAAACTTACCAAGAGTGTTCTTGAAGCCAAGGAAGGGAGTGAAGATCAAGTTTTGAAGTGCAACAACTTAAAGAGTTCAAACTTTCATCTTGTATTCTTCTTTGTAGTATTTTAGACATCAATATTATTGATTTTAGTATGAACTTTAGTAGCTAAACTCTCTAGTATTCTAGGGTCATGGATGTTAGTTGATCTTGTTATTTGAAGCTTAGATTGATTTTATTGAAGTTATTGATATGGGTTGTTTATTTGATTTTGATTTTAATTATTTTACTGCGTAGCTAACAGTGAAATATTATCTACGAACTTTGAATTAAACTTGACAAAGGAAATTCTTGGTTGCATATAAAATCAAATAGAACAAGTTTTGAATCCCGGGCATCGGGTGAAGGATTTGTAATTAAGATAGACATATACTTAATTGCCTTGTTTGGTTAAATAATAAGAGTTTGAAATGCATTCTTGTTAATATTAATATCATAGAAATATAGATATTGATTTAACTTGGATAGATTCATAAGAACTCGAAAGATTCTTATGAATATTATTAACCTTATAATCAACAACCCGGATAATTAAATAAATCAATTCTAAGTAGAAAAATAGCATGATTACTAGCAAGTCCATGGCCCTGGAATATATTTGTCCAAATCGTTATAAATATAATTTGTAATTGGTGTAGTAATTTTACTTTGAATTATTGAGAATTTTTAGATATATCTTGTGATAGTCTAGTTTGAGTTGATAACTAAATTAGTCTAAATCAGTCAATAAGTTAATCAAAATTCCTCGTGGGAACGATACTCTACTCACTACTATATTACTTGTCGATCGCGTACACTTGCGTGAGTGTTTTGGTCGCAACAAGTTTTTGGCGCCGTTGCCGGGGAATTTGAAATTAGCTCCTTGACTATTTTATTATTTTGTAGTTTTTAATAGAAAATACAAAAAGAAATTTTCATCTATTTGTTTGTGTTATACGGGTTCTTCTCTTGAATGCGGAGGAGCAGAAGCACAAACAATCTCTTCCCATTTGATCCTGAAATTGAAAGAACAATACATAGAACAAGGAGAGAGTGGGAAGCTCAATATAAAACGGAAGGAGAGTTGAACATTCAAATTCAACCACAGCCAACAGTGATGGCAGGAAATGAAGAAAGAGCGGTAATTGAAGCCGCAAGACCCAGTCTGGCTAATATGACTCAGGCTATTGTAAAGCCTGATATTACTGGGCATTTTGAGTTGAAACAATATATGGTGCAGCTGATTCAGTCTACAGGGCAATTTGTGGGTCTACCTCATGAAGATCCACAAAGACATATTCAGAATTTTTTGGAAATTACGGATACTTATAATTATCCAAATGTTTCCAAGGATTATGTACGGATGACACTATTTCCTTTTTCTCTGCTTGGGGAAGCTAAAGAGTGGTTAAACAAAGAACCATCAAATTCAATCCGCACTTGGGATGATCTAGCAAGGAAGTTCTTAATCAAGTTCTTTCCTACTAAAAAGACAAAAATGTTGAGGAGTCAAATTCTTGGGTTTGAACAACGCTTCGGCGAAACACTTCGTCAAGCTTGGGAAAGATACAAGAAGCTACTTAGGGACTGCCCTCATCATTGTCAAACGGATGAGGTGTTAGGTCATACATTTGTTGATGGGTTAGATGAAGCTTCAAAAATGAATCTTGATTCCGCTTGTGGAGGAAGTTGCATGACAAAATCTTACACGGAAATCCAACTCTTGTTAAATACATTCACTTCTAATGATAATAATTGGCAAGGTGATGGAGATTCCAGAAAGGCAATGAAACAAAAAGCAGTAGGGGTGCTTAAGCTGGATGATGTATCGGCAATGAGAGCGGAAATTGCAAGGCTATCCAACCAGATGACAAGGATGACAATGCAACAACCTCAACCCATGCAACAGGTGCAACAAATGGCTATTTGCTGTGAAATGTGTGGTGATAGCCATACAAGTGATATGTGCCCAACGAATCCACAATATATTTATTATGTGGGACAACAAAACAGAGGCCCAGCAAATCAGCACGCACGGTATGGAAATTCCTACAATGCAAATTGGAGGAATCATCCTAACTTCTCATGGGGAGGAAATCAGCAAAATCCCAATCAGTACAGACCGCAAGGGGTTTTTAATCAACCTCAGAGACCACCTCAGCAGGTGGAAGAAAGTACAAATGATTTGCTGAAAAAGTTGTTGATCGACAATCAACAGCTCAGAACTGATGTTAGAAATCTAGAAAGGCAGATGGGGCAGATAGCAACGAACCAGAACACTAGACCTTCAGGAGCTCTTCCCAGCGACACGGAAAAGAACCCACAGGTAAGTGCTATAACACTTAGAATCGGGAGAGAACTTGAGGAAATCTCAAAGAAAAAGAAAGAGAGATTTGTGCCTGAGGGAGAATTGATCCCTAAATTGATAAATGATCCAAAGAAGACTACTGAAAGTATTGAACCCGTGGAAGTTCCAAGACCACCCCCACCTTTTCCCCAAAGATTGCAAAAGAAGAATGATGATAAAATGTTCAGTAAATTTCTGTCCATGTTGAGCCAAGTTCAATTAAACATTCCCCTTGTTGATGTACTTCGAGAAATACCTAAATATGCTAAGTACATAAAAGATATAGTGGCTCATAAAAGGAGATTGACTGAATATGAAACAGTCGCACTTACTGAAGAGTGCACTGCCAGGGTACAAAACAAGCTTCCACAAAAGCTTAAAGACCCCGGTAGTTTTACAATTCCTGTGCGTATTGGGGATATTGATGTAGGCCGGGCTCTTTGTGACTTAGGGGCGAGCATAAATTTAATGCCCTTGTCATTGTTCAAACAATTGGGTCTTGGAGCTCCTAGACCAACCACTGTGATGTTACAGTTAGCAGACAGGTCCATAGCACACCCTGAAGGGGTAATAGAAGATGTATTGTTGCAGATTGGGAAATTCATCTTTCCTGCAGATTTCATTATTCTTGATTATGAAGCAGATGAATTGGTGCCAATCATTCTTGGACGACCTTTGTTAGCTACTGGTGATGCGATCATTAAAGTGAAAGAAGGGAAGATGATTCTAAGGGTTGATGATGAGGAAGCGAGTGTTTAACGTTTACAAAGCAATTCAACTTCCTTGTCAATATGAAGAACTTTCTATGATATCCGTAATTGAGAATGATGAACAAAACTGTGATTCAAGTGTGTATCTTAATGATTCATTAGAGAAAGCACTTACAATATTTGATAATTTGGCAACTGATGAAGAGGTTGAAGAGATGATGTACTTCCTTGATACATCTTGTGCATACTTAAAAGGAACATATCCTTTTGAACCGTTGAACAGGCCACATGGACCTCCTCCAAAGCCATCAATTGAGGAAGCTCCGAAATTGGAGCTTAAACCACTACCATCTCACTTGCATTATGCTTATTTGGGTAGTTCTGATACATTGCCTGTTATCATTTCTTCTGATTTATCTGAACTGCGGGAGGAAAAATTGCTAAGAGTATTGAGAGAGCACAAGAAAGCCATTGGGTGGACAATGTCAGACATTAAAGGTATTAGTCCTTCGTTTTGCATGCATAAAATCCTAATGGAGGAAGGATACAAACCAAGTATAGAACACCAACGTCGCCTCAATCCTAACATGAAAGAAGTGGTAAGGAAAGAGGTGATCAAATGGCTTGATGCAGGTATTGTATTTCCTATCTCTGACAGTAAGTGGGTGAGTCCAGTTCAATGTGTTCCTAAAAAGGGGGGTATAACTGTGATAGTTAATGATAATAACGAGTTAATACCAACAAGAACTATCACACGGTGGAGAATTTGTATTGATTATAGAAAACTGAATAATGCCACCAGGAAGGACCACTTTCCTCTTCCATTCATGGATCAAATGCTTGATCGATTAGCCGGGCAGGAGTATTACTGCTTCTTGGATGGTTACTCTGGGTATAATCAAATAACTATAGCCCCAGAGGACCAAGAGAAGACCACTTTTACGTGTCCTTATGGCACGTATGCATTCAAAAGAATGCCATTTGGTCTTTGCAATGCACCTGCGACATTTCAAAGGTGTATGATGGCTATTTTCACTGATATGGTCGAGAGATTTGTGGAAGTATTTATGGATGATTTCTCTGTTTTCGGATGCTCTTTTGATAAATGTTTAACGAATCTTGATAAAGTGCTAGCCAGATGTGAAGAGACCAACTTGATCTTGAACTGGGAAAAATGTCATTTCATGGTAAGAGAAGGTATTGTCCTAGGGCACAAAGTGTCCAAGAACGGATTGCAAGTAGACAAGGCAAAAGTGGAAGCAATTGAAAAATTGCCCCCACCCATATCTGTTAAGGGCATACGCAGTTTTCTAGGCCATGCAAGATTTTATCGAAGATTCATTAAAGATTTTTCAAAAATTTCATCTCCTCTTTGCAGGCTCCTTGAGAAAGATACACCATTCCATTTTGATGATGCTTGTCTGAAGGCATTTGAAGAGCTTAAAAGAAAATTGGTCTCTGCACCAATCATTGTTGCTCCAGATTGGGAACGGCCTTTCGAATTAATGTGTGATGCAAGTGACATAGCCATTGGTGCTGTGTTGGGACAGAGGAAGGAGAAAATTTTTTACTCCATTCATTATGCGAGCAGAACTCTAAATCCCGCTCAAATGAATTACATTATCACAGAGAAAGAATTACTTGCAGTAGTATGGGTATTTGAAAAGTTTAGATCCTACCTAGTAGGAACTAAAGTCATAGTCTATACTGATCACTCGGCTATCAAGTATCTATTTGCAAAGAAAGATGCAAAGCCAAGACTAATCCGATGGGTTCTTCTTTTGCAGGAATTTGACCTAGAGATACGTGATAGAAAAGGTACTGAGAATCAAGTGGCTGATCATTTGTCAAGATTGGAAAACAGAAGTCATGTGATTGAAGGATACTCAATAAAAGAAACGTTCCCTGATGAACATTTGTTGGCCATTACATCTAATGAAACTCCATGGTATGCTGACTTTGTAAATTATATTGCAAGTGGAGTGATGCCATCAGAAATCACAGCGGATCAAAGGAGAAAATTCTTCCATGATGTGAAATCATATATGTGGGATGAACCCTTTCTCTACAAGCAATGTGCTGACCAATTGGTAAGAAAGTGTGTACCTGAAGAAGAAATGAATGCCATTTTGCATGACTGTCATTCTTCTTCCTATGGAGGTCATCATGGTGGAGATAGAACAACACAAAAGGTTCTCCAATCAGGTTTTTACTGGCCAACCTTATTTAAAGATGCTCATGTGTTTGTTAAAACTTGTGACAGGTGTCAAAGAACAGGTACAATCACAAAGAGAAATGAGATGCCTTTGCAGAATAATTTGGTGGTGGAATTGTTTGATGTATGGGGAATTGATTTCATGGGACCATTTCCAGGTTCTAATGGTCATAGATACATTCTGGTTGCAGTAGACTATGTGTCTAAGTGGGTTGAAGCCATTGCTCTTCCTACGAATGATGCAAAAGTTGTGGTAAGTTTTGTTAAGAAACACATTTTCACACGCTTTGGAACTCCAAGGGTGTTGATAAGTGATGGAGGAACACATTTTTGCAACAAACTGTTTAAAAATGTTTTATCAAAATATGGGATAAAACACAAAGTTGCTACTGCATACCACCCTCAAACAAGTGGTCAAGTTGAAGTATCTAATCGAGAGATAAAGCAGATTCTGGAGAAAACAGTTAATGCAAACAGGAAGGATTGGTCTGCTAAATTAGAAGATGCTTTGTGGGCTTACCGTACTGCATTCAAGACTCCAATTGGTACTTCTCCATACAGGTTAGTTTATGGAAAGGCATGTCATTTGCCTGTTGAACTTGAACACAAAGCTTATTGGGCAATCAAAAAGTTAAATGTGGATATAGGTTTGGCTGGTGAAAAAAGGTTGTTGCAACTCAATGAACTTGATGAGTTTAGATTGAATGCTTATGAAAATGCCAAGTTGTATAAAGAAAGAACCAAAAGATGGCACGATAAGCATATCCAACATCGTGAGTTTGAGTCGGGGCAACAAGTTTTGTTATTCAATTCTAGATTGAAACTTTTTCCAGGAAAGCTAAAATCCCGTTGGTCAGGACCTTTTATGGTGGTAAGTGTAAGTCCTTACGGAGCGATAGAATTGAGGGACAAAAATTCAAATGACACTTTTCTGGTGAATGGACAAAGAGTGAAGCATTATTGGGGTGGTGATGTTAATCGTCACAAGACCTCGGTTGAAATCAATGATGTTTGAGGAATTTTGGAGTCGTGCCGCGACAGTAAATCAGGCGCTCATTGGGAGGCAACCCAATAATAGCGATAATTGTGTGTTAATAATTTTTTTTTATTTGTGTTATATTCTTCGTTTTTATTTGTTTGGGTGTAATTTGTGTGTTGATGATTGTAGGACAACAACGAGGAAGGCTAAGGTATTACTTCATTGTTATAAAAAAAAAAAAAAAAAAAAAAAAAAAAAATTTGTTATTTCATTTAGTTCGCCCAGCTGCGCGAAGTCCCTGCGCGAAGTGATCACTTCGCGCACACTTCGCGAACCTTAAACAGAAAGCTCATAAGTCATGCGCGAAGTCATCACTTCGCGCACCACTTCGCGCACCACTTCGCGCAGAACAGACGGGGTGTGTATATACTTACATTATTTTTATTTTAACCGACACTCTTCAAAATTTTACCACTTTTTCTCTCAACATACCCTAAATTCTACCTTCTTCTCCAAACCCTAACACCATAACACCATAATTCCTCTATTAATTACTCTAATCTTCTTCAACAAATTGTGAAAGCTCTTCATCCTTACTAAAGATTCATCTTAATCCCATCAAGTAAGAACCCTAAACTTTTAATTTATTGAATTTTTTTTATGTTGATTTTTTTTTTTTCTATTTCGTTACTCATGGCTTTAATTTGTTAATATAGTTGGTATATATTAGAAATTATAGTATGTATATTGTTTTTGTAGTATTTATGTTGTTTATGATAAATTAGAAGTTCTTGTGAAAAATTAGAATGTTTGAGCAATGTTGATAGAATTTATCATAGTTTTATATACTTTTGGGTTTAAATTTGTGAATAAATGGGATGGGTAGAACATGAATTGGTTATAGTTGAAATTTGGTTGGGAAATCCTTAACCAAAGCATTAACATTAAGGATGAATTAGGCTTGCCCACAATGTGTTTGAGGAAAGTCCTCAAAGAAGTTTGATAGAGCAATTAACTTAATTGCGTGTGTGAATTCTGAGTAACCGCATTGAAACACATTATCCATTCATTTTAGATTAATGTGTTTTTGTATTGTAGGAATTATGGCACCAAAAAGAAGATTAACTTCAGGAGCATCTTCCAGCCGATCACGAGCCAATGTTGCAACTAACTATGATTCAAGAAGGTTTATTTCACCTGAAGCTCAAACCCGGTTCACCAACAAAAGGACAAAGAAACCGGTTCCAGAAAGGGGCATTGATGTTAAAAATCTTCAAGAAAAGTGCCCTAGCATGTACCAAAAGTTGATTGACCGGGGGCTTCAAATCTTTATGAATGAACCGGTGACTGCAAATGAAACAGTAGTTCGCGAATTCTACGCGAATATACCTGAACATCAAAATAATATTGTGACTGTGCGAAGAAGACAAGTCAATGCTTCAATTGAGGCAATTAGGGCAAGTTACAATTTACCTGATGCTGTGCCAGAGAATGAAGATTTCTATGAGTATGGAAAATGTCCAGGATAATGCAAAATGGGAAAGATTCATCTCAAAGATTTGCACCCCGGGAGCTGAGATAGAATGGTTAGAGAGTGGTGACAAAATTCATTCAGCTGCTCTAACTATAGAAGCAAAAACCTGGCTTTATGTGATAAATAACGGGCTCATTCCTTCCAAGAATACAACTGAAGTAAATGGTCCCAGAGCTGCACTGATATGGTGTCTTGTAGAGAATTTGACTTTTGATGTGGCAAAGATCATTCATGATGAAATGTTTATCAGAAGTCCAATTCGTAAGTATGGATTTTTCTTTCCATCACTAGTCACTTTACTTTGCAGGCAAGCCCAGGTACCAGAGGATCCAAATGTAGATATAATTGTAAGGAAGGAATTTAAAATCAAACCCAAGAAAGGTGGAGATGAAGAAGAAAGCTCTGAAGAAGAAGAGAATGATGGAGAGGATCAACCAATGGACACTGACAGAGGAGAACAATCCCAACCGCCCAATGCACCAGCAGTTGCATTACCAAGAGCAGCATCCTCTTCAAGAACTGCTAGCATGCCGAGACAACACACATGGGAGCATGAGATAGGTGAATTGAGACAAACAATAAACACATTAAGCACCCGTGTGGAGCAGATAGCAGACCGACAAGTCAAGTCGGAAAAGAAATTTATGGAATGGCTGCGAGCATTGGGGCGAGCTTGTAACGTCAACCCCGACACAGTGTCAGATCAAGAATAGATCGTCGGGGAAGTATTTTTATCTCTGTGTTTATAGCTTATAGTCATGAGGACATGTCTATTCTTAAGTGTGGGGTGTGTTTGTGTTTAGTATATTTTGATGGTGTCAGATATTAGTTAATGTTTTGTTTGTTTTGGAGTTTGGCTTGTTTTGAATTTTATGAATAATAGTTTAGTTAAAAGTGGTTGTCTTTGTTATTAACAGTTTTATTTTGAAGTTTTTTTTAAATAAAAAAAAAAAAAAAAATAAATAAATAATTTGGTATCAGATTTCGAGGAATTATATCCTCTTTTTCTTAATTTTGTGATTAATGTGAATAATTCCCCTTGGTTTTTCTTTAGGCCACGGTTCTTTTCCAAGGGTTTCAATTTGAACCGGGTATAGATAGATTTTTTTAGATTTTATCATTGTTTTTGCTTTTAAGAGCCATAATGTTAATACACTTGAACATACCTAATCCTAGAGTATAATGCCTAGTTTTACTGGATTTTTAACTGAAAGTGATTTTATTGCATATTTACTACTGAAATGAATATTCACAACAGAGCGTCTTGATGAGTTGATCTTAATGAATCTTATGCCATGTGTGGAGAGATTTTTGATGAGTCCATATAGTGTAATTGTGTCTAGAACTTGCCTAGTATGTAAATTGAAGCGAAATTTCAGGTGACACTCGGTTTTAAAATATGATGTTAGGCTTTCCTTGATCTTTTTGAACTTAATTGCTCAAATCAAATAAAATTTATCCTTAGTTAACCATTTCTAGCCTTGAAACTTTTATTTGGTAACCACATTGCAAGCCTATACCATTTTTGTTCTTTATTGATATTTTGAACCATTTAACCTCTTAAAGCACTTTAATTGTAAAATGAGCGCTAAAAGAAGTACAAAGGAACTAAGTGTGGGGTGATTTGTAAATGGAACCAATGAAAGTGAGAAAGGTGCAAAAAAAAAAAAAAAAAAAAAAAAATTATATATATATATATATATATATGTGCATATTGTTTTGATTAATGCCAGTTGAGTATGAATTAAAGCAGTGCATAAAAGAAAAATGGAACACTGCTAGGAATGAATTGATTGATTGATTGATGCAATTGTTATTAAGATTAGAGAATTTGCGCTAAAAATGATTGAGTAATGTATTAAAGTGCTTAGGAGTGCTAGTCACTAATTCCAAAATAAATCTTACCAGCACCTTAACCCACATTACAACCAGAAGAAAAAAGTCCTAATTGATTTTTGACCGAACAAGCTTGTATTAGTAGAAATTTACATTAAGGGCAAGCTTATGGTACCATTTGCATGCATGTGACTTCTTTTGTGAGTGTGAGTGAGACTGTCTTGTTGTAAATAATTTGGGAACTCTTTTGTACATATTGATATGTGTAATGTTGATAAAATTGTGAGGGCATATGATTCGTGACAGATAAATAAGTCTTGATCTCTGTATAGAGTACTTCAAAGAAGTGTGAATATTGTATAGCACTTGAAAGTTAGTCCAGAAACTAGAATTTTATATTACTAGGTGAGAGATATAATTCTTGTTCTAAGTGTAAAGCATTAAGGTAAAATAATTTTATTGATGACTCTTTTATAAGTATGGTGTGATTGCTCGAGGACTAGCAATGGACTAAGTGTGGGGTGTTGATAATAGGCGAAAACTAAGTAGTTTAGCCATTAATTATGCATCCATTTAATCATAATCCAATAACATAATTTATGAATTTTATAAGATATAAGCTATTAATTTGTGATTTATACAATGTGCAGAAAAAGGAGCTTATATCTACAATTGAAAATGTTATGGGACAATTTTGGAGCAAAAACAATCCTTCGGACTTGAGTCTTTTCAATCAAGAAACAAGCTTGAATGAGAATTTCTTCCAGGTGCGCGAAGTGGCTACTTCGCGCACAACTTCGCGCGTAAGGAGAGACGAATTGGGCTATATGTGCGCGAAGTGCCCACTTCGCGCACCACTTCGCGCAGGGACTTCGCGCACACTAATCCGGTTAAGATTGATTTTTCTAAGGTGGAAAAGTGAGGGATACATAATTCCACTCAAATCAAAATAATGCAACCTTATATTAGGGAGGAGATCAGATTTTTAGCATTATGGGATTAGAGTGGAAAATTACTATTCATTTTAGAGAGAAGATTTTGAGAGAAAACTTACCAAGAGTGTTCTTGAAGCCAAGGAAGGGAGTGAAGATCAAGTTTTGAAGTGCAACAACTTAAAGAGTTCAAACTTTCATCTTGTATTCTTCTTTGTAGTATTTTAGACATCAATATTATTGATTTTAGTATGAACTTTAGTAGCTAAACTCTCTAGTATTCTAGGGTCATGGATGTTAGTTGATCTTGTTATTTGAAGCTTAGATTGATTTTATTGAAGTTATTGATATGGGTTGTTTATTTGATTTTGATTTTAATTATTTTACTGCGTAGCTAACAGTGAAATATTATCTACGAACTTTGAATTAAACTTGACAAAGGAAATTCTTGGTTGCATATAAAATCAAATAGAACAAGTTTTGAATCCCGGGCATCGGGTGAAGGATTTATAATTAAGATAGACATATACTTAATTGCCTTGTTTGGTTAAATAATAAGAGTTTGAAATGCATTCTTGTTAATATTAATATCATAGAAATATAGATATTGATTTAACTTGGATAGATTCATAAGAACTCGAAAGATTCTTATGAATATTATTAACCTTATAATCAACAACCCGGATAATTAAATAAATCAATTCTAAGTAGAAAAATAGCATGATTACTAGCAAGTCCATGGCCCTGGAATATATTTGTCCAAATCGTTATAAATATAATTTGTAATTGGTGTAGTAATTTTACTTTGAATTATTGAGAATTTTTAGATATATCTTGTGATAGTCTAGTTTGAGTTGATAACTAAATTAGTCTAAATCAGTCAATAAGTTAATCAAAATTCCTCGTGGGAACGATACTCTACTCACTACTATATTACTTGTCGATCGCGTACACTTGCGTGAGTGTTTTGGTCGCAACACGTCGCCGAGAGAGAGAGGAGCGGGAGGCCAAGAGGCCTCGTGGTTTCGGCAGTTTCAGTGGTGCTCCATCTAGAGGGCATTCCCAGCAGAGTAGAGGTCGCTCACCTAGACCTTCTCATTCAGGCTGCCTAGAGCAGAGCGGAGGTTCTTATGGTTGTGGTCGACAGGGGTTTCAGCAGGGTCAGTCATCATTTAGTGCCCTTCCAGCTCAGAGTGCAGCACCTACTTCTTCAGCCCAGGGTTCTTCTGCGGCGAGGGGTTCCCTTCAGTCCCCTTCTCCAGCACCAGGTGCATGTTATGAGTGTGGTGAGTTTGTCCACATGAGGAGACAGTGCCCTCGACTTCGTAGGGACAGGACTCAGCAGAGGGACCAGCCCTCATCTTCAATACCATCTCAGTCTAGTATAGGTGGAGGTCAGTCTTCTCGTGGTCGCCCCAGGGGCGAGGAGAGATCTGGTGGAGGCCAGGCGCGATTCTATGCACTTCTTGACATGCGTGATGCAGTTGCCTCCGATGCAGTGATTACAGGTATCATTTCTGTCTGTCACAGAGATGCCTCTGTTCTATTTGATCCAGGGTCCACATATTCATACGTGTCCTCTTATTTTGCACATTATTTGGGTGCAACTCGTAGTAGTCTTGACTTACCTGTTCATGTATCCACCCCCGTGGGTGATACGATTGTTGTGGATCATGTCTATAGATCCTGTGTTATATCTATTGGGGGTCTGGAGACCCAGGCAGATTTGTTATTGTTGGGGATGGTGGACTTTGATGTTATATTGGGTATGGACTAGTTGTCTCCGTACCACGCTATATTGGACTGTCATGCTAAGACAGTTACGTTGGCCATTCCTGGTATTTCTCAGATTGAGTGGCGGGGTTCGACCGATTTCGTCCCTAGCCGTGTTATTTCGTTCTTAAAAGCTCAGAAGATGGTTGAAAAAGGGTGCTTATCGTACTTAGCTTTTGTGAGAGATGTGGGAGCCGAGTCTCCTAGCATTGATTCTGTACCTGTTGTGAGGGACTTCCCAGATGTATTCCCCTCAGACCTGCCGGGCATGCCGCCGGACAGGGATATTGATTTTGGCATTGACTTGGTGCCGGGCACTCAGCCCATATCCATTCCTCCTTATCGTATGGCACCAGCTGAGTTCAAAGAACTGAAAGAGCAGCTTCAGGAGCTTCTGGAAAATGGTTTCATCCACCCTAGTGTGTCCCCGTGGGGTGCGCCGGTATTATTTATTAAAAAAAAGATGGTTCCATGCGAATGTGTATTAATTATAGACAATTGAACAAAGTGACCGTGAAGAACAAGTACCCTCTGACGCGCATAGATGATTTGTTTGATCAGTTACAGGGTGCGTGTAACGACCCGGCCCAACACTGTGTATATATTGTCCGCTTTGGGCCTAGCCCGCACGGTTTTGTTCCTCCCCAGGCCTGTTACAGGAACCACTGGGGAAAAGGCCTATTGTATTATCAGAGTTGGCCCCGAAGCTGGCCCCATACCCACAATATATTGTCCCCTCTGGCATACAGCGCTTGTTCCAGGAACCACTGTACCCTCAGGGTTTTGTTCCTCACGTGCTTGTTCCAGGAACCACGTGAGAAGGCCTATACACATGTTGGTCCAGCATCTTTACTTAACTAGCCCAGGACTCCCTCTCAATTCCGATGTGGGATATTTGGAGAACTACAGTGCCTGTTCCAGGAACCACTGTACTCCGCCCACCAACAAGGATTCAACGTCCTCGTTGAGGGTACCCAACGCATCGTACTTAGAGAGTCGGCTCTGATACCAATTGTAACGACCTGGCCCAACACTATGTATATATTGTCCGGTTTGGGCCTAGCCCACACGGTTCTGTTCCTCCCCAGGCCTGTTACAGGAACACTGGGAAAAAGGCCTATTGTAGTATCAGAGTTGGCCCGGAAGCTGGCCCCATACCCACAATATATTGTCCCCTCTGGCATACAGTGCCTATTCCAAGAACCACTGTACCCTCAGGGTTTTGTTCCTCACGTGCTTGTTCCAGGAACCACGTGAGAAGGCCTATACACATGTTGGTCCAGCATCTTTACTTAACTAGCCCAGGACTCCCTCTCAATTCCGATGTGGGATATTTGGAGACCTACAGTGCCTGTTCCAGGAACCACTATACTCAATTGTAACGACCCAATCGGTCGTTTTGAGCCCCGACGCGTCATTCAGCAGATTGAGGCCATGAACAATTTCATCTCAGGTATATTGACTTGTGTGTATGGTCAGAATTAAAATTCAGGAAGTTTGGAGTCAAATCTAAATGGAAATTCTCATTTTGAAAGCTTAAAGTTGAAGAAATGAACTAGGATTGGAATTTTGAGTAAATGACCTCGGAATTGGGATCTAAAAGTACCAGCATGCTCGTATGATGATTTTGAACTAGGGCGTATGTCCGAATTTGGTTTTTGATAACCCGTGAGCATTTCGGCATATATGGTGGAAGTTAGTATTTTAGAAAAATTTCATAAATTTGGGTTGGAAGGCATTTTAGAGTTATAGATGTCCATTTGGGATTCCGGGTCTGGGAATAAATCCGTATGGTGATTTTGGAGTTGGGAAAGCGATCGGAAGTGAATTCGGATGTCCGGAGGTCATTTTGAAGTCATTTGGCTAAATACATGAATTTGAATGTTTGTGAGAAAATTCGACCGAAAGTGAAAATTTTGATATCAGGGTCAGAATGCGATTACGAAAGTTGGTACAAGTCCGTAATGTCGAATGTGACTTGTGTGCAAACTTTGAGTCAATTCGGATCGATTTTGGTAGGAAAAGGGATAATTAATCTCTTTAAGGAAAGCTTAAGTTGGAAAACTCAACCCAACGTTGACTTATGCGTTAGAGGGCTCGGAACTGAATTCCGATGATTTAGTTAGTTTCGGGGGATGATTTAAGACTTAGAAGCGCAATTGGAAGTAATTTTGGAGGTCCGGTGAAGAAGTTAGCCTATTTTGGCGAAGTTGGAATTTTGGCGGAATCCGATCGATGGGTGATATTTTGATCCGGGAGTCGGAATGGAATTCCGACAGTTGCAGTAGCTTCGTTAGGTGATTTTGGATATGCCTGCAAATTTTCAGGTCATTCAAACATCGTTTGGTCGGGGTTTTGATCGAAAGTGTATTTTCGGAAGTTTTTGGAAACTTAGGCCTTGATTTGATGAAAATTGATGATTTTGATGTTATTTCGGCGATTTGATCACTTGAGCAAGTTCGTGTGATGTTTTAGAGTCAATGTGCATATTTGGTTTGGAGCCCCGAGGGCTCGGGAGTGTTTCGGAGGTGTCTCGGAATAATTCCGAACTTAGAAAATGGGCAGAAAATGCAGAAAAATCTCCTGTGAACAGTGACAATGAACAGTAACCGTGAATAGTGCCGGACAGAATATATTTGAGGTCCGAAAATATATTGCCATTTTTGACGATTTGGAGCTCGGATAGGGCAATTTTTCGTGGGATTTTTGGAGAGAACAACGGGGTAAGTGTTCTTAACTCAATTTTGGTGGTATAACTCGAATCTATTGCAAGTTTTAATGTTTAATTTGAGAATTTTTGTTGAAAAGGGTACAAAACCCTCTTGGATAGAAATAGTGATTTAAGGGGACAAATGAACTCCAATTTTTGTGAATTTGGTATGTACGGACTCGTGGCGGGACGAGGATTCAGGAAATATAAATTTCGAAATTTTTCGAGATGTGGGCCCGGGGCTCGGGTTTTGCCAATTTCGTGATTTTTGATATTTTTCGAGTTCTTTCGATTGGGTTATGTTCCATTAGCCTATTTTGATATATTTGTACCGATTTTGGCTAGTTTTGACGTGCGTGGATGCCGGTTCGAGGAGCTAAGGCGTCGCAAGCATGAAGCTTCTACCGGTTCAAGGTGAGTGGTAGTAGTAAACAATGTACTGAGGGTTTGAAACCCCGTACTAGCACTTCACAGTGTTATATTGAGATGAGACACACGTTCTATGACGGGCGTGGTGACATTGTGATTGGGGGTTCGGACTTAGTCCTTCCCGCCTAATAGAATACTGTGTTGTATGACTGTTACTGAGATTATAACTGTACAATTGGGCTAATAGCCATGTTTGGGGTCTTGTGCCGACTTGTAGAGCATTAGGAAACCTATAGAGCTAGGTGACCCTTATATCGTGTTGGAAACGTACACTCAGCCGTAGCTCTAGCTGTATAGCATAATATGAGCCCGTACTAGATGTGTACATTGAGAGAGATTATCTAAGGTGGAATTCCTTGTTCTAGCTGAGTGGGCCTGAAAGGCCAAGTCTATACCGATTGAGATGAGATAGGGTCAAGGACCCACTATGAGATGTTATATTGGGCCCGAAAGGCCAAGTCTATATTGACTGAGACAGGGTCAAGGACCCACTGTGATATATTATATTGGGCCTGAGAGGCCAAGTATATACTGACTGGAATAGGGTCGAGGACCCATTATGAGGTATTTTATATATATATATTTGTTTCATTTTCAATCCAAATCACTCCTAACTCACCCGATATACTCTAATACTGTTTTAAAAGCATAATATATGTAAATGCAAGGTAATGGGGTGGTAATTCCCGTAACGACAGGCCGGGTCGTTACACATTCTCAGTGAGCACTGGTGTATATTATGGGATCGTGTTGCGCGCCGCAGCAGTATAAATATATATACATATATATATTGGATCGGACCGCACGCCGCAGTAATACATGTGTGGATCGGGCTGCATGCCGTAGCATGATAGTGCTTGGGCCTAGGGAGCCCCTCCGAAGTCTGTATACACCCCTAGTGAGCGCTGTCGACGTTAAATGGAGCGGGCTGCGCGCCGCAGCGGTATATGTATTGGAGCGGGCTGCGCGCCGCAGCGGTATATGTATTGGAGCGGGCTGCGCGCCGCAGCATTATACTTATTCATATTCATATATATACTGAAATATTTATATGTTATAAACAGATGTATATGTCTCTATATATTGAGATGGCTGTATACCGTAGTGGTACGAGTGAGGATGTGGTCAGTGTGGGACCTAGATGAGATAGATGTGGACTGGAGATCAGAGTACTCATTATAGTGATGACTAACCTGTAGGGGTTGCCTTAGAACTATTTAGTGATGGTACATGAGTTCTTATTTTCAGTTATTGTTTATTATTGTTACTCACTGAGTTGAAATATACTCACCCCACTCCCCTGCACTTTTTGTGCAGATATACAGGTTCAGGAGGGCGGTTGAGCTATCGCAACTGCTTTATTATCCCCATTCTGTGGAGACTTCGAGGTAGCTGCCAACGTCCGCAGTACCCGACCTCTTTCTTTTTATCATTTTGTTGTCTCCATTCTGGTTAGACTTGATTTTGTAGTAGATCTCATTTGTAGAGGCTCAAACTTGTGACGCCACGATTTGGTTGGGACTGTGTTCTTGTATTTCAGTTCTACACTTCTTGATTTGTTATGAAAATAGGTTAATCACGCCGATTAATCAGTATTAATTATACTTGGTTGGTTTAATTGGATAAGATGGTCGGGCTTGCCTAGCAATGTGTTGGGCGCCATCACGACCGGGGTTTGGGGTCGTGACAAGTTGGTATCAGAGCCTAGGTTAACAGGTCTCGCGAGTCATGAGCCGGTTGGTAGAGTCTCGTGGATCGGTACGGGGACGCCTGTACTTATCCTCGGGAGGCTGCAAACCTTTTAGGAAAGCTTCAAATTCTTGAAATTCTTATCGTGCGTACTTGATTCAGTTTGAGGTATGATTCTTGAAATTCCTTCTACACGTTGATGTGCGCACTCGAGTGCTTAGTGATAATTTGCCTTGATGACTTATGATTCCCCAATCGAGGGACGAGATATAATCTCTATGAATTCATGTTGGGCCAGTCGGGAGGACTTGAGGCCAGATCTTTGTCTATGGCTTGAGCACCAAGGTACTAATTTCGCGAGCCGGTATTATGAAGTTCATACGATCGGTATTGATCTTTATTGTGCAAATGGCAGTTTGATAATGGGAGAGCTGTAAGGTATTCAGTTCTTGTTGTGATTTGATATGTAGCCTTAGTTATGGGCGTGAGAAATATGTTCATTGCCTCTTAGCGGAAATGTAAAGTGCACAATGTGTGGTAGTATGAGTTTAGACTCAAGAAAATTGAATTGGTTGTGCTATGAGTATTGTGGTGAAAGGTATTTGACATATGTTATGATTCGAGCAGGTGCAGCGCATGTCCATGTATCAATTTTGATAATATAACTTGTATAGTGTTGAGATTAATGTTGTTGATATACATTGCGATGTCTTGTTGAGTTATGGATGTATTGTTAGAATGATTTGGTGATTCTCTGGCAGGTGGTTAGGCCAAATTACAAAGGAAACTCTGCCAAAATTTTTGGAAAATTTGGGACTTAGAAAGATTTTTGTCACATAAAGAGAGTGGGCTTATTGGTGGTGTGTGTATAAATGCAAAAATTACAGAAGGGTTAAGGTCTCTGATGGTTCGAGTCTTTGTCAAGCTTGTAAATGACTTGAGTTTAATCTCACCATAACACCTGTGGCATCATTTGAGTAAAGGATGCTATGAGCGGCTAAAAGTGCTTTGATGTATGGCTCCGAGCCAAGTTGGGGAGGTTGCTATTAAATAACTAATTGCACGGTTGTGTGCTATGTGGGCACTGTCTTTAAGTATGTTGGGAAAATTCTGACAAGGTTATGGCGCTTTGTAGATGTGAAGAAATACTAGGATGTTTTGAACTACTGTTGGTAAGGAATGTTCGGTGTATAGAAAAGAAAGATAGCGAATTGTACCTGTAAGTAATCATATTCTGCGATGTCAGAGTTCTAACAAAACACGAGTGGTTCTACTCAATAGGACAGTTGAATTACAGCTGAATAAGGGTGAATGATGCCCGAGAATGGTTTTGCAGTGTTCAAGATTTTGCTTGTAACAGTCAGGTGCCTTAAGATTGTGTTTGTGGCTAAAGATGGCGGTTCCGTTAGAAAAGATCAAGGCTTGTGTTATATCATGTGAATGATGGGATTCTATGTATCCGTATTGGGAAGTAATGATAACAAATTCAAAATCGCAGGAAGTTTTTCAAAATAAAGTGTGGTAGAATGTGGTACTTCTGGGAAACATTTGAGAGAGTATTCAGCGGCCCGTGAGCCTTAGACCGTGTGGTCTTGTGTACGAGTTTTGTGTGGTAAAAAGGGTTGAGGCATTGTCGTGCTACAGTAAAGATTGATATGAAATTAAAGATGAATCAGAAAGGAAATTGGGTAAATGGATCAACTTGTTAATAAACCGAAACGGTATGATAAGGAATACGATTAATTCCTGGTATATGTTTGAAGTAATGAGTCTCGCCGATATTGTGCAATAAAGCTTTTGAGTATTGGCAGTTGTGTAACTCAGTATGGGTATAAGGACTCGGTCCTGGCAATTTAACTTATGCAATGTAATTGGGAGGAATGGTTTGTGATGTGTCTTACCGTGGTTTGAAAATGAGTGTATTTCCTGTTGGTATGTAAAGCTCGAAATGTGTAATGAGTTTTCTCTATATGGGATCATGAAAGTACTTGACTAGTTGAGTGCGCTGATGTTTGCGACGTAGGGAAATGGATATGAATTTTCCATGTTGTCTTAGTGTGGTATGTATATGCGATGTGTTATGGAAAGTTGATAACGGCATGTTCAAGGTTTTGAGATCAATTCATATTATATGGGGAGTCATTAAAATCCTCAAGCAGCGTGGGCAGCTGTAGATAATCTGAGAATCAATCTTCCTGGTGATTTAGGAGAATGGTACTGCTATAATAGTATTTCGGCAGAGTCTATGGTCAAAAGGGCCAGGTAAAATAAACCGATAATATCTAGCGGTATGGTGGTATACTCCCGTTGGATCGACTGTAATAATTGATTCATTGATGACATAGTGAAATTTATGAATGGCTTTCGTGGTATGAATGGACGTTTGAGGTGCGTTATGTAATCACATGGTGAAGTACGGAATCAAGCATAGTGATTCCTGTGTTATGTATGTGTTGGAGACTAGAAGTTCTCGTAACCCGCCTACGCAGTGGTGGTATATCGTGTGTATCGGCACAGTGTAGCGGTTATCGGAAATTGGAAGCTCTAGTGGCTATCTCGTTACTTGATATGATGAATTTGAATAATGATATACGGTTGCTGACTGGTTGTCATAAGCCAGGTTGTCCAGACTAATGTGATATGGACTATGTCAGAAACATGTCACAAACTCCATGGCAGAGAGCTTCAGATCATGCTCCAGCAAGGTAGATGTACCCTAGGGCCGGCGGACGGCTGGTAGGTATTGCTTTGTCAGTTGGGCCTTCGTGGCGGAAGTCAGTGTAGAGGTATCTACCCTGATTCAGTTCTGGCACTGAGGAACTTTGTCGGATGTATTTCATGTGACCGAGCTCGAGGCCATATATACATGTTTGTTGCAATGAGCAACTTGAGTCGATGTGCATTCCCTTTTGCTAGATTTATACGTGGATCGGGTGGCACGCCGCCACATGTATAGTATCTAGATCGGGTGGCACGCCGCCACATGTATAGTATCTGGATCGGGTGGCACACCGCCACATGTATGGTATCTAGATCGGGTGGCACGCCGCCACAGGTATGCTATTGGAACGGGTTGCGCGCCGCAATAGTGTGATGTGGGAAATATAGCTTCCTATATGTACCTTGTATACAATACTTCCTCTCTTCTGAGGAATAGTCCGTATTGGGTATCGCTCGGGGAATAGCACATCGGTTGTGTCCATTCAGGATTCGATAGCATATACTAAATGTATCACCGCGTGTGTGATTGATTGCTTGAGTTCAGACCTAAATATGTGTGTGGCTGACCGTTTTGAGCATTGCGACTTGAGGTGCTCCATGAGTAATAGTGTTTGGATATAATCATGAGTTGTGGCAAGGCTACGTGATGTTATGACCTTTCGAGGAGGATTCAGGTACTCTAATTCTATGATGTGAGACGAGATCTCGGTTATGTGTTGTGATGGTATTGAGGAATCTGAATTACAGCTCTTTTGTTGAGTTAGTTGTCATGATTTGAGTATGTTCAAGCGTTTCTTATTGGAGCCTGTGTTGTGCTTGTCGTGGCTTAGGCCGATGAGGAGGTGTCATATTACCACTGTGGTGTGTTATAATCGAAATGATCGTTGTAGTCATTAATTAGTGCGAACATACATGATTTCAGCTAGATAGAAAGGTAATATCGAGGTTTGGCTCCAAAATCCGTTGAAATATCAGTCAAGAGAGAAATGACTTCATAAATGGTGGATCTGAGGAATTGTTACGGTTTAGCCCGTGTTTTATTTATCGTTGGCAGTATATGAAAGTGTTGGAATAAGACTTCAACTAATAAGAGGTTTCCATCGGTATTTGGGTATTGTAGGCAACTGTAGTAATAAAGAATGTTATTGTGGTCATATGAGTAAAGTTATGCGAAGTGTAAATTCAACAAAGTTATGCATTACTGTTTGGGTACAACGTGTGGAGATTGATATGGTGGTCGAATGATGGAAACAGACTTGGCAGGAAATTCAGGGTGTTGGAATTTGGCATAATGGCTTATTCGCTTGAATAAAGAATTATATCTACAAAATTATATAGCTAATGTGCTCAACTAAGTAGTGGTAGCACGGGAAGGTGCATGATGTGTTAAACAAGTTATTTGAGACTACATCATTGTAGTTCTCAGCATGTTCAAGGACGAACGTATGTTTAAGTGGGGGAGATTGTAACGACCCAACCGGTCGTTTTGAGCCCCGACGCGTCATTCAGCAGATTGAGGCCATGAACAATTTCATCTCAGGTATATTGACTTATGTGTATGGTCAGAATTAAAATTCAGGAAGTTTGGAGTCAAATCTAAATGGAAATTCTCATTTTGAAAGCTTAAAGTTGAAGAAATGAACTAGGATTGGAATTTTGAGTAAATGACATCGGAATTGGGATCTAAAAGTTCCAGCATGCTCGTATGATGATTTTGAACTAGGGCGTATGTCCGGATTTGGTTTTTGATAACCCGTGAGCATTTCGGCGTATATGGTGGAAGTTAGTATTATAGAAAAATTTCATAAATTTGGGTTGGAAGGCATTTTAGAGTTATAGATGTCCATTTGGGATTCCGAGTCTGGGAATAGATCCATATGGTGATTTTGGAGTTGGGAAAGCGATCGGAAGTGAATTCGGATGTCCGGAGGTCATTTTGAAGTCATTTGGCTAAATACATGAATTTGAATGTTTATGAGAAAATTTGACCGGAAGTGAAAATTTTGATATCGGGGTCAGAATGTGATTCCGAAAGTTGGTACAAGTCCGTAATATCGAATGTGACTTGTGTGCAAACTTTGAGTCAATTCGGATCGATTTTGGTAGGAAAAGGGATAATTAATCTCTTTAAGGAAAGCTTAAGTTGGAAAAGTCAACCTAACGTTGACTTATGCGTTAGAGGGCTCGGAACTGAATTCTGATGATTCGGTTAGTTTCGGAGGATGATTTAAGACTTAGAAGCGCAATTGGAAGTAATTTTGGAGGTTTAGTGAAGAAGTTAGCCTATTTTGGCGAAGTTGGAATTTTGGCGGAATCCGATCGATGTGTGATATTTTGATCCGGGAGTTGGAATGGAATTCCGATAGTTGCAGTAGCTTCATTAGGTGATTTTGGATATGTATGCAAATTTTCAGGTCATTCGGACATCGTTTGGTCGGGTTTTTTATCGAAGGTGTATTTTCGGAAGTTTTTGGAAACTTAGGCCTTGATTTGATGAAAATTGATGATTTTGATGTTATTTCGGCGATTTGATCACTCGAGCAAGTTCGTGTGATGTTTTAGAGCCAATGTGAATATTTGGTTTGGAGCCCCGAGGGCTCGGGAGTGTTTCGGAGGTGTCTCGGAATAATTCCGGACTTAGAAAATGGGCAGAAAATGCAGAAAAATCTCTTGTGAACAGTGACAATGAACAGTGTCCGCGAACAGTGTTCATGAATAGTGCCCGTGAAACAGTGTCCATGAACAGTGCCCCCGTGAAAATAGTGTGCGTGAACAGTACCGTGAATAGTGCCGGACAGAATATATTTGAGGTCCGAAAATATATTGCCATTTTTGACGATTTGGAGCTCGGATAGGGCGATTGTTCGTGGGATTTTTGGAGAGAACAACGGGGTAAGTGTTCTTAACTCAATTTTGGTAGTATAACTCGAATCTATTGCAAGTTTTAGTGTTTAATTTGAGAATTTTTGTTGAAAAGGGTAGAAAACCCTCTTGGATAGAAATAGTGATTTAAGGGGACAAATGAACTCCAATTTTTGTGAATTTGGTATGTACGGACTCGTGGCGAGACGAGGATTCCGGAAATATAAATTTCGAAATTTTTCGAGATGTGGGCCCGGGGCTTGGGTTTTGCCAATTTCGTAATTTTTGATATTTTTCGAGTTCTTTTGATTGGGTTATATTCCATTAGCCTATTTTGATATATTTGTACTGATTTTGGCTAGTTTTGACGTGCGTGGATGCCGGTTCGAGGAGCTAAGGCATTGCGGGCATGAAGCTTCTACCGGTTCAAGGTGAGTGGTAGTAGTAAACAATGTACTGAGGGTTTGAAACCCCGTACTAGCACTTCACAGTGCTATATTGAGATGAGACACGTGTTCTATGACGGACGTGGTGACATTGTGATTGGGGGTTCGGACTTAGTCCTTCCCGGCTAATAGAATACTGTGTTGTATGACTGTTACTGAGATTATAACTGTACAATTGGGCTAATAGCCATGTTTGGGGCCTTGTGCCGATCTGTAGAGCATTAGGGAACCTATAGAGCTAGGTGACCCTTATATCGTGTTGGAAACATACACTCAGCCGTAGCTCTAGCTCTATAGCATAATATGAGCCCGTACTAGATGTGTACATTGAGAGAGATTATCTAAGGTGGAATTCCCTGTTCTAGCTGAGTGGGCCCGAAAGGCCAAGTCTATACCGATTGAGATGAGATAGGGTCAAGGACCCACTATGAGATGTTATATTGGGCCTGAAAGGCCAAGTCTATATTGACTGAGACAGGGTCAAGGACCCACTGTGATATATTGTATTGGGCCTGAGAGGCCAAGTATATACTGACTGGGATAGGGCCGAGGACCCACTATGAGGTATTATATATATATACCTATATTGGACCGGGCTGCACGTCGCAGCAGTATATTTATTGGATTGGACTACACGCCGCAGTAATCTACATATAATATACATGTGGGATGGACTGCACGCCGCAGTATTATTGCGCTTGGGCTGTAGGAGCCCCTTCGGAGTCTGAGTCTGCACACATTCTCAGTGAGCGCTGTATATATTATGGGATCGGGCTGCGCGCCGCAGCAGTATAAATATATATACATATATATATTGGATCGGACTGCACGCCGCAGTAATACATGTGTGGATCGGGCTGCACGCCGCAACATCATAGCGCTTGGGCCTAGGGAGCCCCTCCGAAGTCTGTATACACCCCCAGTAAGCGCCGTCGACGTTAAATGGAGCGGGCTGCACGCCGCAGCGGTATATGTATTGGAGCGGGCTGCGCACCGCAGCGGTATATGTATTGGAGCGGGCTGCGCGCCGCAACATTATACTTATTCATATTCTTATATATACTGAAATATTTATATGTTATAGACAGATGTATATGTCTCCATATATTGAGATGTTTGTATACCGTAGTGGTACGAGCGAGGATGTGGTCAGTGTGGGACCTAGATGAGATAGATGTGGACTGGAGATCAGAGTACTCATTATAGTGATGACTAACCTGTGGGGGTTGCCTTAGAACTGTTTAGTGATGGTACATGAGTTCTTATTTTCAGTTATTGTTTATTATTGTTACTCACTGAGTTGAAATATACTCACCCCACTCCCTGCACTTTTTGTGCAGATATACAGGTTCAGGAGGGCAGTTGAGCTATCGCAACTGCTTTATTATCCCCATTCTGTGGAGACTTCGAGGTAGCTGCCAACGTCCGCAGTACCCGACCTCTTTCTTTTTATCATTTTGTTGTCTCCATTCTGGTTAGACTTGATTTTGTAGTAGATCTCATTTGTAGAGGCTCAAACTTGTGACGCCACGATTTGGTTGGGACTTTGTTCTTGTATTTCAGTTCTACACTTCTTGATTTGTTATGAAAATTGGCTAATCACGCCGATTAATCAGTATTAATTATACTTGGCTGGTTTAATTAGATAAGATGGTCGAGCTTGCCTAGCAATGTGTTGGGCGCCATCACGATCGGGGTTTGGGATCGGGACAGTGCGAGGGTGAGATCGATCTTCGTTCAGGCTATCATCAGCTGAAGATCAGGGACTCGGATATTATGAAGACTGCATTCAGGACCAGATATGGTCATTATAAGTTTCTTGTGATGTCTTTTGGGCTAACCAACGCCCCAGCAGCATTTATGCATCTGATGAACAGTGTGTTCAGGCCCTATTTGGATTCATTTGTGATTGTGTTCATTGATGACATTCTAGTCTACTCCCGTAGTCAGGAGGAGCATGCTCAGCATTTGAGTATTGTGTTGCAGAGATTGAGAGAGGAGAAGCTATATGCTAAATTCTCCAAGTGCGAGTTTTGGCTCGAGTCCGTAGCATTTCCGGGACATGTGGTGTCTCGTGATGGTATTCAGGTTGATCCGAAGAAGATAGAGGCGGTGCAGAGTTGGCCTAGACCGTCCTCAGCTACAGAGATCAGGAGTTTTCTTGGCTTGGCGGGATATTATCGCCGGTTTGTTCAAGGATTTTCATCCATTGCTTCTTCATTGACTAAATTGACCCAGAAAGGTGCACCATTCGTGTGGTCGGATGAGTGCGAGGAGAGCTTTCAGAAGCTCAAGATAGCTTAGACCACAGCTCCCGTGCTAGTATTGCCATCAACTTCAGGTTCATATACTGTTTATTGTGATGCCTCGAGAGTGGGGATAGGTTGTGTGTTGATGCAGGAGGGTAAGGTAATTGCTTATGCTTCTCGGCAGTTGAATCCACATGAGAAGAACTATCCTGTTCATGATTTGGAGCTAGCCGCCATTGTTCATGCCTTGAAGATTTGGAGGCACTATTTGTACGGTGTGTCTTGCGAGGTGTATACCGACCATCGTAGTCTCCAGCACTTGTTCAAACAGAAAGACCTTAATTTGAGACAGCGGAGATGGCTTGAGTTGCTGAAGGATTATGACATTACTATATTATATCATCCGGGGAAGGCCAATGTGGTGGCCGATGCTTTGAGCCGGAAGGCGGTCAATATAGGGAGCTTGGCATATATTCCAGCTGAGGAGAGGCCATTTGCTTATAATGTCCAGGTGCTAGCCAATTGGCTAGTGAGGTTAGATATTTCGGAGCCCAACAGAGTATTGGCTTGTGTTGTATCTCGGTCATCTATATATGATCGTATTCGTGAGCGCCAGTATGATGATCCACATTTGACTGTCCTTAGGGACAGAGTTCAGCATGATGATGCTAGAGATGTCACCATTGATAGTGACGGCGTATTGAGGATGCAGGGCCGGATATGTGTGGCCAATGTTGATGGCTTTCGTGAGTTAATTCTGGAGGAGGCCCATAGCTCGCGGTATTCTATCCATCTAGGAGCCGCGAAGATGTATCAAGATTTGAAACAACACTATTGGTGGAGAAAGATGAAAATGGACATTGTCGGACATGTATCACGGTGCCTCAACTGTCAGCAGGTTAAGTACGAGCATCAGAGGCCCGGTGGTGTATTTCAGCGCATTGTTATTCCTGAGTGGAAATGGGAGAGGATCACCATGGACTTTGTTACTGGACTCCCTCGGACAACGAGGAAGTTTGATTTTATATGGGTGATTGTGGATAGACTGACCAAGTCAGCTCATTTCATCGCAGTTAGTACTACCTATTCATCTGAGCAGTTGGCAGCGACCTTTATTCGGGAGATTGTCCGGTTGCATGGAGTCCCGGTGTCTATCATATCCGACAGGGGTACTCAGTTCACTTCTCAGTTTTGGAGAGCATTTCAGCGAGAGATGGGTACGCGGGTTGAGTTGAGTACGGCATTTCACCCCCAGACAGACGGGCAGTCTGAGCGCACTATTCAGATTCTGAAAGATATGTTGCGAGCATGTGTGATTGACTTTAGTGGTTCGTGGGATGAGTTCTTACCACTTGCCGAGTTTGCCTACAACAACAGTTATTAGTCGAGTATTCAGATGGCCCCGTATGAGGCATTGTATGGCGGACGGTGTAGATCCCCGTGGGATGGTTTGAGCTTGGCGAGGATAGATTGATAGGGACTGAGTTAGTTCCAGGATGCTCTGGATAGAGCAAAGTTGATCCGGGAGAGACTTCGTACAGCACAGCCTCGCCAGAAGAGTTATGCGGACCGTAGAGTTCGAGAGTTGTCCTTCATGGTTGGTGACCGAGTATTGTTGAAGGTTTCACCCATGAAGGGTGTCATGAGGTTTAGGAAGAAAGGAAAGTTGAGTCCCAGTGGTACATTGGTCCTTTTGAGATACTTAAGAGAGTTGGAGAGGTGGCATATGAGTTGGCCTTGCCGCCCGACTTATCCAGCGTTCATCCAGTATTCCACGTGTCTATGCTCCGAAAGTACATTGGAGATCTGTCTCATGTATTAGACTTCAGTACCATTCAACTTGATGGTGATCTATCCTATGATGTGGAGCCTATTGCCATTTTGGGACGTCAGGTGAGAAAATTGAGGTCTAAGGAGATTGCATCGGTTAAGGTTCAGTGGAGAGGTCGACCCGTGGAGGAGGCCACTTGGGAGATCGAGCGGGAGATGCGGAGCAGATATCCTCACTTGTTTGAGACTTCAGGTATGTTTCTTGACGCTCAAGGACGAGCGTTTGCTTAAGAGGGGAGAATGTGACGACCCGGCCCATCGTCACGGGAATTACCACCCCGTTATGTTGTAATTACATGTTTTATGCTTTTATATCAGTGTTAGAGTCTATCGGGTGAGTTAGGAGTGAATTGGATTGAAAATGAGGCACATAGCCTTTTTGAAGGAAACGTGAATAAGGAAAGTCAACCCGAAGTTGACTATTTGGTTAGAGGGCTCGGAATCGGATTCCTGATGATTCGGTTAGTTCCGGGAGGTGATTTGTGACTTAGGGGAGCAATCGGAATTGAATTTGGAGGCTCGGTGTAGAAATAGGCTTGAATTGGCTAAGGTTGAATTTTGGCGAAATCCGAACGGTAGGTGAGATTTTGATCCGGGGGTTGGAATGGAATTCCGACAGTTGCAGTAGCTTCGTTAGGTGATTTTGGATGTGCCTGCAAAATTTCAGGTCATTCGGACGTCGTTTGGTCGGGTTTTTTATGGAATGTGTAATTCGGAAGTTTTGAAGAAAACTTAGGCTTGAATCCGTGTGTAATTGGTGATTTTGATGTTTAGGATGGTGTTTTTATGCTTGGAACAAGTTCGTATCATGTTTTGGGGTATGTTGGTGGTTTTCGTTGGGGTCCCGGGGGCCTCGGGGTGAATTCGGACCATCATCCGGCACTTTGAAACAAGAAATGGTCTGCTGTAAATTGCAGATCACTGGGCAGTGATTTAGCCTTCGCGTTCGCGAGGGCAATGCCTGCGTTCGCGTAGGCCAGGTTCAGCATGCATCGCATTCGCGAGGGAGGTATCATGTTCGCGTTTTGGAAAGGCTGTGAAGCATCGCGAACGCGTGGGTGAAGGTCGCGTTAGCGTAGAGGGAAGTCATTAGGCATCGCGTTCGCGTGGATCGTGGCCGCGTTCGCGTAGAAGGATCTCCGGATGGCTGAAGAAAATGTGCATCGCGAACGCGTATGGTATGTCGCATTTGCGAAGGTTATTTTGGGCAGAGCGTCGCGGACGCGTGAGAGGCGTCGCGAACGCGATGAAGAGATTTGGCTGGCAGTGAGTTTAATTACAGAACAGAACCAGTCACGGGTTTAGTACCCAAAACCTCCATTTTTGAGTTCCAAGAGAAGGTATTGACGGGAGATTGCTGGGAAATCATCGGGGTTTCGTCGGAGGTAAGTTTTGTGGCTTAATTACATCATTTTAACATGAAATCCTTGGTTAAATCCTTGTAAATGGAAGATTAAAGGTGGGTTTGAGCCCTAGGCCTAAATTGAAGAAAAACAACTGATTTAAGTGGGCAAATGGAGTCCGATTTTGGTAAATTTTATATGCCTAGACTCGTATCGAGATGAGAATTCCGAATATGTGACTTTTGTAATTTTTTGAGAAGTGTACCGAAAGTCGGGTTTTGACAACTTTGGGAATTTTGATGTAAATTGAGTTGTATTGATTGGGTGTTGTCCCATTGGCCTAATTTGTTGTGTTTCTACTGTATTTGATCAGATTCTACATGTGCGGAGCTTGATTCTCGTGGAAAGGGCATTGCGGAGTAGTCGTCGCGCCGTATTGAGGTGAGTAATAGATGTGGGTGATGACCAGCGGGTTCGAAACCCCGGTATACCACTTTGTGACGCTGTATAGCAGCGAGACACGTACTCTCTTGCGAGTGCGGGGTCGATTGTGATTGGGGACTATGGCTTAGTCCGACTTGTTGATACTGTATTATGATATTAGGCTATTCTTGAGCCGTCGAACCTCCTTCTCGGATGGTTGCATACTATATTGTGATATTGGCTACTCTTGAGCCGTTGAACCCCCTTCTTGGGCGGTTGAGTATACTTGTGGGCCGTGAGCCAGTTATTGGATCCCGCGAGGATCGTTATCATAGTCTTATCATATTGACATGTTAGTTACTACCAGTCCGTAGCTATTTCGGTTATCATGCTATTTCCAATATCTGGAACTTGGTATTACTGTTTTCCAACTGAAAAATGATAAAAGAGTTTTAAAAAAAAAACTACTTTTGAGCCTGCGAGGCTGTAATTGCATATTAGCTGACTGGTAGTGGATCGGGTCGCGCGCCGCAGCGGTATATATGTTGGATCGGGATGTACGCTGCAGTAATATTGTGCTTGGGCTGTAGGAGCCCCTCCGGAGTCTGAACCCCCACAGTGAGCACGGGTACCCAAATTGGATCGGGCTACACGCCGTAGCGGTCATATTTTGCATTGCACTGCATTTAGCTACATCTGATAGTTGTTATACTGTTTTGCTAGTGCTTGTTGGTACAAATATAATTGATATTGATTTTGTGATAGGGTATTTGATTACAGCTTTACATAGTGCTTTATTGCGGATTTCTTATCTGCGCTGTCTTACCCTTGTTTATTACCACTGAGTCTGGCAGTACTCATTTTACTCCCTGCACCTTGTGTGCAGATCCAGGTACCTCTCAGCAGTGATCCAGTAGCTGTTCGAGGCGACATCTGTGGGATATTCGAGGTAGCTGCAGAGTCCGCAGGACCCGATATTCCTTCTTACTGTCTTTTGATTTTGTATTGATATCTCTTTCCGCACTTGGTATCTTGTAAACCATTATTACACTATGTTCATTAGAGGCTTATGACTCTTGATCCTTCGGTCTATGGGAGTTGGTATATTTTGGGACTTGGTTCCCCGCTGTTGGTATATGTATCACTGATATTTCATATTTTGATATGCTTAAATGGGATAAAACGAGCTTCTAGCTCCGTTCTTGTTATTGATTGGTCAGGCTGGCTTAGCAATGTGCTGGGCGCCATCACGACCGGATTTGGGGTCGTGACATATACTATCCCGGAACTCCAGTATAATATGTTGGAGTTCAAGTATACTTATGCTGGAACTCCAGCATAATATACTGAAGTAGTTTTCGGGTTTTGAACGTTGTTTTTGCTCATATTTATCTTTACATAAAAGTGGCTAAATTTTGATTATTTTTGAAATTGAGCTATTTTTCAATGACTAGTTGTAAATCCGGTTATTTTTAAAAATCTCCTTATAAAAAATAAATATATTACATAATATTCATTAAGTTTCTTTAATTTGGAAGAAGTGATGTCTTTTGTATATATGGTATCTACCTTTGGATTTTCATTAGACAAAGATAGGTTGTGTTTAATTTAGTAATGTTCTTGATAGTGAAACGGTGACATCTACCTATCTCTAACTTCTTCGCTGACAGTAAAAAGGTCTCCCCACCTCTATTTCCCAGCCTAATTAATCCTATTTTCACTTATAATAAGACACCGTGAGAATGATTAAATGACAAAAGCTGATTTCATCACTTTGTCCCCAACACCCCCTACAACTTGAACGCTAAATTATCAAGTGAGGCTTGCTCAGTTGGTAAGCACCTTCACCTACGACCGTTAGGTCCTGGGTTCGAGTTACCGTGAAGGGGAAGTGTGGAAACACTATAGATCCTCCTATTTTGGGAGGGGTTAAAAAAAAAAAAAAAATTTATTCGACTCTATTTCTCTTTCCATATGCTCCTAAGTTGGTTAACCAAAAACTATTCTTCTTTTCCTTTTTTATACGATAATGTATTCCATATCATTTTTTGTAACATTTTTAGATTAAAACGTACTTAGTAATAAAATGTTGGTATTAAAATACTGAAAATTGATTATACAGAGTTTCCTATTATCCCATATCTTAACTAATATTTTTCTTGTCTACACATCGTTCCAACATGTGATTTTGATTTATGTACGTCATGCGAAATAGTGGAAATTAAAAATAATGAAGAAGTAATTGAAAGTATTAATCTAAAAGAAAATATTGTATTGGATTAACTTAAACCTGATTAGATATGTAAGAATCCTAAAACTTATGAAATTGCACGGCATAAAAGTAGTTCATTAGCTTGTAAATTTCTTAGTCCGTAGGAGCTGTATATAAATTAAACATTTGTCAATTATTTTACTTCTTGAGAACTTCTGCAAAGCAATATTTAAAACATGGTGGACTGTGAAAGACAAGTTGTCTAATCAGTAATCATGTCATTTTCTATCTCTGACAATAGTTATAACAGGTGTTGGCATATAATTCGGAAAAATAAATTCAATATGAGGAAATTTTTCTTTTATAGTATATCACACAACTGATTCTAGTAGTACAAATTTTTTTCTTTTTATCTTTCCAAAAAGTAAATTCAAAATTTGTGGATCTAAAAATATAAGGTTCGGCCAAAAAATTTTTTTTAGACAAAGAGTAGCCTCACATTTAATTATCAGTTACGTAAGACACAAATAAAAAGAAATTAGAGGCCAATTCAGGAATAGGAATTGAGACAAATAACCACCTTACGTAACATTATTATTCTTCTTCACTCTCTTTTGTTCTTCGTTATCACTCTCTTTAGATATGGAAGTCGCATAAGCAATTACACAATTTAACTTGTTTGTCTATTAAGTAATAATAACTTAATTAATAATATATTTACTCGTAAAATAGTATAATTAAATTTGTAACATAATTTTTAAACACGTGAATTAAATTGATCCCAAAAAATAAATAATAAAGTACAAAACGAGTTAAATAAAAATAGTTGAAGAACAGACAAGCTTGTGATTGTGAATTGATCTCCTCATAGACAAGAACAATGCCAAAAATCTAATATTAGCATAATAGAGTTTTTTATGAGATATTATTAGGCTTTATTCATATAGGTATTTTGTGTCCTTCATTAAGTACAAAATTCTCTATTTATAGCTAACTTTGGGGTTACAAGAGCCCCAAATCACGCTTCTTTTTATGGTGATAAAAGACCCCTCTTGATATTTACATAACGGTAGAGAATAAATACTACGTATGATTTTCTATAACGACTGCTCCTTTAATGCTACCTTCTTCAACCAGTACCTTACATTCAAATTCTCCTCCTCAGCCTTGATACCTTCGGAACTTATGCAATAACAATCACATATGTGTAACCGGTGCCAGCTATTTATTGACTCATATCCTACCTGTCTTCACCGCCACGTGTCAACTCGAAGAGCATCCATCTATCATATGTTAATTTTACCCAATATAGATAGTTCCCTTGCTTTATGGTGACTCAACTTGTGATCGAAAAATAGATAAGACTTTCTATTTTCCTGATAAGAAAATTCTTGAACAGTATCTGACACTTGAAAGGACGTATGTGTCTTTACATTTAATGAACTAAACACGTGTCGACCTGTGATTTGGCAAGTAGTTTCTCCAGTTACCTAGGTAATGATGGCCTTGCATTGTGCCGCTTATAAACTTCTCCCCTTTTCACCACTATCATCTTTCAATTTTACAAACTTTCTTCTCCGAGTTTTCTTAAAATTATCCCACAACTTCCCTTCTCTTAGTAAAATTTACAAATTTATACTTCTCATTAACATGTCTTCTGCTATTTCTTCCTCCGGCAGCACATCTTCTACCCAAAACAACATAACCTTATTCTAACTTCTTCATCCATCAGCACCGGGGATTACATAGGTAGCTGCCCGTCCAAGAAGAACAAGTCTTAGAAACCCGACATTGTACCTCCCACTACAAATACAAACATCCTTTCTTAGTTGTCTTTCGAAAATGATCTTCATGTTCAAAAGGAATCTTCTGATCATGATAATGACAGAAACAAACCTAGAGGTAAATATCCGTCTTCTATTCACCCAGCCAATATTCCTATTGTAAAAGAGGACTATGACTAGAAGAACATTAAGGTTTCAGCCCATCATGAAGTGGATAGGATTACATTCAGTAGAACTGGGTATATTTATGTTACCTTAAGACTTGGCAAGGAAACATAACCAATCACCTAGAGATATGATACCAACTTGTCACGATCCAGTTCCCCCTCTTTCCGTGAGTTGTCGTGATGACACCTAATCTCTATGACTAGGTAAGCCTAACACTTTACGAAAATAAAATAAAAACATGTAAGTTAACTACTAATAGTATCAAATATCTAATAAGTAATTGAATTTCACTCGGCATATATGATTATTACCTCTAAAATGCACCATATAGTTCCCAAAACCCGAAATACGGTAAGTCATAAGCTACTAAGAAGTCTAAATTATTCTATACATCATCTATACAAAAAGAAGGAAAAGTGAACATAGGGGGATAGAGGGGGATTACGAGGATCTGCGGGTGTGTTCAGATGTACCTTGAAGTCTCCAATGAGCAGCAATACTACAACTAGTGATGAGGCTACTACGATAAACCTGGATCAGCACATAAAAAATATGTGTAGGAAAAAGTGCATGGTACACCACAACAGTACCTAGTAAGTGCCAAGCCTAACCTCGATCGAGTAGTGATGAGATCAGGTCAAGGCCCTAGTAGTATAAATATAGTGAAATAAGATAGAATGAAATATCGCAGCAAAAAGATTGATACGAAAATCTAACAGAGATAGAATAAACGAAAGAAAATAGCTCATAACATAGTGATATCAATAAGGAATCTCCCGAATACCGTCTCGTAGTCTCAAACGTAAATGTGCAAGGAGATCTCCCAAATTACCATTTCGTAGTTTCAAAGTAAATATGCAGAACAAGGAGATCTCCCGGAATATCGTTCCGTAGTCCCAACATAAATATGTAGTACAAGGGGATCTCCTAGAATACTGTTCTGTAGATCCAAAGTAAATATGCAGCTCAACCAATAGAAATAACAGTACCTATAGTTTAGACTAAGTTCAAGTCAAAGAAAGCAGGTAATTTCACTAAACCTGTTGCACAGAGTTCAAATAGGCAGTGAAAACACATAGGCATGATATTTTAACTAAAACAAGATAGTTACATATGCTAGTGTAGTTCAAATAAGAAGAAAACAAGTTATGAATTAGTGAAAAATGAGGTTTTACAACAAATAGCATGTGTACATACTCGTCACCTCACGTACACGGTGCTCACATATTAAAATACCAAATCCTAAGAGGAGTTCCCCCACACAAAGTTAGGCAAGTCACTTACCTCGAACCAAGCTCAAATCAATCTATCACAATGCTTTTCCACGAATATCCGGCCCAAATCTAGCCAAATCAATTACATAGCATAAATATAGCTACAAGAAACTAATCTAACTAATGAAATCGAAGCTAGGACAAGAAATTGGTTGCCAGAAAAGCCTCATTGGGCCCACTTCTCGAAATTGGGTAAAAGTTACCAAATATTTGTACTCATTCACTCACGAGTCTAACCATACCAATTTTTCTCAAATCCGATACCAAAAATCTCGATCAAAATCCCAAGATTCAGCGTAAGAACTTTTCTCAAATTTGCCCCGATTTTCCAACTCAAATCCCTAATTAAATGATGAAATTGACAATCGATTAACGGGAAACGACAAAAAATGAGTTAGGAATCATTACCCAATAAATTCCTATGAAAATCCTCTAAAGAGTCACCAAAATCCAAGCTTTCAAGTCCAAAAATGAAGAATGAATTCAAATCCTCAATTTTCCCCATTTTCTGCCAGATAAGCTACACCAGCGATCATATTTCTGCTTCTGCGGTCATGCTTTCGTGGTTAAGACTCCACACCTATGGATATTCATTAAACTCCTAGGCTTCGCAACTATGCACTACCCTCCACACCTGTGGATACGCTTCTGCGCTCACTCATCTACTACAGAACTCATCATCTTCCTCATCCATTTCGCTTTTGCGATCGCCCTCCCGTAGATACGGCTCCGGTTCTACGGCTTGAGCATTGCACCTACGACCACTAGCTCTCATAACCAAAAATGCACCTGAGCCCTTAAATCCGCATATACGTGTACGCACCTGCGGGCTCCCCTCTGTAGGTGAGAAAACATCAAAACCAACAAAACTCAGAAATTGCATAAGTCAAAATTTCAACCCGTTGAGCATCAGAAACACACCCGAGGCCCCTAGTACCTTAATTAAACATAATAACCAATCCTTACACACAATATGAACTTAGTCGATCCCTCAAGTAACATCAAATAATGCTAAAATCACAAATCAGCCTCAAATCCAAACTTAATAAACTTGAAAGATCAAATTTTTACAACTGATGCTGAACCCTATTAAACCACGTCTGAATGACCTCAAATTTTGCACAAAAGTCACATTCAGTACTACATACCTATTACAACTTTCAGAATCAGAATCCGACCCCGATATAAAATATTGCACTATCCGTCCAAATCTCTAAAAATTCAACTTTCGCTATTTCAAGCCTAAATGAACTACAGACCTCCACAAAATAATTTGAACACGTCCCTAAGCCCAAAACTACCCAAAGTATCTAATAGAATTGACAAAATTCTATTCTAAATTCGTTTACACAATTCTGATTACGGTCCAAATTCTAATACTTAAGCTTTCATTTAGGGATTAAGTGTCCAGAAACACTCCAAAAACTAAAACGAAATCCTCCCGGCAAGTCACAATAGCAGAAATAGATACGAGGAAAGCAATAAAGGGGATCAGAGCTCTAACTCTCAAAATGACCGACCGGATCGTTACGCGCATGATGGCTTGCCTCCGATGCCTATTTTTTCAGGCTAAATAAACCCTTAGTCTTGCACATATGGTCAATCTCTATGCCTCTAAAGTTTCTGTGCAGACGTGATCAAACTCAAAAAATGTGATCACCATGCCATCATCACCAATGTTGATTATGACAATGATCGTGGTTGGATAGAGAGGTTTGTTGTTGTCGTTTCCAGGTTACCAGCATCAATATCTCTGATCCCCGAAGCTTGGAACTATACTCAAAAGCTTTCTCAAATATCCCTCTTTAACTATTTTTATGGTATTTTCTCTCTTAATTAGACTTTTCCTTCCTTCTATTCTAGCAACCTTTTGTGTTCCTCGAGTAGTTGAGAACCTAACCTAATGGGTTCAAAAAAATTTGGAAACTTCCACACCAGATTCCCCGTATGTAGGAGGAAATTTAAACCAGGAAGAAATGGAAGGGAAAGAACCATGGTGAGGAGAAAACTTTTCCTTTCCTTTATTAACTTTTATCTCCATACAATAGTTAAGTATTAACTTCTCATAACAAAATGACAGACCTTTTGAATGGATCTTTTATCCGTCTGACCCTCGAGGTTTCACATAGCCTGAATGTGGTAAAACAATGACTTCAAAAGGCCTTTGATCAGAAGAGGTATCATGATGCCGCTCTTGCTTCCGGTGAAGGTGAATCCTCCCTCAATCTCCAGCCCAAGGGGAAAAAATCGAAAGGAAAGAATACCTCTAAGACTAAGGCCAAGGAGAATCCCCTAGTCATAGAAGAGATCCCGGAAAGACCGGCCACAGTGGTCCTTGATGAATGTGAAACTGAGGATGATAAAAAATGGTTTCTCTTTAGATAAAAAGAAAAAGAACATCACCCACAGCTCAACCAAAGGATATAGAAGGGCTCTATAAAGAGGTCGAATTGGTTGAGAATGTTGACTCCTATTTTTGGGCTCTGATTGTCACCTATGGTCAAAAAGGTTACGCTAACTATGCTTCTCCAACTTCTATTCTTTTACCATCTCCTACCTCACCACTGGTCCCCGGTCCCTACTAAACAAGAGCAGGATGTGTGTTCCCCCCGTTTACCAAATCATGGGAACATAGAAAATGTCTTCGTGACATCCTTTTGGAACCATAATAGTAAATGCAGTATTACCTTTTTAGTGTCGGATGACTGCCACTTAATCTTCAAACTAGTTGAGTTATCTAACTACATGAATCTTTTGTCTTCAGGTAAACATTGGAGGAAAATGAATGATCTCTCTGCTGAATGGCTGATCAACAAAAATATGCATCTTGTTGCTCAGGTATCATTTCATCTTTCACTCATCCCTTTATATTTTCTAAACACCATCTTTGATAACATCAATTTTTTACTTTACATGCTAACCTCCTTGCCTCCAAGGGCTTGTAAAAGATGATCCTGGATAAAGAAGCAGTTAGAGTTGAGCGAGATCAACTTCCTAAATGCCACTTGACTCTAGAGGCAAGGCTTGCTCACATGGGTGGACTTAAAGACCAATTTAAGCAAACCGAGAAATAAAAGATGGCCCATAGTCAAGAGGACACTCAGTTACTTGCTGGATTGAAGATGAAGTGGAAAGAGGTGCAGGATGCCATGACTTTGGCAGCCGAATATGAGTCTACTTCCATAAAAAGAATTAACAACCTTGAAGGTCATGGAGTTAAACCACGAACATGCTAAAACCAACACCAATCTTTCTGGGGCCTATGACTTCTTGAAGGTTGATAAAGAGCGATTGCACTCTAAATTCCAAAAACTCTAGGCTAGAGTCTATGATCGAGAAGACACCTTCTTGCTGGAGAAAATCCTTGTTGTTTATCACATGAGGAGGAACACCTTGGAGGATCCCAAAAATGTAATTTCAAATATGGATGACTGCATCGCTGAAGCTCTTTCCTTAGAGACAATTACCTTCGAGAGCATTCCTTCCCGGCCCACTATTTCAAGCTCCTCGAGCACTTGCTCTAAGTCCTCAAAAAATGAGGAAAATGTTGAAGGTGATGATGAGGATAGGGGCGAAGATGCTGATCAACCTTATCTTCAAAATACGCAGTGAAGACTTCCCATTTTACAACCTCTATTGATAAAATAAATTGATGTATTTTTTTATGTTCCTCTTTTTTTATTCATTCTTTGTAATTATCCCGGAGTCTCTATTGGGTCCAAAATTTTGAAATAAAAATATCCTTTTTACTTAACCTCTAAGCAAAAGATATCTTTTTTGAACTTTTATTTTTCTATTGTTAAAGTCCGTAAGTTTTTACATTCGGCTAACTTTAATATCAGGTATTCACATGTCTGGTTTCTAACCTTTAATTGTTAAGGTTTTATAAGAGATGTGTATCCTTGAAGAGGAAGTCTTTTATTTTTTCGGTCATGTATTGAAGTTCAAGTAACATTCAAATAAAAGATATCATTTCATGTGGACAAGAAATAAGATATAAAAAAATAAAATGACTTTAATTCATTGATTTTAACATTCTCTTAAGTAAATAAATTGCCAATACATGTGACTTATTTTGTAGTACTTTTTGTTTCTACAGGGCTTGATAATACAGTCCCACATCCTGAGTCGAGGTATTTCATAACGACTGAACTTATAAGTTCAAGTATACTTCCCTGTTCTAGTAGTTCCAGTATCGTCAAGGCTAGCATTGAAACTTTAGTGTGTTGATATACAATAATTCTTACTTAGTGTTTGGATGCAAAGTAGGATAATTCAAACACTGGAGTTTGTGTTGCTTTCAACAATATTTGTTAAAAGTATGCTTTAGGTTTTTTTCTCATTAAAAACCTTGTGAGAAAAATTCATTTGAGATAAAAATTAGACAAAGGAAAAAAGAGTGCAACGTGTACTTTTGGTATAATCAAGGGTCTTCAACAATATTTCCTCTTGAGATGAGTCACATTTCAATTACTTAGTAATTTTATTCCATCTTGATTTTCTAGTTAATGTGAGCCTTTATCGGTTATAGTTGAAATCTAGTAAGGCTCTTCCCAAGTGGGTCCAAGCCTCCCGGCATTGATCTTTCGGGTTTTGTGAGTTACCTTACATAAGACTAAGTCTCTAACTTTGAAATAACGAGATTTTCTCAATGATTATAGTATGTTTTCATCCTATGCCTTTGTTCCATCATTATTATATAAGACAAGTTTCAATTTTCCTCAAGAAAATCCAACTTAATCAACATTGCTTCATTATTCTCCTGCTCGTTTGCTCGGAAAAACCTCATGGTCTGTTACTTATCTCCACCAGAATCAAAGATTTTGCCTCACACACCAGGGAAAAAGGAATGTTTCATGTGCTCGACTTCACCGTTGTTCGGTACCACCATAATACTCCTAGTAACTCTTTAGGCCACCTGAATTTTGCATCTGCTAATTTCTTTTTGAGGTTATAAATTATTACCTTGTTAGTAGAGTTTGTTTGACAGTTAGCACTTACGTGATACAGGGAGGATGTGATTCCTTTAATGTCCAATCCCTTCAAGAATTTTGTAATCTTGGAACCTATAAATTATGTCTCATTGTCACAAGTAATTTCTTTTTGCACTCCAAATCGGCAAATAATATGATCCCAAATAAAATCATTCAATTTTCATTCTCTAACCTTCTTGAAAGATCATGCTTCAATTCATATAGTAACATAATCAGTTAAAATTAAAAAAAAAACTAACATGTTCGAGTTCTTGAGAAAAATAACCAACTATATTCATCCCTTATTTCATGAACGACCATAGTGACACCACTGAATGGAAACTTTTACCGGCTTATTTACCCGTTGAGCACGATGTTGGTATTGATCACATTTTTGCCCATACACTTTTGCATCTTTCTCCATTCAAGACTAATAGTAACCGATTCTCATTATTTTGACTATCAATAAATCTGCACTGAAGTGATTCCTATAAAATTCTTCGTCAGCTTCCCTCATCACATAATCATCTTTCGTCCGTCCTGAGCACTAAGCCATTAGACCTAAAAATACCTCCAATTTAATTGTCCATCAACAAGACAATATCAGGAACCTTTTATTCGTAATGCCCACGAGACTAGAGTCATCAAGCATCTTTCTATGCCTTAAATAGTCTATAAACTTGTTTCTCCAATCTCAAACTAGATTGGTTGAGTTAACTTCGCAATAGCCATCCACGTCTAGGTTTGAATGCAACAAATGAACAATTGCACTGGAGTCATCACATTTAATCTCTATAGATGAAAATAAGTTAGCCAACGCATCCGCTTCCATATTCCCCTCTCTTGAAATATGGATCACTAGTCACTCCCTAATTCTGTAGGACAAACTTTAAACTTTATTCAAGTACTACTGCATGCGATCTTCTTTGGCATAAAAAATCTCAAATATTTGATTTACCGCTAGCGGGGAATCGCTTTACTTCAATCATCTCAGAGCCAAGTCCCTGGGCTAATTCGAGTCCTACAACTATAGCCTCATACTCGGTTTCATTGTTAGTCAACAAAATAGCTCGAATGGACTTTCTCAATATTTATCCCGAATGAGTGATTAATACTATCCAAAGAACCGAACCTTTGATGTTGGACACGCCATATGTAAATAAGGTCTACACATAAAAAATAGTCCATGATACCAGAACTACTTCTTTCACAGCTAAAGGCATCATTCCCGGACTAAAATTAGCCAGAAAGTCCGCCAAAACTTGTGACTTAAATGGCAGTTCGAGGTTTATATTCAATATAAAATTCAATAATTTCAACTTCTCATTTAGCCAATCGACCCAATAACTCAAGTTTATGAAGGATGTTCCTCAGGGAAAAAGTCATCACAATAGCTATTGGGTGATATTGAAAGTAGGGTCTAAGCTTACGCGAGGCAACTATGAAAGATATAGCCAACTTTTTCAGGTGCATTATCATGTTTGCACAACTAATAGTACTTTACTGACATAATATATAGGGAATTGTGTACCTTCTTACTCCAGGATTAGATCTGTTGTCACGACCCCAAATTCGGTCGTGATGGCGCCCAGCACATTGCTAAGCCAGCCTGACCAATCAATAACAATAACTGAGCATGAAGCTCGCTTTATCCCATTTAAGCATATCAAATCACGAAGCAACAATGATACATATAACGAAAATGGGGAACCAAGTCCCAAAATATACCAACTCCCATAGACCGAAGGGTCAAGAGTCATGAGCCTCTAATGAACAAAAGTGTATAATAGTTTACAACATACCAAGTACGGAAAGAAATATCAATACATAGTCAAAAGACAGTAGGAAGGAATATCGGGTCCTGCGGACTCTGCAGCTACCTCGTATATCCCACAGATGTCGCCTCGCACAGCTACTGGATCACTGTCGAAAGGTACCTAGATATGCACACAAGGTGCAGGGAGTAATATGAGTACTGCCAGACTTAGTGGTAATAAATAGGGGTAAGACAGTGTAGATAAGAAATCCACAATAAAACACTATGTAAAGCTGTACCTAATACCATGCAACAGTTCAATATCAACAGTAGAGAGCCAACAATATCAACAACAAGTATAACAACTAGCAAATGTAGCTAAATGCAATGCAATGCATGAAATAACCGCTACGACGCGTAGCCTGATCCAATTTGGGTACCCGTGCTCACTGTAGGGGTTCAGACTCCGGAGGGGCTCCTACAACCCAAGCACAATATTACTGCGGCGTGTAGTCCGATCCAACATATATACCGCTGCGGCGCGCAGCCCCATCCACTACCAGTCAACTAATATACAAATACAGCCTCGCGAGCTCAAAAGTAGTTTTGAAAACATCTTTTATCATTTTTCAGTTGAAAACAGTAATATCAAGTTCCAGAGATTGGAAATAGCATGATAACAGAGATAGCTACGGACTGGTAGTAACTAACATGTCAATATGATAAGACAATGATAACGATCCTCGCGGGATCCAATAACCGGCTCACGGCCCACAAGTATACTCAACCGCCCAAGAAGGGGGTTCCTCGGCTCAAGAGTGGCCAATATCACAATATATAGTATGCAACCATCCGAGAAGGAGGTTCGGCGGCTCAAAAATAGCCAATGTCATAACACAGTATCAACAAGTCGGACTAAGCCATAGTCCCCAATCACAATCGACCCCGCACTCACATGAGAGTACGTGTCTCGCTGCTATACAACGTCACAAAGTGGTATACCGGGGTTTCGAACCCGCTGGTCATCACCCACATCTATTACTCACCTCAATACAGCGCGACGACTATTCCGCAATGCCCTTGCCACGAGAATCAAGCTCCGCACGCGTAGAATCTGATCAAATACAGTAGAAATACAACAAATTAGGCCAATGGGATGACACCCAATCAATACAACTCAATTTACATCAAAATTCCCAAAGTTGTCAAAACCTGACTTTTGGTACGCTTTTCGAAAAATTACAAAAGTCACATATTCGGAATCCTCATCTCGATACGAGTCTAGGCATATAATATTTACCAAAATCGGACTCCATTTGCCCACTCAAATCAGTGTTTTTCTTCAATTTAGGCCTAGGGCTCAAACCCACCTTTAATCTTCCATTTACAAGGATTTAACCAAGGATTTCATGTTAAAATGATGTAATTAAGACACAAAACTTATCTCCAACGAAACCCCGATGATTTCCCAGCAATCTCCCGTAAATTTCTTCTCTTGGAACTCAAAAATGTAGGTTTTGGGTATTAAACCCGCGACTGACCAGTTCTAGTTTTAACTTCACTGCCAGCCAATCTTCTTCATCGCGTTCGCGACACCTCTCACGCAAACGCGATGCATTTTTCCTCTTCTTCATCGCAAACACGATACTCTTTCACGCGTCCGCGAAGGTCAATTTCCCAGCCTGCGGACTTTTACTCTATGCGAACGCGTAGTCTCTCACGCGAACGCGTGACTTCGCAAAATCCTTCTTAGCGATCGCGGCCTGCCTCCACGCGAACGCGATGCTTTCCAACTCCCTTATACGCGAATGCGTTACTATCCCTTACGAACGCGAAGGTCACCCGGCTCCAGCCTACGCGAACGCGGCATAGCCCTCGCGAACGCGAAGGCAAAAATTTTGCCCAGTGATCTGCAATTTACAGCATACCATTTCTTGCTTCCAAATGCCGGATGATGGTCCGGATTCACCCCGAGGCCCCCGGGATCCCAACAAAAACCACCAACATACCCCAAAACACGATACAAACTTGCTCCAATCATAAAAACACCATCCTAAATATCAAAATCACCAATTACACACGGATTCAAGCCTAGGTTTCTTCAAAACTTCCGAATTACACATTCTATCAAAAACCCGACCAAACGACGTCCGAATGACCTGAAATTTTGCGGACATATCCAAAATCATATAATGAAGCTATAGGAATTGTTGGAATACCATTTCGACCCCATATCAAAATCTCACATACCGTTCGGATTTTGCCAAAATTCAACCTTAACCAATTCAAGCCTATTTCTACACCGGGCCTCCAAATTAAATTCCGATTATTCCCCTAAGTCACAAATCACCTCCCGGAACTAACCGAATCATTAGAATCTGATTCCGAGCCCTCTAACCATATATTCAACTCCGGGTTGACTTTCCTTATTCAAGTTTCCTTCAAAAAGGCTATATGCCTCATTTTTAATCCAATTCACTCCTAACTCACCCGATAGACTCTAACACTAATATAAAAGCATAAAACATGAATTTAAAACATAACGGGGTGGAAATTCGCGTGACGACGGGCCGGGTCGTCACATTCTCCCCCTCTTAAGCAAACGCTCGTCCTTGAGCGGGTCAAGAAACATACCTGAAGTCTCAAATAAGTGAGGATATCTGCTCCGTATCTCCCGCTCGATCTCCCAAGTGCCCTCCTCCACGGGTCGACCTCTCCACTGAACCTTAACTGATGCAATCTCCTTGGACCTCAATTTTCTCACCTGGCGTCCCAAAATGGCAATAGGCTCCACATCATATGATAGATCACCATCAAGATGAATGGTACCTGAAGTCTAATACATGAGACGGATCTCCAATGTACTTCCGGAGCATAGACACATGGAATACCGGATGAACGCCGGATAAACTGGGTGGCAAGGCTAACTCATATGCCACCTCTCCAACTCTCCTGAGTATCTCAAAAGGACCAATGTACCCGGGACTCAACTTCCCTTTCTTCCCAAACCTCATGACACCCTTCATAGGTGAAACCTTCAACAATACTCTGTCACCAACCATGAAAGACAACTCTCGAACTCTACGGTCCGCATAACTCTTCTGATGAGACTGTGTTGTACGAAGCCTCTCCTGGATCAACTTTGCTCTATCCAGAGCATCCTGGACTAACTCAGTCCCTATCAATTTATCCTCACCAGGCTCAAACCATCCCACGGGGGATCTACACCGTCTGCCATACAATGCCTCATACGGTGCCATCTGAATACTCGACTAATAACTATTGTTGTAGGCAAACTACGCAAGTGGTAGGAACTCATCCCACGAACCACCAAAGTCAATCACACAAGCTCGCAACATATCCTCCAGAATTTGAATAGTGCACTCAGACTGCCCGTCTGTCTGGGGGTGAAATGCTGTACTCAACTCAACCCGCGAACCCATCTCTCGCTGAAATGCTCTCCAGAACTGAGAAGTGAACTGAGTACCCCTGTCGGATATGATAGACACTGGAACCCCATGCAACCGGACAATTTCTCGAATAAAGATCACTGCCAACTGCTCCGATGAGTAGGTAGTACTAACTGGAATGAAGTGAGCGGACTTGCTCAGCGTATCCACAATCACCCAAATAGAATCAAACTTCCTCGCTGTCCGAGGGAGTCCAGTAACAAAGTCCATGGTGATCCTCTCCCATTTCCACTCAGGAATATCAATGCGCTGAAATACGCCACCGGGCCTCTGATGCTCGTACTTAACCTGCTGACAGTTGAGGCACCGTGCTACATGTCTGACAATGTCCATTTTCATCTTTCTCCACCAATAGTGTTGTTTCAAATCTTGATACATCTTCGCGGCTCCTGGATGGATAGAATACCGCGAGCTATGGGCCTCCTCCAGAATCAACTCACGAAGGCCATCAACGTTGGGCACACATATCCGGCCCTGCATCCTCAATACGCCGTCACTATCAATGGTGTCTCTAGCATCATCATGCTGAACTCTGTCCCTAAGGACAGCCAAATGTGGATCATCATACTGACACTCACGAATATGATCAAATAGAGATGACCGAGATACAACACAAGCCAATACCCGGCTGGGCTCCGAAATATCTAACCTCACTAGCCGATTGGCTAGCACTTGAACATCATAAGCAAATGGCCTCTCCTCGGCTGGAATATATGCCAAGCTCCCCATACTGACCGCCTTCCGGCTCAAAGCATCGGCCACCACATTGGCCTTCCCCGGATGATATAAAATAGTAATGTCATAATCCTTAAGTAACTCAAGCCATCTCCGCTGTCTCAAATTAAGATCTTTCTATTTGAACAAGTGTTGTAGACTACGATGGTCAGTATACACCTCACAAAACACACCGTACAAATAGTGCCTCCAAATTTTCAAGGCATGAACAATGGCGGCTAATTCCAAATCATGAACAGGATAGTTCTTCTCTTGTGGCTTCAACTGCCGAGAAGCATAAGCAATCACCTTACCTTCCTGCATCAACACACAACCTATCCCCACTCTCGAGGCATCACAATATACAGTATATGAACCTGAAGCTGATGGCAACACTAATACTGGAGCTGTGGTCAAAGCTGTCTTGAGCTTCCGAAAGCTCTCCTTGCACTCATCCGACCACACGAATGGTGCGCCTTTCTGAGTCAACTTAGTCCAAGCAGAAGCAATAGATGAAAATCCCTGAACAAACCGGCGATAATATCCCGCCAAGACAAGAAAGCTCCTGATGTCCGCAGCTGAGGATGGTCTAGGCCAATTCTGCACCGCCTCTATCTTCTTTGGATCAACCTGAATACCATCACGAGACACCACATGACCCAGAAATGCTACTGACTCGAGCCAAAACTCACACTTGGAGAATTTCGCATATGGCTTCTCCTCCCTTAATCTCTGCAACACAATACTCAAATGTTGAGCATGCTCCTCCTGACTACGGGAGTAGACTAGAATGTCATCAATGAACACAATCACAAATGAATCCAAATAGGGCTCGAACACACTGTTCATCAGATGCATAAATGTTGCTGGGGCGTTGGTCAGCCCAAACGACATCACAAGAAACTCATAATGACCATATCGGGTCCTGAATGCAGTCTTCATAATATCTGAGTCTCTGATCTTCAACTGATGATAGCTCGAACGAAGATCGATCTTAGAAAACACCCTCGCACCCTGTAACTGATCAAACAAATCATCTATGCGCGGTAGAGGGTACTTGTTCTTCACTGTCACTTTGTTCAATTGTCTATAATCAACACACATTCGCATGGAACCATCTTTCTTTTTAACAAATAATACCGGCGCACCCCACGGGGACACACTAGGGCGGATGAAACCCTTATCCAGAAGCTCTTGAAGCTGCTCTTTCAGTTCTTTCAACTCAGCTGGTGCCATCCGGTAAGGAGGAATGGATATGGGCTGAGTGCCCGGCACCAAGTCAATGCCAAAATCAATATCCCTGTCCGGCGGCATGCCCGGCAGGTCTGAGGGGAATACATCTGGGAAGTCCCTCACAACAGGTACAGAATCAATGCTAGGAGACTCAGCTCCCACATCTCTCACAAAAGCCAAGTATGATAAACACCCTTTTTCGACCATCTTCCGAGCTTTTAAGAACGAAATGACACGGCTAGGGACGAAATCGGTCGAACCCCGCCACTCAATTTGAGAAATACCAGGAATGGCCAACGTAACTGTCTTAGCATAACAGTCCAATATAGCGTGGTACGGAGACAACCAGTCCATACCCAATATAACATCAAAGTCCACCATCCCCAACAATAACAAATCTGCCTGGGTCTCCAGACCCCCAATAGATATAACACAGGATCTATTGACATGATCCACAACAATCGTATCACCCACGGGGGTGGATACATGAACAGGTAAATCAAGACTACCACGAGTCGCCCCCAAATGATGTGCAAAATAGGAGGACACGTAAGAATATATGGACCCTGGATCAAATAGAACAGAGGCATCTCTGTGACAGACAGAAATGATACCTGTAATCACTGCATAGGAGGCAACTCCATCACGCCTATCAGGGAGTGCATAGAACCGTGCTTGGCCTCCACCGGATCTCTCCTCGCCTCTGGGCCGACCACGAGAAGACTGAACTTCACCTCTACTAGCCTGAGATGGTGCTGAAGATGAGGGTTGATCCCTGTCCCTACGGAGTCGATGGCACTGCCTCCTCATATGGGCAAACTCACCACACTCATAACAAGCACCTAGTGCTGAAGAAGGGGCCTGAAGGGAACCCCTCGCCGCAGAAGAACCCTAGGCTGAAGAAGTAGGTGTTGCACTCTAGGCTGGGAGGGCGATAAGTGAAGACTGACCCTGCTAAAATCCCTATCGACCACAGCCATAAGAACCTCCTCTCTGCTCTGGGCGGCCTGAATGAGAAGGTCTAGATGAGCTACCTCTGCTCTGCTGGGAATGCCCTCTAGATGGAGCACTACTGAAACTGCCAGAACTACGAGGCCTCTTGGCCTCCCGCTCCTCTCTCTCTCGACGACGATCCGCCTCAATGGAGCATGCCATATCAACAACCTGCTCAAAATATGATGACAGAACTCGCTCTCTGGTCATAAGAATGCGGATAGAATAGTTGAGGCCATCAATGAACCTCCCGATCCTCTCCCTATCAGTAGGGATCACACATGTCGCATGCCTAGCCAACTGTGTGAATCTAAGCTCATACTGAGTCACAGACATGTCGCCCTGAATCAACCACTCGAACCGGCGACGTAGCTCCTCGCGACGAGACCGAGGTACATATTTCTCTAGAAAGAGAGTAGAGAACTGCTGCCATGTGAGAGGTGCTGCTCTTGCAGGCCTACGCCTCTCAAACTCCTCCCACCAATCAAATGCGGGACCAGTGAACTGAAATGTAGTAACTGAAATGGGGTGGCTGAAGTCTACCAAATCTCTCAAGACGACGCTGCTCGTCATCGGGCATAACCTGAACCATATGCTCTGGAGCTGGAGCTGGTGCAACTGGAGGAATAACCGGTGCAACCACCTGAGCGGGGACCGCCTCTAGCGTCTGAAGTCCCTGAACAACCGGGTCAGGTGTGCGAGCTGCAGGGGTCTGCTGACCACCCCCTGACTGAGATATCGCTACAGTAGCGGTAGCTGAAACTACCTGAACCAAACCGAAACATACTGATAATATCTGAGCAAGAGTCTCCTGAAGACCAGGAATAGCAATAGATACGATCTGGCCCTGAACTGGGGCTGCTGGAGCATCAACCACTGGGGGCTGCTCCTGAACTGGTACAACGGGCGGGTCAGCTGGCACTGCCTCCGCCGCCCTACCTCTACCTCTAGCACGACCGCGCCCACGGCCTCTAACAGGTGGCAATGGAGGTCGTCCACCTCGTCCTGATGCTCGCGTTCTCGCCATCTGCGAGAGAATAGAATATGGAAGTTTAGTTCTCAGAACAACAAGATCGCACGACGGAGTTCAAGAAAAGTGAAGTGTTTCCTAAAGGTTCGCAGCCTCCCGAGGATAAGTACGGGCGTCCCCGTACCGATCCACAAGACTCTACTAACCGGCTCAAGACTCATGAGGCCTATTAAACCTAGGCTCTGATACCAACTTGTCACGACCCCAAATCCGGTCGTGATGGCGCCCAGCACATTGCTAAGCCAGCCTGACCAATCAATAACAATAACGGAGCTTAGAAGCTCGCTTTATCCCATTTAAGCATATCAAATCACGAAGCAACAGCGATACATATAACAAAAACGGGGAACCAAGTCCCAAAATATACCAACTCCCATAGACCGAAGGGTCAAGAGTCATGAGCCTCTAATGAACAAAAGTGTATAATAGTTTACAAGATACCAAGTACGGAAAGAAACATCAATACATAGTCAAAAGACAGTAGGAAGGAATATCGGGTCCTGCGGACTCTGCAGCTACCTCGTATATCCCATAGATGTCGCCTCGCACAGCTACTGAATCACTGTTGAGAGGTACCTGGATCTGCACACAAGGTGCAGGGAGTAAAATGAGTACTGCCAGACTTAGTGGTAATAAACAAGGGTAAGACAACGCAGATAAGAAATCCGCAATAAATCACTATGTAAAGTTGTAATCAAGTACCCTGTCCGAATCAATATCAATTGTACATGTACCAACAAGTACCAGCAAAACAGTATAACAGCTAGTAGATGTAGCTAAATGCAATGCAATGCATGATATGACCGCTACGGCGCATAGCCCAATCCAATTTGGGTACCCGTGCTCACTGCGGGGGTTTAGACTCCGGAGGGGCTCCTACAGCCCAAGCACAATATTACTGCGACGTGCAGCCCGATCCAACATATATACCGCTGCCGTGCGCAGCCCGATCCACTACCAGTCAGCTAATATGCAAATATAGCCTCGCAGGCTCAAAAGTAGTTTTGAAAACTCTTTTATCATTTTTCAGTTGAAAATAGTAATATCAAGTTCCGGAGATTGGAAATAGCATGATAACAGAAATAGCTACGGACTGGTAGTAACTAACATGTCAATATGATAAGACAATGATAACGATCCTCGCGGGATCCAATAACCGGCTCACGGCCCACAAGTATACTCAACCGCCCAAGAAGGGGGTTCCTCGGCTCAAGAGTGGCCAATATCACAATATATAGTATAAAACCATCCGAGAAGGAGGTTCGACAGGCTCAAGAATAGCCAATGTCATAACACCAGTATCAACAAGTCGGACTAAGCCATAGTCCCCAATCACAATCGACCCCGCACTCACATGAGAGTACGTGTCTCGTCGCTATACAGCGTCACAAAGTGGTATACCGGGGTTTCGAACCCGCTGGTCATCACCCACATCTATTACTCACCTCAATATAGCGCGACGACTACTCCGCAATGCCCTTGCCACGAGAATCAAGCTCCGCACGCGTAGAATCTGATCAAATACAGTAGAAATACAACAAATTAGGCCAATGGGACGACACCTAATCAATACAACTCAATTTACATTAAAATTTCCAAAGTTGTCAAAACCCGACTTTCGGTATGCTTGTCAAAAAATTACAAAAGTCACATATTCGGAATCCTCATCTTGATACGAGTCTAGGAATATAAAATTTACCAAAATCGGACTCCATTTGCCCACTCAAATCACTGTTTTTCTTCAATTTATGCCTAGGGCTCAAACCCACCTTTAATCTTCCATTTACAGGGATTTAACCAAGGATTTCATGTTAAAATGATGTAATTAAGCCACAAAACTTACCTCCAACGAAACCCCGATGATTTCCCAGCAATCTCCCGTCAATTTCTTCTCTTGGAACTCAAAAATGGAGGTTTTGGGTATTAAACCCGCGACTGACCAGTTCTGGTTTTAACTTCACTGCCAGCCTATCTTCTTCATCGCGTTCGCGACGCCTCTCACGCGAACGCGATGCCTTTTTCCTCTTCTTCATCGCGAACGCGATACTCTTTCACGTGTCTGCGAAGGTCAATTTCCCAGCCTCCGGACTTTTACTCTACGCGAACGCGTAGTCTCTCACGCGAACGCGTGACTTCGCCAAATCCTTCTTCGCGATCGCGACCTGACTCCACGCGAACGCGATGCTTTCCAACTCCATTATACGCGAGCGTGTTACCATCCCCCGTGAACGCGAAGATCACCCGGCCCCAGCCTACGCAAACGCGGCATAGCCCTCACGAACGCGAAGGCAAAATTTTCGCCCAGTGATCTGCAATTTACAGCAGACCATTTCTTGCTTCCGAATGCCGGATGATGGTCCGGATTCACCTCGAGGCCCCCGGGATCCCAACGAAAACCACCAACATACCCAAAAATACGATACGAACTTGCTCCAATCATAAAAACACCATCCTAAACATCAAAATCACCAATTACACACGGATTCAAGCCTAAGTTTCTTCAAAACTTCCGAATTACACATTCTATCAAAAACCCAACCAAACGACGTCCGAATGACCTGAAATTTTGCGGACATATCCAAAATCACATAACGAAGCTACAGGAATTGTCGGAATTCCATTCCGACCCCCGGATCAAAATCTTACCTACCGTTCGGATTTCGCCAAAATTCAACATTAGCCAATTCAAGCCTATTTCTATGATGACCTTCATGAAAATCTGCTAAGGGCCAACAACCTACTTGTCAACCTTTGCACTTCCTTTACATTTTTTAGTTGGTCAAGGTTATCTTCTATGGCTTTAATATTGTCAGAATTTACTTCAATTCCTCTTTGGGAAACCAAGAAGCAAAGAAATTTTCTGGACCCAACTCCAAAAACGCATTCTCTGAGTTAAGCTTCATATTGTACTGCATTAAGATGTCAAATATTTCTTAAAGATACGCAAAATTATCCCCTACACTGAGAGACTTCACCAATAGAAACTTTCATGATTTTACTAATTTGGCATTTAAGCATCTTCATAACGAGCCTCTAATAAGTGGCTCCGACATAGCCCAAAAGGCACCATATTGTAGCAATATGTATCAAAACTTATAATAAACAAAGTTTTATCTTGATCCTCCGGGTGCACCCTAATTTGATCATACCCAGAGTATGCATCAAGAAAACTCATCCACTCATGCACAGTCGTGGCATCGATCATTTGGTCGATATTTGACAATGAAAAAGAATCCTTAGGTCAAGCCTTATTTAAATCCTTATATTCTATACACATTCTAAATTTATTATTCTTTTACCACGATTACTACGTTAATTAACCAATCAGTATAATCTGCTTCATGTATTGAGCCAATATTTAGCAATCTAGTTACCTCTTCCTTCACAAAATTGTGTATGACCTCGACTATCGGCCGCTTCGTTTTCTTTATCAGAGGGAAATATTGCCCAAACTTAGATTGTGGACCACCCTTCTAGTAGGATACTTCTCATATCTGAATAAGACCACACAACACAATCAATGTTAGCTTTAAGAAATTTGCTAACTTTGAGCCTGAGTTCGGGATTCAACCCCATTTCCAAGTAAGCCTTTCTTTCCAGAAATTTTGTGATTAAAGCAATTTGTTCAAGCTCTTTTATGGTTGAATATTTTACATCCGTTTCTTTTGGTACCTCGAAAGATCTATGCACCTGGTAAATATCCGATGTCTCTTCATTATTATCATCTCCTGCGGGGACGAAAATGAAAGTTGACATCGGTTCCTGTAGTTTCTATTAATTAATTTCTAATGGATTACTGCTAGACAAGGTGACAACATTCATTTTCCTTGTAGCATGTTGATCACCTGTAATCTTCTTAATCACATCCGGTGTGGGAAAATTTAGCAATTGATGGTATGCAACCTTCATTTCATAGATCCATTTTCTACAAACAATCACATTGTAACCCATATCTCCATTAGATTTTTTACCCCTTCAGCATAAGTAGGCAACACGATTTGTCCTTGGGTTGTTACGCTTGTCAAGTTGAACCGAGCTAGAAGCTTTATCGTCAGAATTATGTTTCCGATCAGCTTTGCTTGTTCTAAGACCCTTAATTAGATAATATTGGTTTAAATACTTGTATCAACCAACACACACTTAATTTGAAAATATAAAATATTTAAATAAATTATCAAAGCATCATTGGGCAGTAAAATAAGGCCATCCATGTTTTCCTCAGTGAAGGTGATTTCATCATCTTTTTATGCTTCCTGGGTCTTATTTCCATGAGTGACTGATATCTTCGTCTTTTTGCAGCCAAAAATGTCACCCCATTTACTTCGACCCCACTAAAAATCATAAATATTATAAGTCAGGTAAACCATGTGGTTGAATTTGTCAGCTCTGTTGCATCCCGACTCCTACCATAATTGTTCTTAGCCTGTTCGCTTAAAAATTCTCTAAGATGACTATTCTTCATCACCACCGCGATCTCTTGTCCAAGGTACCAGCAGTCGTAGTACTATCACTATGTTTACCGGAAACTCGCACCACAAATTATGATCCCTTTGACTTGGGTCTGATCGAATTGGATTCGGGAACCTCACTTCCTAGATGTTTCTCATAGCTGAAACTAACTCAACAAAATTGATATTTAAATTGTAATATGATAAACGGGGATATCCTAAATGTGGGACGCTGATGGTTCTTTATCCTATAAAGTTCTACTACACCATCCACGATCTATCCTTCTATCCAGTCTGAATCCTTCTGACAATTGAAAACATTTATCTCCACGCCCATTAGATCTTTTATTTGATGAATAAGTTTTAAAATGATTCGTGGATAGCCTTTGGTCTGCATCAAGATGATTTTTGACTTTTTCTTCATTTGGACCCTTGAAAGACACCGAAGAACCCAACTGATCATCTTCAATTTAAAATTGCCGACCTTGATGGCACCAGTGTGTGCCCTGAGAAAAGAGTCCACCAACATGGTAAATGAGTCTATTAAATTAGGGGGCAGGATATGATACCACATCATAACCCCTTTTCGACAGTGTTTCTCTTCATTAGGACATACTCTATCTCGTCATCCTTTAAATCATTTCCTTTTACAGCATATGTATAAGTGGTGATGTGCCCATTAGGGTCCGTGGTCCTGTTATGCTTTGGGACCTAGGGCATTCTGAATTTCTTCGAATGGGATTCGGAGCCACACTCAATGGGAATGGTTTCTATACAAACTTCTTTGAATCTACGCCCTTCAAAATTGGGGCGTGCCAGGGATCTTATCGACCCTCGAGTTACAAGTCTCTAACCTTTTATCATTATTTTCTATCTTCTTTTATCTTGATTCAATTCTTATGGTGATCTCCTCAAGCATCTTCATAATAGCGAGGTCTATTTTTGACCCGGTTTTGCTTGATCCGGTCGGTACCTACTCGACTCGATGATCCGTTTACGATGCTACTGTCCTTGAGGGTTTTTGGTGACTTTGCAGATAAGCTACATCCACTAGTTATGCTTACAATATTTAAAAATGATTTGAAGACTAGCGTCTCTTTTTTCGCTGCGCACACTTCCATCTGTAGGAGAGCATACATCAACATGCACAGTGTCCCACGAGCTCACATCGATGGGGATTTGTGCTGGTGCCTCCTTTGGGTTCTACGGTGGTACACCGATATCCACTAGTGCTACCCCTGGGTTTTGTGGTGGTAAATTGGCATCTACACCATTTTCTCCCTAAAGCCCAATACCGTGGTTTTCACGTGCATTTGCTGAGTTAGATATTTTTTCCCTGAAATCAGAGATTCTTGGGCAAGAAAAGTGTGAAGAATAACTTGTGTTTTAAGAAAACTAGCACCAAAACAATCACTATTATTCTTGGCCCCAATGTTGGCACCAAACTGTTTACCTTGAAAATAGTAACTATAATTATATTTAATTTTGTGGTTCTAAAAATACATGATTCATTTTAATGCTAGTTGTTAGGCATTAGATGCTAAGCATAAGTAAAGAAAATAAGAAATGCGAACCAACGGGGTTACAAGGTAGGGCCTCGAGCTAGCTGGAGGAGGGCCTCGAGGTCTAGATAAGGCTAATAGTAATGAACAATAGATGAAGAATCAATGATAATAAGGGCCTCAAAGATGACCTTTTGCAGTTAATAATAAGACATAAATGAAGAACAATAATGAACAGTGAAAGAATAAGCAATAAATGTGTAGAAAAATTATTTAAGCAAAGAGCAAAGAATGTTGTATTGTATTCAATATGTTGTGTAATGATAAAAATCATCTACAAGATGACAAGGGTCCCCTTTATATAGGAGGGGTGAATCCCAACATAGTACATGTCTAATAAAGGACGAAGAAATGTTACTAGTATAAACTATATAACGGCTCAATACAGATTTGTACTATTCTTCCAGACCTATTCAGCTCTAACCACGTGTATTTGGAAATTTTCCTGCCTTTCCATCACGATCATCAATTGTATTACTCTGAGGTCAACCATAGTGAGCCTTCGATATGTTCCCTCGAGGGATAAACCTCGGGGTCGCACGTCACTCTCTTATTCGGGCTTCTTCGAGATTAGGCGTGAAGCGGCATAGTAGCCCAAAAGTACAACTCCCCAATTTTAGTTGTATACAATATACTTTATCTATACATTTCCTATTTCATCAAACATGAATAACTTTATCTATCTAATGTTCAATCTCTGCTGCAATTTCTCAATCCAAACTATTTTTCTTTAAAACTTGTTCTGCTCCTCAAACAGATAATCTTCCCAAATCTACACTCTTGTTTTATCTATCACAACATATGTGCAGTTGTGTGTAGTTTGAGGTCCCGTAAAATATTGTTCCTAACCTTCCAGGTCAGCCAATATAGCAATGACAACTTCCCTGTATCTCTTTTCTTTGATTAATCTGGACATTCTATTCCAAATCCCTGTTATATCTGTCAATTGTATTCCTATGTTCAACCAGTTCAACACATTTCTTAAGCACTTCTTTGGGAATGCGCGTTCAAAGAACAAATGTTGGATGGTCTCCTCTTTTGTTCCATATATTGGACACCTATCATCTTGACTTATACGCATATGATGTTATCTGTCTTGTGTGAGCAATCTTTGGTGCATAGTGAGACAACAAATAAAGTTGTGTTTAGGTAGATTCAATTATTCCACACCCGCCTTCTTCATGGCCAGTTTTCCTTTTCTCCCATTATCCGTATGTAACCTTCCTTAATGTTTTACTGCCCATTGGTATTTCTCCACAAATTCTGATTAAATCCAGGAGTAAACACCTATCTGATCATGCAGATTTTCTTCCAATACCAGCAAGCATCATTGGGGCATTTGTACTACCGCCAGATCTCCTCCTTTAAGTAGACATTGTTGATCCATTTCACCCATAGATTATTAGTTTTTTGAGCAATATTTCATACATACTTAGGATTGCAGCTTCGTTCCATTTTATGATTTCAGTTATCCCCAACCCTCCTTCATGTTTAGTCCTACACACTAAGTCTCGTGCCACTAATGATGTCTTGTGTGTGACTACTTTTCCATCCCATATGAAGTTCCTCCACATAGTTGTTATTCTCTTAAGCACTTGCTTTGGTAACAAGAAGATGGTTTATTAGTAGCTATGTAGGTGTAGTAGTACTAAATTGACTAATTGCACCCTCCCTGCATAAGATAGATGCCTTGTACCACAACCTTTAGTTCTAACTGTTATCTTGTCCATAAGTATTTCACAGTCCATTTTGAGTATTCTTTTAGCTGAGGCACTCCAAGATACCTGAATGGTAAGCTTCCTTTCTGATATCATGTCATTTGCATCAAATATTTTTGGCTTTGGACTGGCATCTTAGCTCTAACGATATTTGACTTACTGGCATTTGTAGTTAGGCCTGAGCTTTTTGAGAATGTTTTCAATCCCCTCAATAACATAAGAACTGATTGAAAACTCCCCTTACTAAATAGCAGTACGTCATCTACAAAACACAGATGGTTCAAATTCAGGCTCTTGCACTTAGTGTGATACCCAAATACCTCATGTTGTGCTACTACATTCATTATCCTCGTGAAATATTCCATGCATATGACAAAAAACATGAATAACTGTTATATCCAATCTTAACTCCCCAATTTTGGTTGTACACAATATACTTTATCTATACATTTCCTATTTCATCAAACATGAATAACTTTATCTGTCTAATATTCAATCTCTGCTGCAATTTCTCAATCCAATCTATTTTTCTTTAAAACTTGTCCTGCTCCTCAAACGGGTAATCTTCCCTAATCTACACTCTTGTTTAATCTATCCCAGCATGTATGCAGTTGTGGGTAGTTTGAGGTCCCGTAAAATATTGTTCCTAACCTTCCAGGGCAGCCAATATAGCAATGACAACTTCCCTGCATCTCTTTTCTTTGATTAATCTGGACATTCTCTTCCAAATCCATGTTATATCTGTCAATTGTAATCCTATGTTCAACCAGTTCAACACATTTCTTAAGCACTTCTTCGGGAATGCACATTCAAAGAACAGATGTTGGATGGTCTCCTCTTTTGTTCCATATATTGGACACATATCATCTTGACTTATACGCATATGATGTTATCTATCTTGTGTGAGCAATCTTTGGTGCATAGTGAGACAACAAATAAAGTTGTGTTTAGGTAGATTCAATTGTTCCACACCCACCTTCTTCATGGCCAGTTTTCCTTTTCTCTCATTATCCATATGTAACCTTCCTTAAATTTTTACTGCCCGTTGGTATTTCTCCACAAATTCTGATTAAATCCAGGAGCAAACACCTCTCCGATCATGCAGATTTTCTTCCAATACCAGCAAGCATCATTGGAGCATTTGTACTACCACCAGTTCTCCTCCTTTAAGTAGACACTGTTGATCCATTTCACCCATAGATTATTAGTTTTTTGAGCAATATTTCATACATACTTAGGATTGCAGCTTCGTTCCATTTTATGATGTCAGTTATCCCTAGCCCTCCTTCATGTTTAGTCCTACACACTAAGTCTCGTGCCACTAATGATGTCTTGTGTGTGACTACTTTTCCATCCCATATGAAGTTCCTCCACATAGTTGTTATTCTCTTAAGCACTTGCTTTGGTAACAAGAAGATGGTTTATTAGTAGCTGTGTAGGTGTAGTAGTACTTAATTGACTAACTGCACCCTCCCTGCATAAGATAGATGCCTTGTACCACAACATTTAGTTCTAACTGCTATCTTGTCCATAAGTATTTCACAGTCCATTTTGAATATTCTCTTAGCTGAGGCACTCTAAGATACCTGAACGGTAAGCTTCCTTTCTGATATCCTGTCATTTGCATCAAATATTTTTGGCTTTGGACTGGGATCTTAACTCTAACGATATTTGACTTACTGGCATTTGTAGTTAGACCTGAGATTTATGAGAATGTTTTCAATCCCCTCAATAACAGAAGAATTGATTGAAAACTCCCCTTACTGAATAGCAGTACGTCATCTACAAAACACAGATGGTTCAACTTCAGGCTCTTGCACTTAGTGTGATACCCAAATACCTCATGTTGTGCTACTACATTCATTATCCTCGTGAAATATTCTATGCATATGACAAAAAATAGTGGTAATTTTGGGTCCCCTTGCCTAAGTCCTCTTTCCTTTTTTATGTTCCCATACAATCCCCTATTGATTGTTATTGTATAGTGCACTGTAATTATGCATTCATAGTCCATTTTATTAATTGTCGAGGAAATGCTAATGCATGCATCATCTCTGCTACAAACATCCACCTACTATGTCATAGGCTTTCCTTCAGGCCACTACTAGTAGTTTGTCTTCTGTTATAGAGTCTTACAAAATCTTGACAAATTAAGATATTCTAGACAATCGTTCTGCCAGCCACAAAAGTACTTTGGTTTGGAGATATGATATTTGGCCCGATTAGCTTCAATCTATTTGTTAACATCTTTGACAGCACCTTATAGATGGTATTGCAGCAAGCTATGGCTCTGTAATCTGTCACTGTGTCTGCGTGATCATATTTGGCGACTAGTGTCAACATTATGTTATTCCATGATTTTAATATCTTCCTTGACTTAAAGAATTCTATCACTATTGCTTCTAGATCTTACTTAATTATCTCCCAACAATCCTTTAAAAACTGGATACCATAGCCACATGGCCTAGGTGCTTTATCCCCTGTTATTTCCCAAAAAGCTTGTTTCATTTCTGCCATTGTAAATTCTTTGACCAGCATACCTCTTCATTCCTCTGAAACTACAGGACCTTGTTTAACAGTAGCACTACATTCCCTTTTCCTATTCTCAGTCTTAGTACCAAGCAAGGAAGTGTAATACTTTACAAAAGCTTCAGTAATACCTTCCATGTCATTTATGGTATTCCCTGTATTATCTTTTATGGTGAATATTCGGTTAGTATTTCTCCTTGCTTTCAGCATACAATGAAAGAATTTGGTATTTATATCCCCTAAATTAAACCAATAGACTTTGCACTTCTGCTTAAGATACTAGTTCCTTGTCAAGTTCCAGTGTAAAAATTGCTTAGGTAGTTGTGCATCTTTATTAATTAGCCTTTTGTTTAAAGGATCTTTCTGCAACTCACTTTGACACTCCTCCAGGTCTTTCTTTGCTTGTTCGGCTTTCCTTTATATCTTTCAGCATAAACTGAGCTCTATTGATTCCTTGTAGTGTAACTTTAAGTCTATTCCACTTCCCTACCAATTTGCACTGCATTGTGCCCACTATTCCCCTCTTCTAGTTGCTATCCACTTGTTGATAAAAATCAGTAGCTTGGCTCCACATAATGAAGTATCTAAATTTGTGTTGGCTTTTTTTAGGCCCCTTATCCCAGTTTATCAAAGCTGGGCAGTGATCCATAAGGCGCTCATTACCAAAATGAACCTCTGATCCTGGTTGTTTCATCACCCAATCTCCATTTATTAGTACCATGTCAATTATGCTATAGACACGACTAGTATCTCCATGTTTGTTGTTCCAAGTGAAGAAGGAATCAGATTATCTAAGCTCCTGTAGTGAACATCTTCCTACACACTCTTGAAATCATTTATTTCTGAAACTGTGATTGGACTACCCACCATTTCATCTCTCTCACAGTTGAAATCACCCATAAATGCCCATGGTTCGTTAGTGATACCATGGATTTGTTCCAGTTCTTGCCATAGTGTTCTTCTTAGAGCTTGGCCATTGAACCCATCCACAAATGTAAGCTGAAACTTGTGTTGAGTCCCTCTGTGTTCCACCTCACAAGGCATCATTTGAGATGATACATCAGTGCTATTCACATATAAAATATTTGGTTTCCACATCATCCGGATTCTCTCACCCGAATGATGTGCTAAAATATGACTAAAAGACCACCCATTACAAAGATTAAGAGAAGCCAAAGATATTTTTTGTCTCTTAATATTTGTCTCCAATAGTCCAAACAGGACTACTTTAGCATTATGCAAGTGTAGATTCATCTCTCTCTACTTATTCTCCCTGTTTAGAGTACATTCCAAAATCCCAATTTATCCATTTGGAGGGGATGAATTGTAATTCCCCTCCAAGATCCTGGACCCATCCCTATTCTCCTTTGTATTATTCCCCTTTGACAATTAGTTATAGTCATAGAGCTTCCCTGTCTTTGTTGCACCCTTTTCTCCATGTGTAAAACCTTTAGACTTATTACAACTTTCTGTTGACATTTTATCACTTGCAATTTCCCATGCATTATGCTTTTCTACTTGATCCTCTAGGGTAGCAAACGAGTGACTCACTGGTGTGATAAATTGCTTATGCAGAACTTGTCCCTGCTATAGCACATAATTTTGTTCTAGTTTATCCCCTTTTGGGACTGGCTGTGTTGTCTGCTCTTTCTCTTTCACTGGCTTCCATTCCTTTTTCGCTTGTTCCACATGTAGCTTTTATTGTAATCTCCTACAATGTTGTTCTGTATGGCCAAATATCTTACAATGATCACACATTGTAGGTTTCCACTCATATTCTACTTCTTGTTCAATTATTTTCCCCAATTCATTTTCAAACAGAAATAATTCTGGATACGTTTTGTTCAAAGGTACTTCTATCATTACCTATATGAGCTTCTCTTTCATCGTTTTTGCGGTATCTGCCTTTACAGGCTTCCCCACCAGCCCAACTATTTTTTTAGGGATGATTGCCCCCAGTATTTTAGATGTAGACCCACTAATATGATCCATATAGGCACCTGCTCTACCATTATATTAGTTATATCTATTCCAGGTTTCCATGGCTTAACTACAACTGATTTTCTATCAAATATATGCACTCCCCCTTCAATTGCCTTTCTACACCCTTCTATGCTGTGAAATCTGACCATAAACAATCTTTTTTGGATTTGTGCTACCTTATCCACCCCTAATGTGTACCATATGCGCTTGAAATACCCCTCCACAACTGTTAGATAAGGATTTGATCCCAGTACAAAGCATACAACCGCAGTTTGCCTGTATTCTATCTCCTATTTTACATCTTCCATAGTAATTTTGACATATGCAGTTGAATTAGTTACACCTTCTAGACCAAATCCCTCAGCTATAGGTGCACTTCCTACTACCTTACTCCGTGACTTCAAATTTGTTGCTAGGGTTTAAGATTTGCCTATGGTTTTCTCTTATGTTTTTGCCTATTCCACCCATGACTGCTTCCCAGTAGATTGTGTTTGATTGCTAGTGCCCGTTTGCATAACTACTTGCATAATTGTCGTCGGTGTCACCATTGGCGTTACCGTTGATGGTCCTGCCATAGGAGATTCTTCAATTCCAGTGAAATTATTCCTTGTAGCACATTAATGCTCCTAGTTTTTTTTTGCGTCTTCGTTTGTGGAATTGCTCTCGTGGCAAAATTTCTCTGTTGATTCATAGTTCCTGCTTGCCCTCTCCCTCCAATCTGTTGCTTCTTTACCATCCAGTCTTAGGTGAGAGAAACTCTCACTCTAGAGAGAGAAAGTCCCCAATTGATCATTCTCTTAAACTATTTTGGTAGAGTAATTTACATTGATTGACGGATAATGGGTTTACTAATGTTAAATTCCAATATTACTTAGAGAAAACTACCCTCTATAGCCCCTCAAAATTTTAATAGCCCATGTTTGGTCCTACTTACAAAAATTGTCCTTCGGCCCAAAAGTATTGCATATAGTAGCCGAAAGGAATGAGTATGACAACATAAGCACATGTAGCTCAGTGGATAGGGCCTGAAGGTCGTAGGTTCGACTGCTGCCTAGCGCGATAGAACAACCTTTTTTTGCAATGTGTAAATATTGTATCCTAAGTTTGACAGTGTATCCTTTTTGTATATTCAGCCTATTTCACGTGTGCTTGTGTATCTAAAGTGTATATGTTTATGTACTCCAAATGTATTTTGTATCGTGAATGTATAATCTATCTAAATAATGTATTAAAATTATATATAATGTGTATTTTCTAATATGTAAACATAGTGTATATAAATTATATACGATTTTGTATGTGTAATATGTGCACACTGTGTATTTGGAAAATATCATGTATTTTTGTATAGTGACAGACTTTTTTATATATATTAATTACATCTATTTTGTATATATTTTGTATAATTACATCTATTTTGTATAATTTTTGTATAGTGACAGTCTATTTTGTATATTTTTTGTATTTTGTATAGTGACAAATTTTGTATGTATTTTGTATAGTGACAGATTTTCTTTCCAATATTCAAAAAGAATATTGCTCTTCAGTCTAATACAGTCTAAAAATATAATACATGGTCTACCTCTACATTGGACAAACAACACAATTGAGAATGGTCTTCTATTAGTGGATTCAAAAACAACATACAACTCGTGAGTTACTCGCCTAAAGTGTCCAAGCCCTCTATCTCAGAATCAAAGGCTTCCAAACTATTAGGTATAAGATCTATATATTGTGTTACTTTTATCAAAAGATGAAAGAGAAAAAAGAATTCATGATCATCAGAATCTTCGGTCTTGAGTTTAATTGCAAGCCGTGGTTTACTCAAGTTCTGCTCCTCGCTTCCAAATCAGAGGTGTTACCACTTGAATCACGTTCAGATTTTTTATTTTGATTGACTTCATACTATCTCCAAGGTTGCACCAAATGTTGTACCTAATCTAAATTTGGTGCAAATTTTGGTATTTTTTTTTTGCTCCAATACAACACCAAATCTTGCACCATTATAGACCATGATAGTGTTGCACTAAATATCATGCAACACTATTCATCACACTAAATTTGATTTATCATTATTTTATTCATATTTTTATTTTTTGTACTTTTAATTTATCATATATAATATATATAATTTATTTTTATTTTAAGATCTATTTTAATTTTATATCTTATTTTTTTGATATATTAATTTTTTATATATTATATTTATATAAAATTATCAGTTAATTTCATTATTATTATTATAATTATATATAAAAAAATATAACCATTATTTAAAAATAAAAATAAAAAATATAAGATATCTAGTGTTGCTAAAGTTGAAAAGTAAAAACTAAAATTTAAAAAATAGAATTAACAATACATAAATTGTAAATACATTATAATTAAAGTACATAAAATGAGGATACGTTAAAATTGAAATTACATTGAAACATAAAACATAAGTTAAGGTGATTTATCCTTTAAAATAATTTTGTAGTATAATGATTATATAAGTGGTGAATGTGAATTATATATAATGAATATGGGGTAAAAAAGATAGTATTTGTTTGAAGAAAATAAAAATGAAAAATTAATAGAATAATAATACGTATAATATAGAAGAGAGAGAAGATTTGGTATAAAAAATGGTGTGATTGGAATAAATTTAATGTAACACCATTTTAGTATGAAATTTAGTGTTAGGGTTGGAGATGACATCAATAATACCAAGAAGAGTTGTGAAAGTCAGGAGCTTTGTTGATACACATGTAGAGGAGAAGCGGGAATTTTGTGCCTTTTTTTTTTTTTTACCCCTCCCAAATTAGGAGGATCTATAGTGTTTCCACACTTCCCCTCCACGGTGACTTGAACCCAGGACCTAACGATCGTAGGTGGAGGTGCTTACCAACTGAGCAAGCCTCACTTGTCGGAATTTTGTGTCTTTAAGTTTTTAGCTAACTATTATAATTAGTTATTGGTTTCATATTGCAATAATAAATTTGTGGGCCAGCGATTGTCAAAAGTTTCGGCCGAGAGCCCAAAAGTGAAATTATCTCATTATTTTATCCATGTTTCAAATATCAAATTTTAAAATTTTACAGAATAAATAATATCTAGTTACTTTAATAAATAAATTTTTTTAACTTTGTTATTGTAATGAGTAAAATTTAGGGATCATGCAAACACTCCATCCATCTTACGTGTTTGTCGTATTTGGATATTGAGCAGTGAGAAATTCAAGTGATCCTTTGTACAAGATTTCAACACGTAATATAATGACACTATAAAGTAAAAGGAAAATTGCAACTACCATACAATATTTTTTATGTAATCTTAAGTGTTTTAATTTATTTTTCTAAAAGCGATTAACAAAAATGCTTAAAACATAAAAAATAAATCCAGCACCACTTTGGACAAAGGCATCATTCAGCAAGATGGTGGATTTAAGATTTTAATTTTATGAGTTTAAATTTAAAATTTTATCACAACTAATTTAATTTATCTGGTTCTAAAACGATTATTTTATATTCACTAAATTCTTAATACATATACAAGATTTGAACTGAATTTACTGAATTCATATAAACACATAACTCACACTCTACATCCACTTCTAGACACTAATCAATCTCAAATAGAAGTCAATTATATTAAATTCTAGGCGTGCTAGCTTGCACCTCATTAACATCTAACTTCACAATCATACTACAATTGCGTTCTATAATTATTTTAATCAGAAACTAAAATAGATTAATTCATTTTAAAAGTTGACTTGAGCAGTGTAAGCAAACTACCTGACCTAAAAAAAGAAGAAGCAAAATTGTTAACGGCATGAACCATATAAATTTTCTTTAATGAAAAAATTAAATTTTCTTTAATGAAGCAAGTTTCGACACCTAAAAGAAATAAAAGACACTTTCGTTCCCTTTTACTTTCTTGGGAAAAAATTATACGATGTGTATTCCATTATGCCAGAGGATTCGTCGTTTGGTAGATTAGATAACTGCATTTTGTACATAATTATATTCTATATAAATTAGCTATATAATAATATATAATCGATCCTTCAACTTGTTTGAAACATAGGCATTAATATTGTTATTATAAACGCATTAAAATATATTCACGTGACCAGTTTTAAACAGTGTCAAACAAAATACAAAAAGATATAATGTAATAAGTTACAAAAGCCATGGAACAAAACAAAAATATATGTTGATGACCATGTTACTTATTAAAAATATTACGATGACCAATCTATGTGTGTTTAAGACTGTCAGCAAACTAACCAACTTGTTTGATACCAACCAATTGAATACGTTGAATAGTCTTACTTATATATGTGTCAGGGACGGCTCAATCCCAAGCAACTAAAGTGAAGACTTTAGGCCACAAAAAACACAAGGCCTCAAATATTATTTATATAATAAGTATATTTTAAATATTTACTCCTATAAATCTTTTTAATAGTAAGTAAATTCTTTTATCATTTATTTGCTATGTCAAAAATCATTATAGCATAATTCCAACCATTATACTATTCGAGGCGAATTTAGTTGAACTATAACGCACTCAAATGACTTTCTCGTCCATTCTTCTTATTCTCTTCAATTTTGACTTTACAATAGCTTATGTATGCATTGGCTAAAATCTGACTACCCCGACCGAGGCGACCACGACCTCATCTTTGCCATCTTACGAAAGAAGTCAACGAAGTCAGTTTCATTCCATCATTACGATATGTGGTTGTAAGTCAAAGCAAATATAGGGCCAGTACGATCGACCTGATGAACTCATATGGATGAAATGCCTATTCCGAGAATTGAAGTTTGTGCAAATTAATCAGACAACTATGTATAATAATCAAACTGCAATTCGTATTGCATCTAATCCAATATTTTTCAAGAGAACCAAGCATATAGAAGTGACGGTCGTTTTATCATAGAGACACAAACACCAAGTCAGCAAAGTCAGAGGACTAACTTGCTTACATACTAACTTCCATGCTAATCCATGAACTATATATGTAGGTTGAAACAAACTTTGGTACATACGACATATATACACACACTCCTTCAGGGGAAAGATAGCTAGACTTAGACCAAGTTAAATACGTACAGAAGTAACAGTGCACATACTAGTATCTCACATTGGATAAATGTAATATACACATTGTAAAGTATGCCTATAAATGACTCCATCATACGACATTCAACTTTACACATTCTCCCAATCTTTCTTCTTTTTTGTCTTCTCATATACCTTTTTACCCCTTCTAAATCAATCCCGAATGAGTATGACATTTTGGTACAATGCATAGTAGCTAAAATCAGTGCATCAATGCTTCTCTGGTCACTCATCACAAAGTTTTCTACTAGTGTCATTTCCATCATAGTTGTTATATAATAAGCTTATGAGGATTCCTTAAGGCTGTTGTATAATTAGATAAGCTATAATGGAGGGAAGGACCAAAAGAGGACAGTGCACCCACCCTCTTCTCTAGATTACTTCTAGTTGAAACACAACATTTCTCCCATTTTCCCGTCCATTTTGGTTTAACATATTGATTCATCTTATTGTCTAATCAATATATAGATAGAAGTAATTTTTGTATTTTCTGTCATTCTTTCACCAAAAGGAACACCAACGTTCATATACAATACAAGTGTGATTGCACCCGCTAAAATTTAATTTTAGAAGGACCGATATTTTGACATTTGTACTTGGCACATAGTGAAACTGATAGCACGAAATTGACATTTAGAATAAATTAGAGAAGAAGATTTAATAGTGGCAAGAGATATAGCAGTTGCTCGTTAAAACATATAACACTCGTTGGGGAGTCAAATCACAATCTATGCTCTGGCCTCTCTCATCCCTGCTCCTAGTTCAAATGCTTTTTCTAGCAAAATTATCACTCAATTCACATAGAAAAGGGTAAAATTTTGAACCTCACCTTGATGAAAAGAAACTTGAAGATAGCTGTTGTTGTTAATGGCGGTGACGAGCAGTTTCGTTCGCTAATTGCTGAATTTTAGGAGTGGAACAATTTCTCTAATTATTTGAATTCGTCGTAGCAATTCTCTGCTAATTCGTTCAAAACCGAGGTTTATGATGAGGTTGGGGAAACACAAATGACTACAGACACTTTGGCTCTTATGTCTATCACAAATAACTGATAATATTGGTGGTTATTCTTCGTCTTCCCTCTTACGTAGTTCTGGTAGGCTATTTAATTAATGTTTCTGATGTTCTAGCAAGTCAGGCTAAACCGATAAGATGCAACTGTTCTTATATTTACAAATAAAATTTACATGCCATCCAATACGACTGAGTGTAACACTGGATAGAGCTTCTTATTCTCTGTATGGGTCGAAATTCGACTCTATGATAATCAACGAAGTTAATTACCTTTCTGAATTAATCCAAGATTAATAAGTGGCATGACCACTCGTAATTAACGGCGTTTAACGCCTGCCTGATACGATTGATAAGGCTACGGCCCACCTGCTGCCCTAAAGACAAATCTCAAAGTGGTCCCGGCCATCAACTGTCAGCTCATGCAGCTCACTACTATAAAAACCAGAAAGGGAAGCCTAATAAGGGGTTCCTCTCTTTCCTCACGAGGACTCTTCAAAAGAGAGAGAGTGAGAGAGAATAACAGATGAGAAAAATACAATCTCACAAAAGAATAAAACATGATTGTAAGGCTCTAAACCTCTTCATAGAGAGGCAGACCACACCATTATCATCAATAAAAGTCGTCAACCTTTCTCACCCTAATGGGGATTGCCTACTATTATCTCATTTATATGATTCTTGAATTGTTATGACATGCTATGACTGGCCCATAATCTATGTATATTATTTTATATTCATAAAGTACATGATAACTTTTGAGTCAAACAATTTGGCGCAGCCTGAGGGGATTTCCTAGCAAGATCGCGTAGTTCTTCTTAGAATAAAAAAAGGGAACACCGGAAAAACAACCCAGCTTGAGCAAGCCTTCTCTCTCTCCGATTTTTTATAATGCGAACGGGAAGAGGAAATTTCCTCCACTTATAGGAGGATCCCTACGAAGTATTCCCCCACACTCTCGGTGCGGGCCTCGAGCCAAGAGCCACCTCAAAATAACCCGCACACCCGGAATACCACACATAAACTGCCCAGAGTCATTTAGGCCATGTGCCTTCGCCAACGAATTCAACTACGGTTGAACCAAGACTCAGGCTATGCGCCCTTGCCTCCAATAAGCGGTAAAGTTCAACAACAGTTGAACTGGAACTCAGGCCATGCACCTTCGCCAATAAATTTAACTACGGTTGAACCAAGACTCGGGCTATGCGCCCTCGCCTCCAATAATCGGTAAAGTTCAACAACAGTTGAACTGGGACTCAGGCCATGCACCTTCGCCAGCGAATTCAACTACAGTTGAACCAAGATTCGGGTTTTGCGCCCTCGCCTCCAATAATCGGTAAAGTTCAACAACAGTTGGACTGGTACACAAGCCATGCGCCTTCGCTAACTAATTAAACTACGGTTGAACCAAGACTCGGGATATGCGCCCTCGCCTCCAATAATCGGTAAAGGTCAACAACAGTTGAATTGTGACTCATGCCATGCGCCTTCGCCAACGAATTCAACTACATTTGAACCAAGACTCGGGCTATGCGCCCTCGTCTCTAAAAATTGATAAAGTTCAACAACAGTTGAACCGGGACTCAGGCCATGCGTCTTCGCTAATGAATTCAACTACGATCGAATCAAAACTCAAATGGAGCTCCTTCACCACTAAACTTAGCAAAAACACGATCAAATCAAGGAACGGGTTAAGCATTACCATCGTCTAAGTACGTACGCTTCGAACTAAAATTAGAGACACATAGAGTTCGGCCTCGATCGGACTACAAGGTCATGCCCTCATTATCACGGCTAGTAGCCCGACCGTGCTCGAACTGGGACTAAGGCTAAACACCACCACCTTCGAATGGGGGTTCTGACTCGGTCACCCCGAGTCGAGAAGAAAAAGTCGCCAACACCCAAAGGTTAACACACCTACCAAAGTCAAATATTAAAAGCAAGCTGTCCCTTCAAACGCATGCAACGAAAAAACCCAAAAAATGGGGGAAGTGCAAAACAGACACAAGGCAAATAACGGAAGGCATATTCCTTTTTATTCATAAAACAATCGCGGGTCATTCTCGCTTACACCCGGCAAAAAGCCGGTCAATGAAAATAAAAAAATAAAACACAACAACAAACGCCAAACGACAAAAAGAAAAGAAAAAGAAGAACACGCATCTCTACTCAATGTCGTACGCGCTCCCACTTGCGCCATCATCAACCTCTGGCGTCACTGCATCAAAACCACATTTCATACGGGCCTCCCGAGCCCTTTGATGTGCCCCCTCAAAAGTAGTTTCGGTCATAATACCGGCCTCCCACAGATTTTTGTATGTGTCCCGCTGGGCCTCAGCATAAACCCAAAGCTCGTGCGCCTGACCAAAGGAAGCGGCCTGCTCCCGAAGATGCCAATTCTCCTCTTCTAGGATCGCAACCTGCCACGTCACTGCCTGAGCATCCCACTCAAGGACACATATCTGCTCCTCGAGGCTTGCCTCCCTGAAGGTGGCAGCGGCCCAAACCCGCTGGAACGACCCCCACCAGCGGCTCGCCCTCAAAGGTAGGCGCTGCAGCCGTATCCTCCCCGCGTTCCCCAGGGCGAATCCACATTGATCACCACAGAGGGAGTAGGCATAATTACTGCGGGAGGAACCAGAGTGAACGCGACCCTGCGATGGACTAATGTCCTTTCCTCCTCTTCGACCTAGGAGGATTCATCCTGAGGGCGCACGGCCCCCGAGGGTGTCACGACCCTAAAACTTGGTCGTGATAGCTCCCAACACATTGCTAGGTCATCCCGACCAATACTCACATCACCGAGCTACCAGCTCAAATTTTGTTTCAAAATCAATAATAGCAAGATATAATGCGTAGTTTAACCAAGATAATGAAAAACAATATCCCAATATCATAACAACTTCTCCCAAGTCCTGGGGGTCATGAGTCGAGAGCCTCTACTAAGTAACATAATACCAACAACAGAGTATACAGAATAAGTCTGAAATGCGGAAATGTCTAAACATAAGAAAGTAAGGGAAAGCCGGGTCCTGCGGACGCCATGCAACTACCTCGACAGTCCGAAATAAACTCTGAAACAGCTGGAGAATTAGCCATGCTGGAAAGTACCTGGATCTGCACACAAGGTGCATGGAGTAGAGTGAGTACTTCCAACTCAGTGGTAATAAGCATGTATAATGATATTGAAGGTAAGAACACCCAATAATACCACACAGTAAAGCTATACAATACCTTATTTTATCCTTTTTAACAGTATAAGCCTCAGGGAAAGCAATAACAGATAAAGCAGTACAGCAGAAATAAATAAATGCAATGCAGATGCATGAACATGATCGCTACGGCGCGTAGCCCAATCCATTTGGGTACCCGTGCTAACTGTGGGGGTTCAAACTCCGGAAGGGCTCCTACATCTCAAGCACAATATTAGTGACATATGCTGCGGCGCGCAGCCACTATTAGTCCAGCTACATGCAATGCAAGCCTCACAGGCACATATAATATCATTTTTAAATCCGTTTAGCAGAAATTATAGAAAATTAGTGTTCAAAAATCTCAGAGTGAAAATCATTTTTAGACAGTGTTTAGCTCAGGACTGATATTATGAAAACACACTATAATCAGAGAAACAGTGATAACGATCCTCACGGGATCCAAATAACTGGCACACAGCTCAAATATATCCACAACCCTCCAAGTAGGAGGTTTACCGGCTCATTTATAACCAACAACACAGCAATGCCACACGGTCGGACTAAGCCATAGTCCCCAATCTCAATCGACCCCGCACTCTCATTAGAGTATGTGTCTCGCCTCAATAAATCGTCACATAGTGATATATCGGGGTTTCAAACCCTCAGGTCATCATCCACACCCATTACTCCCCTTGAACCGGCTCAGAAACTAGTCTGCAATGCCTTTCCCTCAAGAATCAACCTCCACGGGTGGCAAATCTGATAAAAACTAATAGGAATACATCAAATAGGCTAATGGAACATAACCCAATCGAAATAACTCGAGAAACACCCAAAAACACAAAGTTGCCAAAACCCAAGCCTTAGGTCCACTTCTTGAAAAATTATGAAATTTACATTTTCAGAATCCTAGTCTTTCCACGAGTCCATACATATAAAATTTATCAAAATCGGAGTCCAATACCCATTTTAAATTCCAAATTTTCAAAACCCAAATATCTTCTCCCATTTACACCTCAATTTCAGTGATTTAGATGAAAATTCTATGATAAAATCACGTAATTAGTCCATAAAACTTACCTCCAATCGAAAACTAGGTGAAAATCTCCTACTCCCTCGTCCAATAGTTTCAAACTTTGCCCAACAATGGAGAAAATAGGTTTTGCTCGCGTCTGAAATGATACTTAACTGATTCTGCCCGACCATTAATTCCTTAATCGCGTTCGCGACATAGCCCACGCGAACGCGACGGGCAAACTTTTAAAATTCAAAAATCTTTCTACGCGAATGCGTTCTCCAGCCCGCGATCACAATGCACAAGCACCTAGACTCACGCGAACGCGGCACAACCTTCGCAATCGTGAATAAGAAAAATACTGGCCTCCCAATCCTTCTTCGCGAACGTGTAACTTCTGATCATTCCTCTACGCGTTCGCATCAGACCCTTCGCGAACGCGTAGACCAAATCTTCAGACCCCCATTCTTCTTCTACGCGTTCGCATTCATCACCCACGCGAATGATGCCTTAAATACCTGCAATTTCATGACAACAAATCTGCTCCTATTCTTCATAAAAAAGATCCGTTTGACCCCCGAAATCACCCAACGAGGCCCCCAGGACCTCAACAAAAACCACCAAACTGCTTCAAAACACGATACGAACTTGTTCCAATCATAAAAACACATCTTTAAACACAAGAATCATCAAATCAAGGCGGACTCAAGCCTAAGTTTCAACTAAAACTTCTAAAACCTATATTCCATCAAAACCCGACCAAACGATGTCTGAATGACCTGAAAATTTATAGACATATCCAAAATCACCTAACGAAGCTACTGAAACTATCGAAATTCCATTCCAACTAACAGATCAAAATCTCACCTATCAATCGAATTTCGCCAAAATTCTAACTTCGCCAATTCAAGCCTATTTCTACACTGGACCTCTAAATTCAATTCCGATCGCTCCCCTAAGTCACAAATCACCTCCCAAAACTTACCGAAGCACCGGAATACACATCTGAGCCCTCTAACCACATAGTCAACTTCATGTTGACTTTTCTAAAACATACTCTATTCTAAGAGGCTATATGCCTTATTTTCAACAAGAATCAACCCAAATTCACCCGATGGACTCTAATACCGACATAGAACATGAAACAACCCACTAAGGGGAAAATGGGGCAGTAACTCTCATGACAACTGGACGGATCGTCACATTCTCCCCAACTTAAATAAATGCTCATCCTCGAGCGGGTCAAGAAACATACATGGAGTCGCAAATAAGTGAGGATATCTACTCTGCATCTCCTGCTCAGTCTCCCAAGTGGCCTCCTCTATGGGCCGACCTCTCCACTGAACCTTCACTGATGCAATATCCTTGGACCTCAATCTCCGCACATGACGACCCAATATAGATATAGGCTCCACATCATAAGTCAAGTCATCATCAAACTTCCTCACTGTCCGAGGGAGACCACTAACAAAGTCCATAGTAATCCTCTACCATTTCCACTTGGGAATATCAATACGCTGAGACACGCCACCGGGCCTGTGATGCTCATACTTGACCTGCTGACAGGTGAGGCACCGAGCTACATGACTCACAATATCCTTTTTTATATTTCTCCACCAGTAATGTTGTCTCAAATCCTGATACATCTTCGTGGCACTTGGATGGATAGAATACCGCGAGCTATGGGCCTCCTCTAATATCAACTCACGAAGGCCATCTACGTTGGGCACGCAAATCTGGCCATGCATTCTCAACACACCATCACTATCAATAGTAATATCTCTGGCATCATCTTGCTAAACTTTGTCCTTAAGGATAAGCAAGTGTATCATCATATTGGAGCTCACGAATGCGATCATATAAGGAAGACCGAGAAACAACGCAAGCCAACACCCTGCTGGGCTTTGAAATATCCAACCTCACTAGCCGATTGGCCAACGCCTGAACATCATATGCAAAGGGTCTCTCCCCTACTGGAATATATGCCAAGCTGTCCATACTCACCGCCTTTCGGCTCAAAGCATCATTCACTACATTGGCTTGCCTCGGATGATATAAAATGGTGATGTCATAATCCTTAAGCAACTCAAGCCACCTCCGCTGCCTCAAATTGAGATCCTTATGTTTAAACAAGTGCTGGAGACTACGATGATCAGTATATACCTCACAGGACACGCCGTACAAATAGTGCCTCCAAATCTTCAAGGCATGAACTATGACAGCTAACTCCAAATCATGAACATGGTAGTTCTTCTCATGAGGCTTCAATTGACGGGAAGATAAGCAATAACTCTACCCTCCTTGTATCAATACACAACCTATCCCCACTCTTGATGCATCACAACATACGGTATAAGAACCTGAAGCTGATGGCAAGACTAACACTGGAGCTGTGGTCAAAGCTGTCTTGAGCTTCTAAAAGCTCTCCTCGCACTCATCTGACATACGAACAGTGCACCCTTCTGCGTCAACCAGGTCAAGGACAAAGCAATAGATGAAAATCCCTGAACAAACCGGTGATAATACCCCGCCAAACCAAGGGAACTCCGGATCTTCGTAGCTGAGGATGGTCTACGCCAACTCTGCACCGCCTCTATCTTCTTCGGATCAACCTGAATACCATCACAAGACACCACATAACCCAGAAAAGCTACAAACTCAAGCCAAAACTTGCATTTGGAGAACTTCGCATACAGCTTCTCCTCTCTCAACCTCTATAATACAATTCTCAGATGCTGAGCATGCTCCTCCTGGCTACGAGATTACACCAGGATGTCATCAATAAACATAATCAAAAAGGAATCCAAATACGGCCGGAACACACTGTTTATCAAGTGCATGAACGTGGCTGGGGCATTGGTAAGCCCAAAAGACATCACAAGAAACTTATAGTGCACATATCTCGTCCTGAAGGTTGTCTTCATAATATCAGAATCTCTAATATTCAGCTGGTGATAGCCTGAATGAAGATCAATCTTTGAGAACACACTCGCTCCCTGGAGCTGATCAAATAAATCATCAATGCGCGGTAGAGGATACTTATTCTTCACCATTACCTTGTTCAGCTGTCTATAATCAATACACATCCTCATTGAGCCATCTTTCTTCTTAACAAATAACACCGGTACACCCCACGGTCACACACTAGGGCGAATGAATCCCTTATGTAAGAGCTCCTGAAGTTGTTCTTTCAATTCCTTCAACTTAGCTGGTGCCATACGATAAGGAGGAATAGAAATGGATTGAGTGCTCGGCACCAAATCAATACCAAAATCGATATTCCTGTCCAGCGGCATGCCCTGCAGGTCTAATGGAAACACATCTGGGAAGTCCCTTACAATGGGCACAGAGTCAATGCTAGGAGTCTCAGCTCCCACGTCCCTCACAAACGCTAAGTATGATAAACACCCCTTTTCAACCATCCTCTGAGCCTTTAAGAATGAAATCACCCGTTTAGGAACATAATCAGTCGAACCCCGCCACTCAATCTGTGGAATATCAGGAATAACCAATGTAACTGTCTTGGCATGAATGTTCAGAATAGCATGGCACGGAGATAGCCAATACATGCCCAAAATCACATCGAAATCTACCATAACCAGCAATAGCAAATCAACTCGGGTCTCCAGACTCCTAATAGAGACAAGACATGATCGATAGACGTGATCCACAATAATCGTATCACCCACCGGGGTGGATACATGCACAGGCAAGGCAAGACAACCATGGTTCGTACCCAAATGATGAGCAACATAAGAAGACACGTATGAATTTGTAGACCCAGGATCAAACAAAATTGAAGCATCTCTGTGGAAAACTGAAATAATACATGTGATCACTACATCTGAATCAACTGCATATCTCCTATCCGGAAGTGCATAGAAACATGCCTGACCACCACTCGATCGCTCCTCACCCATAGGGCGACCTCTAGAAGACTAACATGCACCTCTACTAGACTGGGATGGTGGTGAAGTAGATGGAGCTGAAGAGGAGGGTTGATCCCTCTGCTGAGACCTACCCCTGCGAAGTCGAGGACACTACCTCCTCATGTGGCCAAACTAGCCACACTCAAAACAATTGCCTGACGCTGGAGAATAGGACTGAAGGGAACCCCTCGCCGCAGATGAACCCTGGCTGAAGAAGAAGGTGCTGAACTCTGAGCTGGGAAGGCTCTGAGTGAAAACTGGTCATGCTGATAACCCTGACGGCCACGACCGGAAGAAGCTCCACTGTGCTTTGGGCGACCTGACTGAGGAGATCTAGATTAACGACCTCTGCCCTGATGAAACTGGCCCCTAGATGGAGCACCACTATAGCTGCCCGAACCTCGAGGCCTCTTGGTCTCCCTCTCATCTCGCTCTCGGCGACGATCCGCCTCAATCTAGCATGCCATATCCACTACCTCCTCAAAGGATGCTGCCACTACTCTCTCATTGGTCATCAAGATACGAATAGAATAGTTGAGGCCATCTATGAACCTCCTGATCCTCTCTCGATCTTTCTGTATCATCTATGTAGCATGTATGGCTAACTGAGTATACCTCAACTCGTAATGAATCATTGTTATATCACCCTGAACTAGCCACTCAAACTGGCGGCGCAACTCCTCTCTACGGGACTGCGACACATACTTCTCTAAAAAGAGAGTGGAAAACTGCTGCCAAGTAAGGGTTGCTGCCCCTGCAGGCCTGCGCCTCTCAAACTCCTCCCACCATATGAATTCTAGCCCCGAAAACTGGAATGTAGTAAAAGAAACCCCACTAGACTCAAGAATCCCTGTTGTGCATCACATCCTCCGACACTTGTCCAAGAATCCCTGGGCATCCTCGCCCTCAGTACCACTGAATGTAGGCGGCTGAAGCCTGCCAAACCTCTCTAACCGACGCTGCACATCGTCAGTCATCACCGGAACAACATACCCTGGGGCTGGCGCAACTGGCGCAACTAGAACAGCTAGTGCAACTACCTGAGTTGGGGCTGCCTCTGGCGTCTAAAGTCCATGCACAACCTGCTCTGGTGTGCGAGCTGCGGGGGTCTGATGACCACCCCCCGTCTGAGATATCGCTACGGCAGTAGTAGCTGAAACTGCCTGAGCCAACCCAGTGCTAACAGATAATATATGGGCCAATGGCTCCTGAAGGCCAGGAACAACAATAGGCACTGCCGGTGCCTGAGCGGGTGCTGCTGGAGCCTAAACCACTGGGGGCTAATCCTGAATAGGGGCAACAGGTGGGTCTATTGGCACTGCCCCTGCTGCTCTACCATGACCACGGTCGCGACCACGGCCTCTAGCTGGTGGCAATGGTGGTAGTCCACCTCGTCCGGTCGCACGAGTACTCACCATCTACGAGAGGATAGAATACAAAAGTTCAGTTCTCGGAACAACAAAATGCACAACAAGAGTTCAAGACGTCTCTGTACCGATTCGAGAGACACTACTAACCGGCTCAAGACTCATGAGGCCTAGTAACCTAGGCTCTGATACCAACTTGTCACGACCCCAAAACTCAGTCGTGATAGCGCCCAGCACATTGCTAGGCCAGCCCGACCAACACTCACATCATCGAGCTACCAACTCACATTTTGTTTCAAAATCAATAATAGCAAGATATAATACGTAGTTTAACCAAGATAATGAAAAAAATATCCCAATATCAACACAACATCTCCCAAGACCTGGGGGTTACGAGTCGAGAGCCTCTACTAAGTAACATAATACCAACAATAGAGTATACAGAATAAGTCTGAAATGCGGAAATGTCTAAACATAAGAAAGTAATGGAAAGCCGGGTCCTGCGGACGCCATGCAGCTACCTCGACAGTCCGAAATAAACTCTGAAACAGCTGGAGAATCAGCCCTGTTGGGAAGTACCTAGATCTGCATACAAGATGCAGGGAGTAGCGTGAGTACTTCCAACTCAGTGGTAATAAGCATGCATAATGATATTGAAGGTAAGAACACCCAATAATACCACACAATAAAGCTATACAATACCTCATTTTATCCTTTTTAATAGTATAAGCCTCAGGAAAAGCAATAACAGATAAAGCAGTACAGTAGAAATAAATAAATGCAATGCAGATGCATGAACATGAACACTACCGCGCGTAGCCCGATCCATTTGGGTACCCGCGCTCACTGTGGGGGTTCAGACTCCGGAGGGCTCCTACAGCCCAAGCGCAATATTAGTGACATATGCTGTGGCGCGCAGCCCGATCCACTATTAGTCCAGCTACATGCAATGCAAGCCTCACAGGCACAAATAATATCATTTTTATATCCGTTTAGCAGAAGTTATATTAAATCGGTGTTCAGAAATCTCAGAGTTTGCAAATCATTTTTAGACAGTGTTTAGCTCAGGGCTGATATCATGAAAACACGTTATAATCAGAGAAACAGTAATAACGATTCTCACGGGATTCAAATAACTGGCACACAGCCCAAATATATCCACAACCCTCCAAGTAGGAGGTTTACCCGCTCATTTATAGCCAACATTACAGTACAATGTCACACGATCGGACTAAGCCATAGTCCCCAATCACAATCGACACCGCACTCATAGTAAAATACGTGTCTCGCCTCAATACAGTGTCACATAGTGATATACTGGGGTTTCAAACCCTCAGGTCATCATCCACACCCATTACTCATCTCGAACCGGCTCAAAAACTAGTGTGCAATGCCTTTCCTTCGAGAATCAACCTCCACGGGTGCCAAAGCTGACCAAAACCATTAGGAATACATCAAAATAGGCTAATGGAACATAACCCAATCGAAATAACTTGAGAAACACCCAAAAACACGAAGTTGCCAAAATCTGAGCCCGGGGCCTGCTTCTCAAAAAATTATGAAGTTTACATTTTCAAAATTCTCGTCTCGCCACGAGTGCATACATATAAAATTTATCAAAATCTAAGTCCAATAGCCCCTTCAAATTCTAAATTTTTAAAATCCAAATAGCTTCTCTATTTTACACCCCAATTTCAGTGATTTAGATGAAGATTCTAGGATAAAATCACGTAATTAGTCCATAAAATTTACCTCCAATCGAAAACTAGGTGAAAATCTCTTACTCCCTCGTCCAATAGTTTCAAACTTTGCCCAACAATGGAGAAAATAGGTTTTGCTCGCGTCTGAAATGATACTTAACTAATTATGCCCGACCACTAATTCCTTCATCGCGTGCGCGACATAACCCACGCGAACGCGATGGGCAAACTTTTAAAATTCAAAAATCCTTCTACGCTAACGTGTTCTCCTGCCCGCGATCACAGTGCACAAGCACCTGGACTCACGCGAATGCGGCACAACCTTCGCGATCGCGTAGAAAAATACTGGCCTCCCAATCCTTCTTCGCGAACGCGTTATTACTCTCGCGAACGCGTAACTTCTGATCTTTCCTCTACGCGTTCGCATCAGACCTTTCGTGAACGCGTAGGCCAAATCCTCAGACCCCCATTCTTCTTCTTTGCATTCGCGTTCAACACCCACGCGAACGAGATGCCTTAAATACCTGCAATTTCATGACAGCAAATCTGCTCCTATTCTTCATCAAAAATGATCCGTTTGACCCCCGGAATCACCCCCGAGGCCCTGGGACTTTCACTAAAACCACCAACCTACTTCAAAACACGATACGAACTTGTTTCAATCATAAATATACATCCTTAAACACAAAAATCACCAAATCAAGGCGGATTCAAGCCTAAATTTCAACTAAAACTTACGAAACATATATTCCATCAAAAAACCCGACCAAACGATGTCTGAATGACCTGAAAATTTGCAGACATATCCAAAATCACCTAACGAAGCTACTGCAACTGTCGAAATTCCATTCCGACTCACGGATCAAAATCTCACCTATCAACCGGATTACGCCAAAATTCTAACTTCGCCAATTCAAGTCTATTTCTACACCGGACCTCCAAATTCAATTGTGATCGCTCCCCTAAGTCACAAATCACCTCCCGAAGCTAACCGAAGCACCATAATCCACATCTGAGCCCTCTAACCACATAGTCAACTTCAGGTTGACTTTTCTGAAACAAACTCCATTCTAAAAGGCTATATGACTTATTTTCAACTAGAATCAACCCAAATTCACCCGATGGACTCTAATACCAACATAGAACATGAAACAACACAATAAGGGAAAAACGGGACGGTAATTCTCATGACGACGGGTCAGGTCGTCACAAAGGGCCATTTATCGTGAAGTACGAGCCATGGGGGGGAAGGTGCCGCAGAAGAATCGACCGATGCCGGCCTCGGCACGTGACGTGGTGCTGGTATGGCAAAAGACCGAGCGACTGCACCCAGACGCCGGAAGGCCAGTTGAGTAGCCCTGCCACAGCCCGCCCTCCCTATAACGGAAAAGCAAAGTTAGTAAATAAAGTCCCAGAACCACGAACCAAGCAAGACAAAGGATATTTCTCTCACCCGCGGTAGGCGTACAATCGTGTCTCTCCCAAAAAGACTCCCACGTGCGTATCCGTTCAGTATGAGAGAGCACAACTTCGAGCTACCCACGCATCCCTGCTAACAGGGTAGGTGGCGACCTCCCGGCTACAGAGACAACAACGAGACAATATTAGCATACAATAAAACAAAAAGGGAGAACGGAACGAAATTAATTGCCTCAGTAACGTGACTCACGTGCATGGTTCCAAGCCTCCGGGAACCCTGAAGGGGATTCTCTGTTCTGATGTAAAAGAAGTGCTCGAAGGGGCGGGGCTCAACCTCTACGTCCAGCGCCGCAGTCAACCCTCTCGACCCACGAGGGCACGCCCGAAGCATGGTACCCCGTACCCGTTAAGGGGCATAAGGCGAGCACGTGCTGCAACGTGACCACCCTACTGACCAGTTCCCCGTACTTCAGGAACGTTGCCAACAACTTACATAGAGAGGAGGTAAGCTAGCATGGACACACCCCATAATAACGACAGAAGTCCACCACCAAGGTGGGAAGCAGAATCCCGAACCTCAGCCTGAAGGGGTACACGTAAAAGACATAGTACCCTCTGCGATCAGTGTGAACCTTTTCCTCGCTTCGGGTGAGGACTATATCAGCATGGGTAGGTATGACCCTTTGCTCCCGTAATCGGGCCATACCAACCTCCCCCATCAGCACGGCTTCATCCACAGGGTCCTCCCCGCCATCGGCAAGTGAAATCTATCGTCGGACCTCCGGGCAGGGGGAATACGTCATCCACTGACGAAATTCTTTCGGTCTCTACCTACTCTGCACCTCCCATTGCCGGATGTGGTCCTTCAATCGCCGGAGGGTTAACCTGCAAGTTTGTTGGAAGAGCTTTACGTGAAGAACTGTCTGCCATTACTTAGTTGTTTGAAGAGAAAAAATAGAATTTGGTAAGAAGGATGAAGGTTATTGCAATTAAGAAAAGGAGAAGGTGAATTTACGTAAGGAAAAAGCTTCAAAATCACTCAGATGAATAATGAAGTAATGAGAAACGGATACCTCAATTCACCTTTATAGGTAACATAAATGATTTCGGGAAAACCAATGTGCATCATTAACTGCATATCTAACCGTCAAAACGGTTCGATTCTACCAAGATACGCGTCATCATGACAAGCACCACAAAGTGCCCACATGACATCAGTTGTCATCCCGCTAACCGGAGCGAACGTAGAGTCTTACCGATACGAGCGGAATGTACCATACACCCTCAAAATTCTAAACACACTGCTTACACCGTACTCGGGCACATTGCGTACAGCATGTCCCCCTTCGCCGATGACAGTTACATACCGAAGCGAACCCAAGGATCAAAACGTAATCGAGTCCCGACCTCGCCCGAATCATACTAATGACATCATGCGTCCTCATGATGAGGGGATACCCAACAACTTGATTATATGAAAAATGATGTTGAAAAACTCTATGAAATTCGGACCGTCCCCATAAAAAGCACGACCTCAACTAGAGCAATGGTCATCCATTCCTTATCCTGAAGTCTTTTGAATTATCGTCGACAAAATCCGCTCATCAAGCTCGAGCGAGGGACGACCTCGATAAGCGAAGGGACTAACTGTATAGGTCGAAACCCGACCATATAATAATCAACGAAGTTAATCACCTTTTTGAATTAATTCAAGATTAACAAGTGACATGAACACTCGTAATTAACGGCGTTTAAGGCCTGCCTGGTACGATTAATAAGGCTACGGCCCACCTGCTGCCCTGAAGACAAAATCTCAAGTGATCCTAGCCATCAACTGTCAACTCATGCAGCTCACTACTATAAAAACAAGAAAGGGGAGCCTAATAAAGGGTTCCTCTCCTTCTTCATGGGGACTAACAACATATGAGAAAAATACAATCTCAAAAAAGAATACAACATAATTGTAAGGCTCTAAACCTCTTCATGAAGAGGCAGACCACACCATTATCATCAATAAAAGTCAACCTTTCTCACCCTAATGGGGATTGCCTACTATTATCTCATTTATACAATTCTTGAATTATTACAACTCGCTATGATTAGCCCATAATTTATATATATTGTTTCGTATTCATAAAGTACATGGTAACTCTTGAGTCAAACATTCTCAATAAACACAAGAAACATACCTAGAGAAAAGCATTATCAGATAAACTTTAGGCATTTCCAAACTATGCATTCCAATACAAGAATTTATAATAAAAACAAACATAATCAGGACTGCACATGAATGTAATATATAAAGCACAAGCCCATATAAAGTAGCAGATACAAACTTCGAAGATACATATCAAAATTAGTTGATGGAATTGCTAGGCAGACTAACACAACAATGAACATACTTGCTAGGCATTTAAATTGTATAATAGGAATAGTTGCATAATTAAGGTATCCTCTAAAACCTGTGTAAACTAATTAGGAAATACTTCAAGCTCTCATGGCTTCAGTTGGGCCTTAGTATTAATGACTTTTTCAGATTTAATCCATCTTTCGTTGTTCTGCCACTTCCTAAGTCTGCAATTTAAAGTACAAAAACAATTAGATTGCAACATGAAAAATCTACACCAGAAGCAGCGTCAGGTGAATATTTTCTACGTAGAACCTTCTGCAATAATCTAAGGTACATGATACTTGCCCATATGCATTTAGCGGGAAAACAGCAACAACCATGACACTTGTGTATTACTCCTGTATAATATCGGATGTCATCTTCAACATACATAAGCCTGTTAACAGAGGCCCCAAAAACCTGAATACTTTAACCAGATGTAAACCAAGAATGTGAACCAAGACAAACTTAAATCAAATTGTGTTTATACTTATAAATTGACACACATTTTTTTTGGGACAAGTACAATGATTTACAATTAAACAATGCGAGAAAATATAAAGCACTAGAACATGCATCAGCATCGCGATATCATTTCTTGAAATGCCCTTTAATCAATGCATTCTTATTAGCAAAAACCAAGTTTCTCCTAGGGACCTCGAGGCATCTAAAATGTATTATAGTTGCTTAACTTATGAATCCTATAAGAACTGTCTAAAACACTACAACTGATTAAGAGATGCTTAAAGTACTGAAGGATTTAGCTAGGGGTGGGCCTATTTCGGTCAGAACCGAATAAACCGACCGAACCAAAAAATTTTTATTTCAGTTTCTGTTATTCGGTTTGTTCGGTCAGTCTCAGTTTAAAATTTTAAAATTTCAGTTTTTCGGTTATTAAGTAATTTAGTTTGGTTAACCAAAACCGAATTATTAGCATATAGGTTCTTTAAGTTATATATATAGGCTAAGCCCATAGGTAATAAATAATACTATTAGATCCAATCTATCAAAAACTCAACCCAATAAGTAAGTCCATCAACTTCCCTATCTTAAAGACTTCCACTCTATTAAAACTTCCATAGCATATACGATAGATACCGGGAGTATTCACACAGAGTTGTAATTTACACTGTGTTTGAATTTTATGATCCATAATAGTGTGCTAAGTTTGGTCTATTTTTTTCATAAACACAATACTTCCGACAATTTCAAAGTTCTGAGAAAAATAACAAATTCCCCGGTCATATTATTACATAGAAGGAGCCCAATATGATAAACACAAACCATAAACCGAACTGAACCGGACTTATTTCAGTTCGGTTTCGGTTACTACTTTTACAAAACCGAAAACCAAATAACCGAACCGAATTTCTTCAAACCGAACCGATCGAACGCCCACCCCTAGATTTAGCTGTGTTTTACTATTGACTATCTACAAGAATCCATCTTTTGATGTGGGTTCTGAGTTCTGCCATTAGAAGTACAAAAACAGTTAGATTGGATGTGACTGCCCCACTTTCCAAGTCTACGACTGCAAGTACAAAAACAATAAGATTGCAACAAGAAAGGTCTACACCTGAAGCTGCATCAAGCATAGTCTTCTACCCGGTATGTTCGCCGTAATATGACTAGTATTCATGATGCTTATCCATATGAAAAGTGAGAAAATTTTGCTACCATAGTACTATGCAATATTCCTATATAGTAATGAGCAGTTATACAAACAAATCTCATAACTGAATCTTCAATATGCTTGAAGCTATGTTTTGAGGCCCCCAAGATTCACCCAGTTGTGAGCCAAGCAAATATTTCCTTAATAAATTGTGTTAACGCTTGTACACTGAAGCACAAGCAAGCAAACCAAAAGATTTAGCATTAGAGCTATGCACAATGTGTGCTCGGAACTCCTCAACAAATATTTACAATTTAGGTCAAGTATAGCCAACATGATGAAAAATATGAAACTAACTTGCTATATGATGTGCACAGGAAGAACATTACCACTGGTGTTCTAGCCATAATACTACACCCCCTTGAATGTCCTACAGGGAATTCATTTCTTTGGATGGGGGAAGAAGGAAGAAAAATAGTAAAGCTAAGAAGACAATGTCGAAAAGAATTAATTTAAAGGATATATGGAAGGATACAGAAGAGGATAGACTGCAGACACCTGCATGACTTCCTACTGCAAGGGTTTTATGGAAAAAACCACCAGGAAAAAGATTCAGTCTCTCCTGAAAAAGCAAAATAAATTAAGCATCCAGGTTAGACAATATCAGCCGCTTACCTAGTCGATTTGACCAGTAGACACAAAAAGAACCAGTCGCAGGAAATTCTGAAGGTGATAGCGTCCCAATGTCAACACATCTCCAGATTAGCCTGACTGCTAGAACTAGCTGCAACAGTCAGACATTTTCTCAAAGTTCTTCTAAGATTTTGATGGATCATATCGGTCATCAAAATCATCAGAAGCGTCCCTTGCCTTCCGTTTCTTGATGTCAGAATTACGATCACTTCTTTCCCTACGTGAACTACTTTTCTCATGGGATTTGTGGTAGCTTCTGCTGGAGCTTCTGGGAAAATTCTCTCTAGATTCTTTCGAATAGTCTCTCTTGTCTTGGGTGATTGTTGATTCATGTGAGTAGGCACTAGCCTCTCGCTGATTTGGGCTTCTAGAGCAACTTTTTGGGTCCTGTCTGGTTCTCCCATTACTTCTCTCTTTCACTACATGTTGATGATGCCACCGAGATGCTTTTTCCATATTAGCAGAATAATCATCTTTGAAGTCTGCTGAATGGACTTCTCCATCAGTATGAAACTCTTTCCCATAACCACCTTCCCTTCCTTTGCGTAAAGGAGATGAATCCAGCTGCCTCTTTCCAAACTCATCTTTATCCACATAAGAATTAGCCGTTATGTAAGATGAGGAAAGTGGAAGTTTGTCCTCTTCAGCTCCTTTTGTTGGGCAATTGATGGCACCTGCTTGCCTGATTTCCTCCATGTATTCCTCAATTATGTCCCTCATAACCTAAAGGTAAAAGAGGACAGCAATAAAGGTGTAAAAATGAGAAGGAACAGAAATAAGTCATACTGAATACACTAAAAGAGTAGACATTAAGATAGATATGTGTAATGGGAGCAAATTATTGAAGTTTATAAAGCTTTCTGCACTATCAGATGGGCATCCAGAGAATTCTTCTAAGCGATATGGTTTTGAAGGAAGAAACACAGACTCAGGTCAATGGATATATACATGACTATAAGCAGAGAAAAACATATGGATTTTTATGAAGATAGAGAAAACATAAGGTTAAATCTGAAGAAGCAAACTGTACCTGTGTCGTTGACCGCTTCAACTTTTTTCCACGATATGACATTCTTCTACGTTTATAATCCCTTTCCTCAGCCAATAATTCCTCTCTCGACTTTGTTCTATTTGTGTCCTGAAAAAGTCATGCAAAAGATTAAGAAAACAGTAATGGTCTAATTGAAAGGACTAAAATACAGAAGCAAGGTTGAATTACATATAAAAACATTTTAACTTGCCAGTCTCTAGTGAATTTCCCATCACAAAATATTGAAGTCACTGAAGTTTAAGGACTCAAGACAGCAGGTTTTATCATATGAGTGTTTATCACAATGAATTCGCAACTTCTAGCCAGGCCTAAACAGGTTGAACTGCATTCTAGTTTCGTATTTTTTTAATAAACGCACTGAACTTTCAAAAATGACAGTCTCTTTGGCAGCATGTCTCGAGCCAGTGCAAGAAGAGGCAATGAGGAAAGAGAAGAACAGAAAGCATCAAGATTTTTTCCATTTTTTGTACTCTATTAGGTGGAATCTTCCCAAGAAGAATTGAAGGGCAAGAAAACAGAAATATATGCAAAAAATGCCCATTTATGTTTTACCTCCCAAAAGCAGATGGTACTTTCAAAAACTAGTATCTTAAACATTGATTCTACACTGGTTGTTATCTCCATAGGGGTTACATATAGTTACAGCTTCAAGATCTGCAATGACTCAAAGTATTATTTTGACAAGCAAACAGACCTGATTATTTCGCGAATGCTGCCACAGGAATCCATCATGTTCGAGCAGAGGTCTGTAATTAGGGCGTTTTTTCCGTTCCTCATGTGCTTTGTTTGAAATGTAAGAGTGCTCCATCGATCTGCAAAGAAATCTACTTAACTATATACTCTAGGACTGATACATGAAGTATAACTTTTCATGCTTGAAGAGAAAAGTGAGATTACAGAAAACAGCAATAAAGGACTCCTAACTTGACACATTTGAACATATTGTAGACGCCTTATCTTTGCATATCACTATTTTAAGCATTTTCCCGCAAACCAAAGGCCGGGCAAAAAAATTCTGTTCATCTGCATGTGAATCATTTGCGACCAGATACAACTTTCTGCATAGGTCAAGATAGGCTTTTCCTCCCTTTATCTTTACTTTACAGCCATATGCATCTAGATGGACGGCTGTTATAATTCCGGCCCAAACTCTGGGCTTGGTAGCAACATCGTTCATGAATTACAACTTCCATTTGAACAACGTTAACACCCAACTTTTGACATCTATGCATAAACGATTCTTCTAAACAGAAAGCATGGACTTGCCTAACAGAAAACTTAAATGCCCAATACCATTCAACATTTAGACAGATGTTGTGATGCACATCTACACAAATGGACATCTTCAAACCACCATACTAAGAAGAGTAAAGTTAATGTACCGTTGGTAAGCTGGAAGTGCTGGTAAATTCCTCAGTGCTTTGAGCTTTTCTTCAAGCGTACATCGTTCATGCAACGCTGCAACAGCAGCTGCAACTTGGGAAACAAAAATGGGGCTTTTAGAGAGTGCTTCATCCGATATATCCGTCCCCGCATTCTCTATCCTACTTTTAAGTGGCTCACCATTGTCCTGTGACTCTTTAAAATTTCCATCCCCTCTTTTCGTATCAGTAGATTCATTGAACATACAAGAACTAAACGCACAGATACATTGCTTCAGCATATTAATAGCAAATAATTTCCCATTCGTGTCCCCATACAACACAGAAAGCTGGGTCGCTAACCACATCAAAACCTGAACTAATACCGGACAATTAAAATTCCGTCCACTCAAATCCGATCCCTCCGCTTCTTCATTATAAAATGTACTAGCTAAATCAATAGCTTCCCTAACAATAGCCTTCAAACAAAGCTTAAACAGAACAAGCATATGATCCCTCATTGCTAAATCGAGTACAATACGATAACACCTACCCGAATTAGCTACTAACCATGTAGACAAACAATCGACACTTTTCATGCCTAATCCCAATATCACACGAAGAACGCGATATGAATACATAAATGGAAAATCATTCCAGCACTCAGCTTCATTCCTAATTGCATATGCCTCCGAAGGAAGAACCCTGATCAATTCATTCGAAAACAACATCAAATTTTTACCAAAATTTGCACATTCTGAAGATAAAACAGCAGGCAAAGTGAGCATAGGAGGAGCAGCATTTTCGCCTTTAATGGGGAAGGAAACAACACCAGGGCAATCATAATAGAAGGAAGTAGGATTTTCATTTTCGAAATCAAGGTAGGTCTCGAGAGAGAAGCAAAGGTCAGATTGTGAATCTTGTAGATGTAAGGTAAAGGGGTTGGGGTTTGAGGAGGAGTAAAGCGTGTGTGGGTATTTGAGGTTTTGGGTTAGGGTTTCGATGTGATTTGAGGGAATAGGTGTAGGGCAATGAAGGGAGTGAGAGAAGAGGGAAGCAAGGGGGAGATGATGGTTGGGATTGAAAGGGCATGGGATTAGGGTTTGAGAGGGGGAGAGGGGGGTGGGGAGAAGAGAAGAGAGAGAGTGGAGAGTGGTTGATGAGAGACTGAGGAGAGACGTGAGGGTTGAGAGAGCAGTGGGAAGATCGTATGCCGGAGGAGTAGTGGTGGGAGTGGGAGTAGGAGTAGGAGAGGGCTGGTGAAAGTATGGTGGCGGTAGCGGTGGCAGAAAGGTGGAGGACGGTGAGGGTGGTAGCGGCGGAGGAAAGGGATTCATTTTTATTGTCTTTATTACTGTTGCCGGAGATTTTGAGTTTCAGAGTTCTGAGACAGGCAAATATGTCAGAGTTTATTTCTTTTTCACATAAGTACAACTTTTTTTTTTTTTTGTTTACATAATATCTATTTGGCTAAGTTTCTAAGTTGGTTAAATTAATTTATAAATATATTTTGATTTATTATGTATTTGGTAAAATTAAAATTACTTATAAATTAACCCAAAAGTCATAGGTTGGTCTCCCCCAATTTATCAAATTTCAGCTTATAAGCACTTTAAGTTATTAAAATATTTACAATTCTATTCGTAAAATACTTCTTTATAAAACAGAACTCTTCGTATACCCAGTTCTTCAGTTGCTTATTATTAATTTCAGTACTTTTATCCAAACACGTAACTGCTTATTTTTTAAATCAGCTTCAGCACTTAAAATATTTTTTAGCACCTAATGCTTATCCGTTACTCTAAATCAACTAAGTCAAACGGGCTCTTAGTACGAGAGTTATAGCCCGTTCATATCCGGATTTCATATACTATTTCCTCCGGTCCAAAACAAATTACTTTTTGGCCTTTTTTTTGTTGTCCAAAATAAGTGATTTTTTCATATTTCTAGAATGAATTAATTATTTTTTTCTTACATTGCCCATGGAATAAATAGTGTTGAGGTATGTGTTAGGATCGTAGTTTAGCTAAGCAACACCGGTCGGGGCGTGCAAGAGGTGGCAGCACTTGACCTCGGGCGCATCAAAGCCTACCTTCAGATTTTTCCACCGGGAGTTGGTACCTCCCGTCTCTTGTTTATCATGTACGCCTTTTTCCTATTCCTGCTAGCATTTCGTGTGAGGTTTACTCTGTTGCTATTTAGTTTGCATCTTTTTAGTATTTCATTTTTATGCGTGTGTGCGTCACTATTCTCCATAGTCGGTTGGAGGGATAGAGGCCGCGGCGGGGGATGTTAGTGTAAGTCCATGTCCTCGGGGAGTGGGGGCGGTGGCGGGGGTGAGTCGGGGGCAGGGAGTGGTTCTGCGGGTAGGGCGGGAGGTAAGGGTGGGAAGAGGATAGCGGAAGCTCATAGATTAAGGATCGGGTCGTGGAACATAGGCACTCTGACGGGTAAGTCCATTGAGTTGGCGAAGACTCTTCACAAGAGGAGGGTCAACATAGCCTGTGTTCAGGAGACTAGGTGAAAATGGACGAAGGCGCGGGATGTAGACGGGTTTAAGTTGTGGTACTCTAGGGTCGTGAGGGGTAAGAATGGAGTGGGCATCCTGGTGGATAAGGATCTTAGGGAGTCCGTGGTGGAGGTTAGGCGAGTGAACGATAGGTTGATGTCTATTAAGTTAGTTATCGGGGGTTGCGTCCTCGACGTCATCAGCGCCTACGCACCGTATGTGGGCTTAGACGAGGAGGTCAAGAGGCATTTTTGGGATGACTTGGATGAGTTGGTACGTAGTATTTTCCAACCTGAGAAGTTGGTCATTGGAGAGGACTTTAATGGTCATATTGGGGCAGATGCTAGTGGTTATTGTGAGGTGCACGGTGGCTTTGGCCTTGGGGTTAGGAACGGAGGAGGCATAGCGTTGCTGGATTTCTCTAGGGCTTCCGAGCTTCTGATTGCAAACTCGACATTTCAGAAGAGCGAGGAGCATTTGGTCACTTTCAAAAGTTCGGCGGCGAGGACTCAGATTGATTACCTCTTTCTCAAAAGGAGCGATAGGGGTCTGTGCAGGGACTGCAAGGTTATTCCGGGAGAATCCCTCTCAACTCTTCATAGACTCCTAGTGATGGATGTCGGACTATGGGTGAAGAAGAAGCGGAGGGGTGCTCGAGGCCGACCGCGAATTAGATGGGGTGCTTTGACTAAAGAGAAAGCCCAGGAGTTGGAGAGGAGGTTAGCTGATGGTGGAGCTTGGTACTCACGGAAGCTAAAAATGCGATTTTTGGTCGCATATACGAGGAATTGGGGGAAAAAGGCGGGGACAAGAAGTTATTCTGGTTGGCCAAAGTAAGGGAAAAGAAGGCGCGGAACCTAGACCAAGTTAGGTGCATCAAGGACGAGGATGGTAGAGTCCTGATGGGGGAGTCTCAAATCAAACAGACATGGCAGGCGTACTAACGAGATCTTCTCAACGAGGAGGGGGACCAAAACATAGAGCTGTGGGAGCTGGGGCATTCAGAGCGTCATAGAGACCTAGGGTACCGCAGGCGCATTAGGGTGGAAGAGGTCGTTAGGGCTTTGCGGAAGATGAGTAGGGGTCGAGCGACCGGGCTAGACGAAATCCCAGTGGAGTTCTGAAAATGCATGGGTAAGCCAGGAGTGGAGTGGCTCACCAGGTTGTTTAATGCGATCTTCAGGACCAAAAGGATGCCGGAGGAGTGAAAGTGGAGTACAGTGGTGCCCTTGTATAAGAACAAAGGGGATATCCAGTGTTGCAACAACTATAGGGGCATCAAATTAATAAGTCACACCATGAAGGTCTGGGAGCGGGTGATCGAGGATAGGGTGAGGGAGTCGACATCTGTTTCCGTGAACCAGTTCGGCTTTATGCTGGGTCGCTCCACTACAGAAGCTATCCACTTTGTCAGGAGACTGGTGGAACAGTTTAGGGATATGAAGAAGGACCTGCACATGGTATTTCTCGACTTGGAGAAGGCGTATGACAAGGTCCCTAGGGAGGTGCTATGGAGGTGCCTGGAGGCAAAGAGCGTGCCGGAAGCCTACATCAGAGTAATCAAAGACATGTACGATGGAGCTAAGTCTAGGGTCGGGACAGTGGGTGGCGACTCAGACCATTTTTCGATGGTTATGGGGCTCCATCAAGGATCTGCGCTTAGCCCTCTCTTGTTTGCCTTGGTGATAGATACGTTAACGCGGCATATTCAAGGGGATGTGCCTTAGTGTATGCTATTTGCTGATGACATAGTCCTGGTGGATGAGACGAGGGTCGATGTTAACGAGAGGCTAGAGGTATGGAGACAGACTCTCGAGTCTAAGGGTTTCAAACTAAGCAGGTCTAAGACAGAATATCTGGAGTGCAAGTTTAGCGCTGAGCCGAGCGATGTGGGAGGGAAAGTGAAGATTGGTTCTCAGGCCATAGCCAAGAGGGATAGTTTCAGATACCTTGGATCGGTGATCTAGGGGGATGTGGAAATAGACGGGGATGTTACTCACCGTATAGGGGCGGGGTGGTCAAAGTGGAGGCTTGCATCAGGAGTCTTGTGTGATAAGAAAATGCCATAGAAACTCAAGGGGAAGTTTTATAGAGCTGTGGTTAGCTCTGCCATGCTGTATGGGACGGAGTGTTGGCCGGTGAAGAAATCTCATGTTCGGAGGATGAAGGTTGCGGAGATGAGGATGCTTAGGTGGATGTGCGGGCTCACCAGGTTGGATATAATTATAATATTCTTCCACCAATCTTTAAAGAATTTATTTTCCTAGTAACTTTAAAAGGCGTGCCTCAGAGTTTAAATCTTTATACATTTAGTTGATCAATTTATTAATAATGTATTAACTTTCTTCAATATATACCTAGTGAAACATGCATATTTTATGAGATTTTAAATTTGAAGAATTTTTTTATCTTTTATATGTAACATTAAAAAAAGAAAAATAATTAATTTTTGGATAAGTTTATCAATAACAACCAAATAATATTTAAAGGCCAAATGCTATTATAGGTGTATAACATGCATTCGGTATAAAAGCCAAAAAAATTCGGAACAAACGACGTTGTTATAGAGAAGTTTGACTGTAGCTGGAAAACAAAAAAAATAAACTTGATTTGCCTTGGTTTTTGTGTTACAACATGTCCTATTGAGTAAAAAGCTTCTTCTTTATGTAGTAGGAAAGTTTCATCGCAGTACAATTCTAAAAAAGATAAAAAAAAATCCTTTCTCGTCTGTCACACCTCTTTTTTTTGCGCTTACCCCGAAGGATAAATGTACAAGAGGGTTTTTCCAATTTAAGTGATGATATTCGAAATGAGATTATTTATTTATTTCAGAGTCGCCACTTGGAATAAATTATGGTGTCCCAAGTCACCAATTTATTTAAATCCCAAATCGAGGAATTTTCGACTTTCCAAATGAAGTCTGCGAACCGGAAATTCTAAGTAAGGAATTCTGTTGACCCGAGGGAAGGTGTTAGGCACCCCCGAATCCCGTGGTTCTAGCACGGTCGCTTAAATTATTGTAATTGCTAAATATTTGATTTTAAAACATGTTCAATACTATAATGCAATTTTAAATCAATTACCGCATTTGATTATTTTTAAGAAGAAGTGAACATTCTTATTGAGGGGCCCCGCAATTTTATTTTCTATTTAGCAAGGCTCGTAACATTTTTTATTTAAAAGGATAATCTTAAAGTGACTACTTTTTTTTTATTTAGTTTTTCTTTAAAAGAAAAGAAAAAGTCCTAATTAATTACATGCTTAAAAGGCTATTCTATATTAGTAAAAAAGGTGTTCCCTCACAAGCCGACTAAATGACATATTTATTCTTCAAAATATAAAACTAACTACAATTTGACAAAACCAATAAAACTGAAAATAACAACAAATATTAATCGACAACTTGCTTTTCTATTTCATTTCAAAACTTCAACTTCCAATTCGATCTTATATCAACACATGATTTTTAGAATGTATACCTGCTATTGAAAAGAAGGGAAAGATGAAAAATCAACAGGACGGTGAAAGTACAACAACAATAACAGTAACAACTAGCAGTATCTTCAACACCTCAATCCAGAAAATCCCAGCAATATGGAGAAAAACCAGTAAAAATAGAGAAGAAAATTATATTCCGGAATTTATCTTTGCTTTCTCTTTCTAGCTTTGAACTCTCTTCAATTATCAAAAGAAACTCTCAAAAATTAAATTTTGTCCGTGTATACTTTTGTATCCAGAGTGTATATCGAAAGTATACTGCTCTCTTTTTTTCTTATTTTTTTTTCTTCTCCTATTTATTCCTCTCTTTTTTCCACCTACTTTTTCATAAATATTCTCTTCTATTTATTGGCAAGAATTTCAAAAAATTTCAGATTTTTTTATTACGAAGAAAATATTTTTTTAATTTAAAGAAAACCCACTAATCCATGTTTTTCTCTCCTTGTTTTCTTCCTTGATTTCCTTGCTCCCCCCCCCCCCCCCACCACCACCACCACTACTTTATGTTATGTGATTATGATTATTTTTGACTAAAAAATCTGAAATTTTCTTTTTGGGCCAAGGGGTTTTGGGTTGGGTAAGGGTGCTTAGGATTGGGCTTGTAACTTAATTTGCAAGATAGCCCAATCCAAATTTTTTCTATTTTGTTCTTCTCCATTATTCAACTTCCTAAAAAAAAGCCCAAAATACTAAGATTAATTTATAAAAACTAAAATTATCTTAAAATACTAATTAACTTATAATAATAATTGTCACCTAAATTTAAATGGTAATTAAAATACAATCACACAATTTGGACATTAAAGGCTAAAATGCAAAAGATGCCTATTTTTGTAATTTTCATTTTGTAAGATAAATTAATTATTCCTAATTATAAAGTTAGATAAAAAATGTAAACACGATATATTTTTGTATTTTTATTAATTTAAAAACATATAATCATGCATATACGAATGCAAACAATTACCAAAAAATAACAACAAAAATTCACAAAAATACACACCATAAAATAGACAATTTTTGTTTTGGTTTTGTGGGAGTAATTCACGTCAGACAAAAATCACGTGCTCACATCATCAATTACTGATTCGTTACCGATATCGGATGAGATTTGTACCGTCATATCCAATTACGTGCGGATATCACAACCCTTTGTTAGTCGTATGCAACCATTTATCGTGGTCGAGATCTTGGAACTTATTCTGAGTTAGCGGAGCGTTGCCTTTTAAGTCCGGTGGCGAGCACCATTGTTTGAGCCTTGATACAAAGCGTTCCCGAGTTCGATTTCTATCTATATTCATTCTCTTACTTCATTTGGTGCGCGCTAATCCCGATATCACCTATACAAAGGGGTAATCTTTCATAAGAAAAGGTATTTTATAATACAAATATCTCAAAACCAACGAATGTTATTTCATAACTTTGGAAGGGGGCGGAAGATTTGGAAAAAGAAAAACATATCGTTAATCAAGTACCGAAGAATAAGTTTTAATTTTTACGCGCAAATTATATACTTACTCTTATAAAATAATAAAAGAACAAGAATAATATTGCAGAGAAAGAAAAAGAGGGAATTCTTATTGAATTTTGGGATGAATTAAAATGGGGTAAGACCCCTCTATTTATAGGAGAAATATGACTTAGTCACAAAGTAAAACTCTCCACAAGATAGACATTCATTCTAAATAGAATTCTATTCATAACACTCCCCCTTGAATGTTTATTCAATGATAATGTGTCTCGTTAAAACCTTAACTAAAATAAAACCAGCGGGAAAAAAATTCTAGAGAAGGAAAAAGAGTACACATATCTACAATACGCCTTTTGGTTGCCTCGTTAAAAACCTCGCAAGGAAAACCCGGTGGGACAAAACCTTATAAGGGAAAAAGACTGCAACGCGCATTAACTCCCCCTATGAGAGCATCAATTCACATCCTTAAGCCTTCGCATCCCGATCTTGTGCACTAGCTTCTTGAAGGTTGACGTCGACAAAGATTTTATATCAGTTTCAATGTATTTTCATAATGACATAACATAGAGATCTCTTCATTCATATATTCAGGTACCTAAATCTCTCATGAGATATTATGGAGTGTTATGTCATGTGATATTCTAGATCACTTGCCTCCTTTATTATGATCATTTTGATTATTTGCTCACCTTCTTTATCAAGAAGTTTATTTGAAACCGATTGTCTATACGCTTTAAGCTTACCATAGACTTTGTCCTTCTAGGACTTAATATGAGCATTTGCGATGAGAATATAGTTACTTTATTAGGGTCAGCAAATGCGTCTGGCATGCTTTGCAATAAATTGCACATGAATTATCCTTTATAAACTTCAAGTTCATATTATTTTATTCGAGGATCTAGATGTATAAATGATAATTCATTCCATGTAACATTTTCTCAACTTCTGTATCTTGTCTCCCCCTCATGTTAGAAAAACTAACTTGTTTCCTCAACTTTGAGAACGCATCTTTGTGCGTTATGGTGTTAATCAAAATATACACCGCACATCAATAATAATAATAAGATGGAATTATTTGGTTCCTGACCCTGAACCACTTGTGAAGGGAGAAAATAATATACTTTCGTATATAACGTATATCAAACTGATATATATAAACTTTGTTCTCATAAGCAATAGTTTAGCTATTAAGTGGAGGCACTCAATAAATTATTTTGCTAAACCAACTGTGATGTAAACCAACTTATCAAGATAAACTATCTTGAATAAAAAATGTGGAATATGCTCTAAATTAAATTATTGAGCAAGTTACCACGCATACCGGTGAGGTTGCGGGTTAATAATAATTGCATATGTAACCATCTCATAGATGCATCTTATGTGCTATACATGGCGGGTGAATGGGCCCATATTCATCTTTGATATTTCCAGCATTCATGGGATTCAATCCCAATTTTAGTTGGTCAATTAATTAATGAGAACAAGCAATGTAAGAGAATTCGTAAAGAACTTTCTAGTTCTTTAATATTTACCCATGTGAATTCTCTTTATTTTTGCACATCATACTTAAATTGATATAGGTAAATCAATTATGCCAGCAGAATAAATTATCAATATTGATAAACTTCAGGTTTACACCATGATGTGTGTTATGAACAAACTCCAAGTTTATTATGATATGGGTTTTTATATCAATAAATATTCACTTCATTGATATTCTTTTGTTTATGTAGTACACATTGGAGAATAAAGCGGGTAGCTTTTCACATACATATTACCCCGCTACAAGTTGTAGTAATAGAATATATTAAATCTTTCCTTTATTTATAGTCTCAATATAATTGACCGCTTTCGCGTATACTTTGGAAACTGAATAAGCTTCTTTGAGACGTACTACAACACAATACCTTATTGGTAATTAATTGTGTTTCTCCAAAATATTGGTAATTAGCTCTTCCAGAGCTCTCAATTAATTGGTAGTACCACATAATCATCAACACCTATATGGTGAATATCTCTTTTAAAGAGAAACTTATACCATTATGGTCATGGACAAAATTATATGCAAGATATGTTTCTTTCATTATTGTTGTCCTTTAATAATCACATTGCCAAAATATTGTGGCGTACAATAGGTACGTGACCAATGATCATTCATGCCATAATAATGATATTATTTTCTTATATCATCTCAAACCTCCTTCTAGAGGTGAGTGTGGTATATTCAATACCAATAACATGTTCATATTCTTTCAAGAATGAATATATATTCATAAATCAGATGTTTTCTCATTCTCATCATGAATGGACCATAGTCATGTGCTTTATAAAACCTCATGTCAAATCGATGACAAATATTTTCACAGTGTGGGATTATTTTGAGAATCCTTATTGTTCTCATTACCACAAATGATGACGATTATAATTTCGTCTATTGTCACGTCCACATCCATTGATACCTTCACGGTAATAATTTTGTTCTTTCAGACTTATCACATATTGCTATCACATTCTCTTAAGGGAATGAGAATGGAGCAAATTCAATGGGACGGATTTTCAATTCTTTGTCCACAATTATATATGAATTTAATCATGGCAAGGCATAGAAATTTTACCACTCCATGTGGGGGTAATTTCTTAAAAACTCCATTAGAGTTATAATCAAACTTTGTTGTCTTTGCCTGTATATAAAATCAAATTATAGAATTTCAAGAATTTGAAAGAGAAAAGTAAAATATTTACCTTAAATCCAGAATTTTAATCAGGAAGAAAGTTCATGAAACAATTGACAATCATTATGCTCAATCCCAAAGTTTCTACTCAATTGGTTGGAGTCTCGTGCTGATAACATGTTATAAAATAATAAAAGAACAAGAACAATATTGCAGAGAAAGAGAAAGAGAAAATTCTTATTGAATTTTGGGATGAATTACAATGGGGTAAGACCCCTCTATTTATTGGAGAAATATGACTTAGTCACAAAGTAAAACTCTCCACGAGATAGACATTCACTCTAAATAGAATTCTATTCATAACACTTACTACTTATTCACTTATACTTCCTCCATTTTAATTTATGTGAACCTATTTTCTTTTTAGTCCGTACTAAAAAGAATAACATCTTTACTTATTAAAAAATAATTTATATTTATGTAATAATTTATAATCACACAAAATTAATATGATTCATTTTATACCATAAAATAAAAAAAATTCTCTTTTTTCTTAAATTTCGTATTCAATTAAATAATTTCGGACTAAATATATGATTAGTATAAAAATATAATTATGCAGAAGTCATATATCCGAGAAAAAAGATATCGATTGTCAGAGTCTGAGAGACGTAAAGTCATGACGCGAAGAAGGAAGTATAGGGAGACGTGGAACTCATCGAACTCGAAGGCAGAAAAGACACCAAAAGTGGGGGAACAAATTAAATAGTGGCGCAGCCGAATTGCAAAGAGGTTTAGTTATTCAACAAGTTGCTTGTAAACGCTGTCACCCCAATCTTATTCCACCACACTCAACAACGCCGCAAAACTTAATTAATTTTGTTTTTTCAGCCTTGTTGGCCTACTTGTTATCACAAGTTCACCAAAGATAAAATTAATTACTCCTATTATTTGTACTAACAAATATCAACTAAAGTACGGAGTATAGCCAGCTACTGTCGATACACGTAGCAGTTAGCAGATTTTTTCCAGTTGAATATGAATGCATCCCGTTACTGAATTATTATTTTTAATTTTTTTTCTCCTCCAATATGTTTGCTATTCTAAGTATTCGTTTTTCGTTCCATTGGAAGAAAGTCAGGATCTGAAAGAATCGGTCCTTTAATATTTTAACGTCTCATTGTTGAATCGCTTTTGGTTAATAAATTAGCTATTAAGCATTGTTTCAACAGTAATTGCTTTTAGGCAAACCTTCTAACTTATATAGCATTCATAATTCCTTTATCACTTCGCGGTAGGCATTGATGATAAAACGGAAGGGAGAACATTTAGTTATGAGTTAGGAGAAATCCAGTATATTTTGGTTTAAACTCTATATTTATAGTACAAATATTTAATTATAATCTCAACAAAAAATTCAGAACCTTTAAATTTTAAATTCTCGCTCCATTAATAAATAGGAGATGATATTGAAACTTTTGTTTTTTCTTTTTGAAATTCTTAATTGAGTGCAAATATAGTTAATAGTGTCACGATCCGAAATTTTCACCTTTGGGATCGTAATGGTGCCTAACATTTTACTTGTTAGGGAAGTTAGGCAAGCCAACATTAGGGGTCATTAAGCTAATTTTATTCAATCTCAATAAGTAAAATCAATTAAGCAAAAAATAAAACTAAAACTGTGTGCGGAATAACATAGAATAATAATATCTAAGTACACACCGGATATGGAGTCACAATTTCACGAGCTTCTAGAGTTTCAACATACAGAGTTTGAAATAAGTTCAGTTGTCTCGAATGATAAGAACAATAAATAAGGGAAAAGTGGAAGGGGGCTTCAAGGTCTGCAAACACCAGCAGATCTACCCCGAGTCTCCAAAAGAAGTTCCGACCTGAAACACCTCATGGACAACTTAGACCAGTACCAAAATCATCACAAAAAGAGCAGAGTGTATTATGAGTGCAACTGACCAAATGTACTCTGTAAGTGTCGATCATAACCTCGACGAAGTAGTGATGAGGCTATGACAAGGCACCCACGTACATAAACCTGTGCAAATAATAATATATGTACAAGATAACAACAAATAAGACCAAACAAGTACTATTGGGAGGGAACATACAAAAAGGGTACAAGGTACGATAACTAAAGCAGGAAATGATAACAAGAATAGTCAATAAGCCTTTAACTAGTAACACGAATAAGCATAATCAACAAAATTGCACGACATCACCCTTTGTGATTTTACGCTCAACCTCACTATGAAACAATAATAACGGCTCGACATCGTTCTTCTTGCTTTTACTCGCACTTCCATCATAAATAAATAGATTTTACGACATCACACTTCATACATTAACCCTCAAATATGGTACGACATTATCATTTGTGTATTAACTCTCAACATGAAAATGCATCACCCTTCGTGCATTAACACTCTCTCTTACCATATAATAATGAACATATGACAATAGGGAGATAGAATAAACTAGAATGACCCTTACATCAACGATGGTTCCACAATACCAAGCTCAACTTCAGAAACAATACTCAATTATTATAACACCCCGCACATTCAAATTAGGTATGAATGAGTTAAAGGAGCAGTAAGATTATATTTTGAACATATGAAGTCCCATCGGAATGCTTATAGGTGAAAATAGTTGTTTTAGAATCAAGACGGAGAGTAAGGTGCATAAGATTTGATAAAATCGACTATATTTGCAGAAGGTCCGTCTTTCAGAAGGCTGTAGTGGAAATATGTAAGGAATTTTGGAAAACTCAAAGCATGAAAGTTTTAGGCCTTTGAAATATCTTTCTAACGATATATTGTGTAGCCCAAGCGGAGCTCTGTGCAAAATGTTATGTCCGTTTTACAGAATGGTACGCAACCACCACGGTCCGCCGCGTTTTATCACGGCTGCGGTGGTGAGGTAGTGTTCTAGCGATTTACTGCAGTCGGGACCATGGCCGCGCCAATGGGGACGCGGTGGATGACTCAGAAAGTTATTTTTTAGCCCTATTTTGTCCCCCCACAACTCCAATATATAAAAACTTGCTCTATAAAAAAAACTCTAAAAAACCTAACTCCTTAAGGGTCCCTCCACCACCCAACGTAAGTTCTAATGGCGATACTAAGTCAATTTTAATTTTCTAACATTTTATTAACATGGGTAAACCCTCCATATCATTATATATTCGAGTTGGACACCATTGTAGAGAGAAGAAACCCTAGAACTCGAATTCAAGGAGATTGAACGTCAAAAAGGTAATGTCTTTACCCTCTAATTGATTCTATCATTGAATAAATGATTATAGACTCCAGTTCATGAGATATGAGTTGATGAGTTTGATAGAAAAGCATGATCAATTATAGGGTTGGGATGCTGAGTGTTGATTATTAGTTAAGAGTGTTGTTTACCTTATGGGTGATAAAGAATAATGTTGATTATAATAGTTTGAGAATTTAGAATTTATCTATAGGAGCAAGCGAATGGGTTATTGAGTGAGCTGATAGATTGATTATAATCTACTACTCCAAGCTGCTATGTAAGTTGCTACTATAAGCTGTTGTATAAGCTACTTGTCATCTGCTTGTAAACTGCTACTGTACCAGATATAGATAATTTTCTACCAACGATAATCTTTATTCATAACAGAGTATTAATCCATAATATATATTTATAACAATTCAATGTTTAATTCGTGCTTCATTTCACAATTTACTTCAGTATAAGAATCAATAAGGCCGCGAATTACAAGGATGAAGGACGACAATTGGAATATCATTTGCATGACGCGTGTCATGATATCCACCTGCATAATCATTTCTTTTACACTTGTAACTTTCTCCAACTATAAATTGGCCTATTTTAGGAAAATAAATCTTACGAACTACTCCAGCTGTTTGCCTTTTTTGGAAAACTCGTACCATTTCCCTCCATATAGGGCAAAACCTTTATCTTTCTAAAAAAACAAAGCAAACCCTAAAAACATAATCAGAATTTTTTTTTAAAAAAAAAAGGAAGCACGAAAATATAAGCTCAAACCCATATGGCGGAATCTGCAGATACAAACAGTTCTCCAATTAGCAAGAAATCGACAGTGGGGCGTTCGAGAAAAGGGTGTATGAGAGGGAAAGGAGGACCAGAAAATGCGTTGTGTACATATAGAGGAGTAAGACAAAGAACATGGGGCAAATGGGTTGCCGAAATAAGAGAACCAAATCGTGGGGCCAGAATTTGGTTAGGCACTTTCAACACCTCCCTCGAAGCCGCCCGAGCCTACGACGACGCTGCACGCCGCCTCTACGGCTCCGGCGCGAAGCTCAATCTCTCAGAAACTGAAAATTCGTCTAATGACAATTTCAATTCAGGGGAAAAAATAATTGATGGCGGGAACGAAAATGAAAGTAGCGGGGAGTGTTCTGTACTTGAGGAAGCATCGATATTTAAAGATGGGAATGGGAAGTATTTGGTGTGGGAGACGCCGGCGCCGAGTTTGTTGGATGAACAATTGTCCACTGATTTCAATTGGAGTAGGACTAATGAAGCAGATACTAATTTTAGTTTTGAGGAAAAGGAGTTCAATGATGATTATTTTAGTCCCAAGGATTTTCTTTTCCATATGTAATAGTAGTGTGTAATATGCTATCTAGTTCCTAGCTTTTTTTCCTCTATTTCTTTTTTTTTTTCCTTTCTTTTTTCTAAAGAAGGAAAATTTGTGCAGTTTGCTGTATTACTTTTGTTAGCTGTTTCTTTCTTTAAAATAGTAGTAAGATTGGCAAATGGTACTATATATATAATATTTGCAGTGTAAGATGCATGTGACGTTAATTCACGGTTGTGGCTTGTGCTTTGATCTTGTTTTATTGTGTATGATAATTCGATTTTGGAAATTTATAAATAATACTAGTATAAAGAAAAAGACTTCTTGCTGTTTTTCTCCCACTCATATTTACTCTTCTCTGAACTTTTTAAATTCAAAGATGTGTCTCGGTTTCTTTAAGAATTACTTTGCTTTACTTTACTACACTACACTACCTATACCTATATATAAGTCACTACCTATATATAATCAAAGAAAGAGCGTTGTAGTAGTATATAGGAGCCAACCAATTTATATGCCCGTCTTTTTTAATTTAATTAGGAGATTTTATTCAAGTATCAGCCCCGACGTGAAGAGGGGGTCTTTCGGGGGTATTTTGGTAAATTTGGATAGTTTTCATCTCTTAGCTGAGCTTTAATTAAGTTAAAATTATGCACACTATGCTTAAGGGTGTTTTATAGTGCATAGTAGAAGTTCGACACTTTTGCTGAGTAGATAGAGATACCAAGATTTTCTTCATTTTACTCTCAATTGATATAAATATATTATATTATAGATATTCATTTAGTATTCCGTCGTAAGTAAGTTTTCTAAAGAAGTTTATCCATACGAGACTTGGTTGTAAATATGTTATCTATTTGCTACTTTATTGAAAATAAGTCTCCTCAAGAAGCTTATCTCTTTGGTATTTCATTGTGGATAAATATTATTCACTGTAGAAGATTATCCATATCGGACAATAAGCTTATCTATTCGATACTCCTTTATGGATAAACATTACCTATGGTAGAAGATTATCCATACATGGTACAATAAGCTTATACTTTCGATACTCCGTTATGGATAATATTACCTCCAGTAGAAGATTATCAATACCTGGTACAGTAAGCTTATCCTTTCGATACTCTGTTATGGTAAACATTATCCCTAGTTGAAGATTATCTATATCTAGTACAGTAGCAGCTTACACAATAGCTTGCAGTAGCAGCTTAACAATAACTTGCTTTCTTCTATAAATAGAGGAGATTATTATTTATTATGGGCATAAGTTTGAAGTTAAATAATATATCAATTTTTCTCTATACTTATATTTAGTTTATTTACTTTACTGTCATTATTTTATAATTATCCGCACGAGACTCTGCCATCTCGAACAAATACTTTGAAAGTATCAGAGGTACAAACTTTCTTTTTCTAAATGATGTCAAATCTCTCTAACTTGAATTTGTAGCCCTGGATATATCAGACAAACGCTACATGTCTTGGGTGTTTGATGCTCAAATTCATCTTGATGCGATGGATGTGGCAGACACTACCAAGGAAGCATCAAACCAAGCCCATGACAAAGCAATGATATTCCTACGCTATCACCTTGATGAAGGACTGAAAATGAAATATCTTACTGTTAAAGATCTAATAATACTGTGGAATAATTTGAAAGATAGATATGACCACATGAAGATGGTCATTCCCACATGCATGTTATGATTGGACTTATCTAAGGCTACAAGATTTTAAATATTTCAGTGAGTATAATTCAGCTATATTCAGAATTATTTTCTTTGAAATTATGTGGTGATAATATTACTGAATGATATGTTGGAGAAAACTTTCACCACTTTTCATGCCTTGAATATGCTCCTGCAGCAGCAATACCGAGAGATGAGATTCAAAAACTATTCTGAACCTGTCTCACATCTTTTTGTAGCCGAGCAACATAATGTTCTATTAATAAAAAACCATGATAGACGACCTACTGGTTCTTGTCCATTCGCTGAAGTGAGTGAGATGAACTTCCACTAAGCTAAGCGTGGAAGAGGTCGTGGACCCAATCGTGATCATGGTCATGATCGTGGAAGACACTTTAATCATGGTAAAAATAATGCACGAAAGAACCCTCCTCAGCACCAGCAGTGGAAAAGGAAGTAACAAAAGCAAGAAGCGGTGCAATCACCAAATGCAGAATATGCATGCTATATATGTGGAGGAAAATGGCACTAGTCATATACTTGCCGTACGCCAAAGCACCTGCTTGAGCTTTATCAAGCCTCCGTAAAGAAGTCAGAAAAAAATGCTGAAGCAACTTTTATTTCTAAAGATAATTTAGACTTCATGCATTTTGATGTGGCGGATTACTTTGTACTCCCAAAAGGAGAAACAAGTCATGTGATCGGTGGTGAATATGTAGAAATGTAAATATTTTAATTTTCGTTATTCGTAATAAATAGTATAGTTATGTAATTGTTGTACATAAATATAAGTTATGATTTGATAATGATGTTTACTACTCCCTCCGTTTCAATTTATGTGAACCCATTTGACTGGGCACGAAGTTTAAGAAAAGAGAGAAGACTTTTGATCTTGTGGTGTAAAATGAGGCACCTTTATTTTGTGTGGCTATAAGTCATTGCATAAAGGTAAATTGTTTCCAAATAAGGAAAGAGGTCATTCTTTTTGGCACGGACTAAAAAGGAAATAGGTTTACATAAATTGAAACAGAGGGGATATAATATATTTTATTTATGCCATTTTGAAGAATATGGATAACATTATGAGATCAACTGAAACACCAATAAAGTTTGCAAGAAATAAATCACAGAAAGTTGTTATATTTCGTATATCTCATTATAACTGAATTTTGTTAACCACCAGAAGTGGTATATGCCTATGATCACTAGAAGTGATAATTTATGCTTTTTATGGTTACAATTGAAGATAAGCTACAAAAATATTCTCTATATTAAATGCACGTCTTGATTTGCTCCTAAAATTTAATGTGATCAATGCGCGTTCAGATAATTATGTTCGATTTCCTGAAGGATGAAAACTTTTGATACTATTAATCCATTTTTGAAGTCAATGTGACAATATTAATAAATCTCGTAAATATGAACGCGCTCTTGATGTAAATATATTACAATTCACCTCAAGAAGGGTAATATAATTGAGAGAATATATACTCAATATTTCATATTTTAAATTTACTCTTGAAGAAGTACCACAATTGAAATTGCCTCCTGCAGTAGGAAAATATTATGAAGATGAGTTTTCTTGTGCTTAAACAATTATTTTACATTGTTTATTTGGTTGTGATTTTTGCTCTCATGATACCAGAAGTGTCTGAGCAATATTGGATTTTACAAAATGTATCAACAACTCCTGAAGAGCTAACTGTTTTCCTAGAAGATGTATTACACCAGCAGTATCCGATAAATATTAGATCGTGGATAATAAATGAAGGCTGTCAAAGATCTTATATAAAAATATTTCCTTCATATTATATACTTATGGTCAAAACATATATTATATTAAACCTAATGTTACTAATACAGATGACTATCATATTGAGACTACAAAGGATTGGAAGATTGAAAATCTTCATGTTTCCACAATCATAGGGGGTAAAATAATATGAATATGAGAAGTTACCCACCTTATTCATCAATTTATATCATATCATGTATCACAGTACATCTGAAGTTTACTAATGCAAAAGCAGTCACGGTAAACTAGAAGTTTACAGAGATAACACATGTCATGATAAACTTGGAGTTTTTAGTTGCCATTTTCGAATGAGCTATTTAAAAATTCATTTAAGCATATATTGAAGAACTAGAAGATTCTTCAAAAATTCTCTAATGTTGCTTGTTCTCATAATAAATTGATTATACCAGCTAAAGTTGGGACTAAGACCCCTGAATTTTAAAATATATAAAAGGTGAATATGGGTCCATCCACCAGCCGTGTAAACCACTTATAGATGCATATATATGAGATGGTTACATGTGTTATTATTATCAATCTGCAGTTTGGCATTTGAAATTGTTTTTCTCAAATAAGAGAATGATTTTCAGATTATGAAATCAAGACAATTCATCTTGATACCGTTGGTTTATATCCAGGTTGGTTTAGCATTGAATACCTCTTATTAATGGCTAAACTATTGCTTATGAGAACAAAGCTTTACGTGTTGGTCTAAGATTCTATAAATTGCATACAACAACACTTGTATGCATCAGACTGACAATGTATGATAAGTCCTACCCTCACAATTGGTTTTTAGGATAAAAAACGAAATATTTATACTATCTAATATCTTTTGATGCGTGCTATATGATTAATCTCTCTACCACAAAGAACAAAGATATGTTTCCCAAAGAAGATATAGGATACATGTTAGTTTTTCTAATATTAGGGGGGACGGAATAAACAATTGCAAAATATGTTATATGAATCGAATTATTATTAATAGGATCCTCACTTGGAAGATAATTCAAGTTAAACGCCAGAAGCATTTGTTGATCTAAAATGAAATATCATATTTCAGCTGTAAATACTGCTATTAAAATTAAAGTCACAGAGGATAAAGTTTATTACATGCATGAAGTATAGTAAATAGATCGGTTCCAAAGGTAACAATTCTTGAAAAATGATAGGAGCAAACGATCAAAATAATCATAATGATGAAGAAATGAGCTATATAAGATCCCGTGACATAACATTTCCTAAAACTCCAGAAGAAGTTCAGGTACCTGAAAATAAAGAAAGTGATGAGATCTCAACAAGTTATGTCGCTTAGGAACCGATACAAAATGATTGTCGACGATATATTTGATACAACATAGTGCTTAATATTATAAAAGATTATGAGGATCGGACCTGTAGTCCGTGAAGACCCGACCCGTCATCACGTGAGTTATCGCCCCGTTTCCCCCTTATTATGATGCTTCATGTTTCTATATCAGTATTTGAGTTGATCGGGTGTAATTGAATTGGTTTTGGTTAAAAATAAGGCACATAGCCTCGTAGAAGGAGGCTTGTTTTAGAAAAATCAACCGGAAGATGACTATGTGGTTAGAAGGCTCGGGCATGAATTTCGATGATTCGGATAGCTTTAGGGGATGATTTATGACTTGAGAGAGTGGTCGGAATCGAATTTGGAGGTACGGTGTAGAAATAGGCTTGAATCGGCGAAGTTGGACTTTTGGCGAATTCCGGTTGATATGTGAAATTTTGATCCGGGAGTCGAAATGGAATTTTGAGAATTACAGTAGCTTCGTTAGGTGATTTTGTATGTTTCTGCAAAGTTTCAGGTCATTCGGACATCGTTTGGTCGGGGTTTTGATTGGATGTTGGTTTTGGAAGTTAGCGTTGAAACTTAGGCTTGAATCTGTTATGATTTGATGAATTTTGTGTTTAAGGACGTATTTTTATGATTGGAAAAATTTCGTATGGTATTATGGGATATGTTGGCATGCTTGGTCGAGGTCCCGGGGGCCTCGGGGTATTTTCGGGGGTTCAAACGGATCATTTTTGGTTGGCTATGTGATCAATTTTGTTGTCATAAGTGTTGTAGGTTTTAAGGCATCGTGTTCGCGTGGTGGTGGACGCGAACACGTAGAGGAAATTTGAAGCCAAGGATTTTTGTTCATCGTGTTCGCATCAGGGGCTTCGCGATCGCAAAGAATAAGCAGATCATGCATCACGATCGCGTGAGAATGGAATGCGTTCACGTAAGAGGAAGGGCCAGAGCATCGCGTTCGTGGGCCAGGGGTCACGTTCGCGTAGAGGTAAATTTTGGTCAGATGGAATTTGTTCATCGCGAATGCGGGGGTGTTGACCGCGTTCGCGTAGTGTTAAACCTGGGCGGAACAGAAGGCTTTTTAATTAAAATTTCAGACGCGAACCCCTCGTTATTTCCACCATTTTTGCACTACGTTGAGAGCTAATTGATAGAATTTGAAGGGGATTTCATCGGGAAGTTATTGGAGGTCAGTCTCGTGGTCTTAATACGTCATTTAATCAAAGAATCTTCCATTAATTCTCTGAATTTGGGTATAAATTGAAGAAGTTAGGGCTTGGATTTTTGCGATGTAAAATTGAGATTTGGTCGCTCATTTGAACTCCGATTTTGATAAATTTTATATGTACAGACTCGTGGCTAGACGAGGATTCTGAAAATGTGAGTTTCATAATTTTTCGAGAAGCAGGCTCGGGGCTCGGGTTTTGCTAGTTTCGATATTTTCATTATATTTCGATTATTTTTTATTAGGTGTTGTTCCATTAGCCTTTATGATATATTTGTATTGATTTTGGCTAGTTTCGACGCACGTGGAGACCAGTTTGAGGAGAAAAGCGTCGCGGGCTAGAGTTTTTGCTGGATCGAGGTGGGTAATACTTGTAAATGATGTCCTAAGGGTTTGTAAACCCCAGACTTGCATATCATAGTGCTGTATTGAGGTGACTTGCATGTCGGATAATGGGCGTGGGGTAGAGCACTATTGGGGATTGTGACTTGGTCCGTCCCGCTTAATAAAAATACTACATAATTGCTTGAAATTGAATTGACACACTAATAAAGATATTAATTATCATGAACTGGAATAATTGTTATGTTTTGGTCTTCGTGCCGAATATTTGAATCCTTCAGGGATTGATATCATTGTCTTGGCAATACTGTGCATATTTTCATCTCAGTCTAAGGTTTTAAAATGGTATTTTGCAACTCAGTATTTTTATAAGATTTGAAAACTTAAACAAGGTTTGATGAAATTTAGTTGTGAGCTGCTATGTTACTATCCAAAGTCCATAATCCAAATTCCCCGAAAGGGAATAAAAGATTCATTCCACCCATAATGTCGAAATCCGCTTTTCGCCCTTAGGAAAAATAGGGGAGTCGACAGAGATTACCGACTAACAATGAACAAAACCATCAATGGAAGGTTTAAATGCCCAGAAAACATATCTAAATATATATTCTGGTAAGTTATGACTTATATTTTTTTAGCTTCCATTCAATAATTGTCTCGGGGTTAAAGTGTTGCAAAGCACTCATGTACCTATGTAGAGCCATAAACGACTTATCTCAATTGCTATAAATAATCTCAAACACACGTTTACGCCTGAGAAATGCCTTTTTTGGTAATAGTACATCCATATACTTGCGCAACTGATGTTATACACTATTTCTAGAAGATTCAGTGTGTTTAATTAAGAAAAGGAAAATAAAATCAATATTTTATTTAAGAAGATTTCCATTTAATGTGTCAATATCACAAGTGTTTTTGCCAATGTATTTTCCTATGATTCACATATTAGTCTTCAGCTTTCTCGCATGCAGCATCCACTTACAACCCTGGTCCCATCTACTACAAACAATCTTATATATTTGCTTATATGACTCAACAACCTTGATCTCATGATAGTTTTTTTGCTTGAAATTTGCACCGCCCTGCTAAGGCACGACTTGTCACCAAAAAGTATATTCTTACAGAGCTTTGTTAGTCTAGATTTGTCCCACATCACTGAACGATTGTCATCAAGATCCCTTATGAGGGCATCTACATCCAGCATACTGGATAATTGATCATGGTAGGGAATCTCCCTTGAATGAAAGTGCACACGGGACTCGTACACTGTAGGTCCAACGGCAGGTGGAGTCTACATATACGAAGCATGCTCAGTTGTGGCATCATGCTCCCTCGTCAAATCGGGTTACTTATTCTCGCTCTCATTTGTGAAGTATGGTTCATCATCGTTGCTCTTATCAAGGAAGGGTGTATCATATTCAAACTTATCAGTATTGATATCATAATCACTATAAATTTCTTCACTCTATGCATCTGCTATATCCTAATTAAATATCTCGTCATCGCGCAACTGAGTTAGGACAGGAGTGTCATGTTGCTCATTTTTACTGCACATCCAATAAAATAATATTTTCTTAGCATCATCACAATATAATATATTGACTTTATCTCATAACTTACAATTCATAATATTTAGATAGCCCATGATGCAGATCATCAAATTGTTGATGACTCGCGGATGGACTAGTAGGATCAAAGCTAAAAAATTAGGTATATTCCAACTATTAGTTAGTTCATAACTTGTAAAATTTATATCTGATCAGTAACCCCTTTGAAAGAAATAAGTGTTTATATGAATATGATGCATAAAAAATAATTATATTACAATAAAAAAAATAGAAATTTATCACTCGGCGTGTGAATTATGTAAACTTGACAACCCTTCATGTTGTTGCATTGGGTAAAATTATGTCCTTGCCAGACTCTTTCATACAGAACCTATTCAGATAAAACTGCTCCACAAATACTACCAGATGATTGAGTTTTATTTATATTTTACGAAACATCGGTATTATTGACGTCTTCATACTTGACATACATTTCCAGCATATTTAACACAAAAACATCCCGGTAGTTATTCGAAATCCTCAAAGAATCTTGTAGACTTTTATCATCTTCGATGTTAAACTCAACATAACAAGCAATCTGTTGCGGAGTAAGCGAATAGGGATATCTTTCCGTTACCTTAATATTAACCGAGCGTTTACTCGCACTCATTCTTTTACAAATCAAAGATACCAATATCTCGTACTTCAATATGAGTGGCAACTTAACAATACTCTATGGAGAACAACTATAGTGTACCAAGTTATTCTTCACCACAACCTCATTACCCCAATATAATGCATTCCTAATTTTTTTTCTCTTTAGACATTGTAGAAAAATTAAAAAATATTGATGAATATGAAGTGATACAAAGGATGCTCAAGAATGAATTTCTCAAAATGATTTTTTGAAGAACAAATGTTAGACCTTAAGTAAGAAAATATCCAATGCGAGGGGATGACAATTGGTATGTATAGTGCATATGATATATGCGTTGCACATAACGCATATAATACATGCACTCATAGGTAGATCCAGAATTTTTGTTGGATGGGTGAAACATAAAAGAAGGGGTAGATCCATAATATAAATTTTACGGTTCAACCTTTAGTTCTTAAGATTGCACACCCATTACACTTTTGGAATTATAAGTTCAAAATTTTTAGTTTTATTACATCTATATCTATTTTTTATGTTGAAAACATTAAGATCAATTGAACTCATTGACTATATGTTATATCATACAGTACTACTAGTTTTAATATACACATATTATTTAATAGTATAAGATGTTACAACGAAAAGAGGAATAGGAATTTCAGTTTATGAAAATTTTGAAAGAATAAGAATAAGTACTTAATTAATATGCAAAAAATAATGCCAGGCATGCCCATCTCTCGTGGGTGTCTACTTCTATGAAAAAAAAAGATAAACACAACAATATTGACATAAGATTTAAACTCACAATCTCACATAAAAGGGTACACTCAATAACTATCACATTATATAATACTTTGAACATGAATGCACATATATATTTAAATATTTTTGAGAAAAATATAACATTATTATACATAATTTATGGGGAACATTGGTTCACGTGCCTCATGAAACTGTTGGAAAAATTTGAAGAATTATGGAGAATAAAATGTTTAGCTTGAGGCGTATCTAGGACACTGTCCTTAAGGATATTTCACCTACACCGTAATGAATAAAATTAGGCGTATCACCCAGGATTCAACAAGCTCTTCTAGTATAACTAGGAGCAGAAACAACAAAGATATATAAGAAGAAAACCCAGCACAAAAGGAAGAAGAAGAGAAGTTTTTTTACTATTTTTCACCCCTTAGAAAATGATAACACAAACCTATTTATAGTCCAAAAGCAAATGCACAATCTGTACATAATGTCCAAAGAATACCACATGAGAAGGAAACGTTAAAAAGTATTAAATTGAACCATTGAAATTTTAATACCAAAGACTTAAATGCCAAAACGTAAAGAAATAAAAACGGATCAAGAATTCAAATTTTTAATAAGAAATCGTTCTAATCATTACTCACCGTTAACGTTTGCAAACCATTCAATGTTAATAAACATTGAGATATTAAAATACTCATTCTTTTTGAGTTATTATAAAATATTATATATATTATTTAACAATCCCCCACATAGCTCAAAAAGAATATTATGGAATAAAATAAAATATGAAATTTTTCTAGGTTTTGAGCATAATGCGTCGAATCTGGTGTCTCTTAGACTATGAACGAGACCTAGACAAAATAAGATTAAACTTACAGAACAATTGGTGAAGCTTAAAACTTCTATGAACCAAGAATTCTTTTGTAAGTTTAGTATCTTATCTATCACATTATACCCGCACACACTTTGTTGTTTATCGCGGTTTTGCGCTAATAGGCCATGCACGCTTCTGGTTTTCATGAGTGCTCTAGAATTACGCCACAAATTTCATAGGAGCGGCCGCACTCCACACTCATATAGGTCCATCCATCAAGTGTATTCTGCAGAACAATACACCACCTATAAAGGCTATGGATTATTAGATTAAGAGTTTAATAACTCAGCCTCTCATTCCTTGCAGTCTTGCACTATATACACACAGACATCATAGGAAGAAACATAATTTGATAGCGCATATTTGGTCAACTAATAACTTTTTATTACCCATATGAACCTACTTCATGGGATCTCCAATCACATAGGTTGGGTTACCATCATTATTGATACATCTCAAATTGGCAAAAGTCACAACCCCTCGATGTTTCACTGATAAGTCAAAGGATCGGCCAAATCCTCATTTGACTATACATAATATGTATAAAAATTCTCATCTCTAAGCAATTGCTTTATCACATAATGTCTCTAGAGAATATATCTACACTTCCCACTGAGAGATTTATTTTCTTATAATGGTTATTGCACCTTGGCAATCACAATTCATCGACAAATTATTGTCGGTTTAACTCACCAAGAGATTGCTTATTCAACCTCACTTCAAGGCAATTTTAATACCACAACACCCACCAAAAAGGTGATCACACAATAACTAGCTAATTTTTTTTCCCGTTTGATCAGAGATTCAGTATCATCATTGTATCTTTCTAATACAATGAAAAATCCACATACAAAATACTAACTAATAGTATTTCTCAAATAAAACATAAGATCATCTCAAATGAAATAAAACTTGACTTATGCACAAGTGTATTTTGAGAAATGTAGAAGCAATCTTAACTTCTACAGAAATATCTCAAATTAATATAAAACATGCCATAATTCAATAATTTCTTCATCCAAATTATTAAGAGACCCAAAGCAAGATAATTTTTCAAAGCCAGAAATACAATATATTTTGATCTTCCAATATAAATTTTCACCACAAACAATCTCAACTTTGTAATGCCTCATTATAATTTTGATAAATAATTTTTCCACCTTTTTTCTTCTTATGATCAGGCTATAACACTCTAGATATCCGATCCCCCACATTTTAATTAGAAAATTTCAGGTTAAGAAGATAACCTTTTTACAACTCATAAGGAGTTCTGCTTTCTAAATAAAAAGCTAATAATATAACTTCACCCCGATAATTTCCTTCTATTTAGCTATATTAGATTCAAAAGAATATGAAGGTTTTATCTCATGTATTATTCCTGACCACGTCACATCATCATAGTAGCTTATCCGCACTAGTTATTTTTCATACCAAAGGAATCAAGACCTCGTAGCATTTTAGAGTAGCTAATGTGTCACTTATTAATCATTTTAATTAACTTTTTATAGAGGACCAAAAAGATATTCTCGTGGCTCAAATAAAACTAGTTATGTCATATTTGAATAAATGTAAAGGCAAAAATTATTAAGATCTCAAAATATTATGAACAACTACCCATACTATATCATGATCAACAAAATATTGGAAAATCTAAGGTTAAGCAATTTAGATTGCACTCTGACACAAGTGGCAAATTCTGCTGTAGTAAATAAAGTATTCAAAAGCTCACAGTATCAGATATTCATATAGTGTTGTACAGTCCACTTCCAAATTATAAATTACTTAAAGTAGATCTTACCTTTACCTTCTCTAAAGAAAGGACAATGTCACGACCCTAGTTCACCAATCGTGAACATGTCATGATGGCACCCAGTCTTCGCGACTAGGTAAGCCTAACATGATGCGGAATATACAATTTCATGAACAAAAGATAAGATAACAGCGTAATAATGTAAATGAAATGTAATAAGTGCCGCTCGACACACACACTTCGCCAAAAATACACTAGGCAACATACTACCAAGACCCGGAAACCCACGGGCAACACAGACTAAGTAAGAGTACAACTGTGGCTCTATACATCAAGAATGTCTATACAACAGAAATAAGGGAAATAACTGATATCACAAATGAGAATAGAAGGGGACTCTCCGGATGCGCGGATGTAGCAGATCATACCTCAAGTCTCTTGAAAGTGCTCCTAAATCACCTATAATGTGTCTGATCTGATGTACCTGGATCTGCGCAACAAAAGTGTGCAGAAGAGTAGTAAGAGTACACCACGACGGTACTCAGTAAGTGCCAAGCCTAACCTCGATGGAGTAGTGACGAGGAAGGTCAGGGCCCTACCAAGAAAATAATAACATAATAATAATAATGATATCGAGCAGTTCAAATAAGAGTAAGACTGAAATAACAACAATAAAGTAAATACTGCGACCGTCTACAATTAAGCTAACAAAGTGACAATCACAACCAAATACAATCAACAAGTCCAGGATCTCCGGGAATCGAACCCGTAGTCCCTCTCTATATTCATCAACTCAGGATCTCCGGGAATTGAACCCTCAGTCAGTATCTCAATAACTCTGGGTCTCCGGGAGTCGAACCCGCAACCCTTGGATCTTCGGGAATTGTACCCGCAGTCCCTTTCTATATTCATCAACTGAGGATCCCCGGGAATTGAACCCGCAGTCCATACATCAGTATCTTTAGGTCTCCAAAAATCGAACCCGCATCCCTCGGATCTCCGGGAAATGAACCCGCAGTCCGTATCTCAACAACTCCGGATCTCCGAGAATCGAAACCGCAACCCTTGGATCTCCGGGAATTGAACCAGCAGTCCACAAACACAAACACAATCAATAAGAGGAAAAACACAGAGAAATATGAAATACATAACTACAATTTACACCAACACCAGCATCAACAAGTTCCAGGAAATTCAATTAAGACAAGTAGGTACTTAGATAGATAATCCTATCTAATCATGTTTTTCTCACTAATATCAGGTAAATATTACAATTGAATCAATTAAATAACAAGAATATCACGATTTGAACAGTCCAAGTAAGGTAGTTTTCCAACAATCAGCACATGTACACTCCCGTCAACTCGCGTACAAGGCATTTAAATCAACACATAATATCCTAGGGGAGAAGGTTCCCCCACGCAAGGTTAGACAAGTCACTTACCTCAATTCCGGTACAAAACCGCTAAGAAACGACTCCCTTGCCAAGAGTATTCGACTCCGAGTGGCCCGAATCTAGTCAAACCAATTAATAGTGTAAATAGCATCGCAAGTAACTAATTACAATGATAAAATAAAAGCTACGGCGCGAGCATAGGTGAAATGACCAAAATACCCCTGCAGTCATCAGCTCGGAATCGAAATATTTTTATGTTTTCAGAACTCTCGTACTCTCACGAGTCTAACCATACCAAAATTATACAATTCGCATGTCATTTCGACCCCTCAAATCAAGGATTTATCATTTTTCAATTTTAGGGCTCAAAATTCCAAATTTTACCATCCAAGCACGGATAAAAATAGAAACCAGCAGAAATAATCGTGGAGAAACATCAAAATAAAGTTCTGATATTTACCTCCTTGATGATACGAGAACAACGCCACAAACATCACCTCAATCGGAGCTCTAGAACTCAAGATATGCCCAAAATACTAAACTTCTCGGTTTTAAACACCGTCCAGGCCCATTTTCCGCTTTTGCGGATAATTTTCGCATATGCGGAACCTCTTTTGCGGTTCTATTTCCGCTTTTGCGGTTCCGCATCCGCGGTCAAATTCCGCTTTTGCAGTTCTGACAGACACTAGCACTTTTCTCGGCACGGAAACGAGCATAACTTCCTCATACGATGTCCAAAGTCGACGATTCTTTTTGTTATGGTTCCGAAATTACGATACGGATCTAATGGTTCAAACAAAACTGAATTTTTAGATCATTTACTTAATATTTTACCCCTTTATGTTCAAAGAAGCAATGTTGAAACATCAAATAAGAACGTGATCACAACCCGAAACACACCCGAGGCCCCCGGGACCCCAATCAATCATACCAACCAACCCCAAAACACATTACGGACTTGCTCGAGGCTTCAAACCACATCAAACAACTCTAAAACCATGAATTACACCCCGATTCAAACTTTATGAACTTTGAAGTTTCCAACTTCTATTTCCGATGCCAAAACCTATCAAATCGCGTCCGATTGACTTCAAATTTTGCACACACATCCAAAATGATATATCGAAGCTACAGAAACTTTCGGAATTCCATTCCGACCCTAGAATCAAAATCTTACCTATCAACCGAAATTCGCCAAAATACTAACTTTTCCAATTCAAGCGTAATTCTACACAGGTCATCACAAAAATATTCTGGACACACTCATAAGTCCCAAATCACCTAACGAAGCTATCCAGACCATAAAATTCACATTTCAAGCCCGATATCAAAATTTCCACTTCCGATCAAGCTTCTTAAAAACCTTCAAATTCCTACCTCTACCCAAACGACTCCAAAATGACCAACGGACTTCCGAATTCATTTACGATCACGCTCCCAAATCCAGAATCATTGTACGGAGCTACGTCCTGTCTCGAAATTCCAAATGAACATCGATAACGCTGAAATGCACTTCAAGTCAAACTTATGAAATTTCTTCCAAAATGTTAACTTCCACAATAGGTACCAAAATGCTCCCGGGTTATCCAAAACCTAAACCGGGCATACGCCCAAGTCCAATATCATTATACGAACCTGCCGGACCCTTCAGATCCTGATTCCGAGGTCGTTAACTCAAAAATCTAATCCTAGTTCATTCTTTCAACTTAAAGCTTCTGAAATGGGAATTTTCATTTAAATTTAACTCCATCTCCCTGAATTCTGATTTCGACCGTGCAAACAAATCATAATACCCGAAATGAAGCTGTTCATGGCCTCCACGGAGCGCTAGTACTCCAAACGACCGGTCGGGTCGTTACAGAAAATGGATGAAACATCTATGTGTCGCTGGTTGAATTAGAACAATGTTTGGAATAGTTTGTGCATCAAATGTAGGAGTATCGTCCAAAATATTGCAATCGTTATTCTCCATAATAACAATATGAAAATATCCTTAAGATTGTTGGAAAATTTGAAGAATTATGGAGAATAAAATGTTTAGCTTGAGGTGTGTCTAGGACACTGTCTTTAAGGATACACCTACACCGAAATGAATAAAATTAGGCGTATCCCCCAGGATTCAACAAGCTCTTCTAGTATAACTAGGAGCAAAAACAACAAAGATATATAAGAAGAAAACCCAACGCAAAAGAAAAAAGAAGAGAAGTTTTTTTTACTATTTTTCACCCTTTAGAAAATGATAACACAAATCTATTTATAGTGCAAAAGCAAAATGCACAATCTATACATAATGTCCAAAGAATAAAAAGTATTAAATTGAACCATTGAAATTTTAACACCAAAGACTTAAATGCCAAATCGTAAAGAAATAAAAACGCATCAAGAATTCAATTTTTTAATAAGAAACCGGTGTAATCATTAATTACCTTTAACGTTTGCAAATCATTCAATATTAATAAACATTGAGATATTAAAATACTCATTTTTTTTGAGTTATTATAAAATATTATATATATATATATATATATATATATATATATATATATATATTATTTAACAGAAACTCCCCATATGCGCCCCTGCATGCACTATACTCATTAATTATTATGGGTCAGCAAAATAATAAGCTTACGCATGTATTTCATCCGTTATACCTTGACAGGGGCCAAGGCATAGTGTATTAAAAACATGTGCTATACATAAAACTGTCATCAATAATTCTATCTATTTTTATATCTTGAGTCCAAAATTGTACTACCATTATGGTTCCGGACTCGGACTCGAGCTTATGCGGACGGTTAGAAGGCGACAAGAGATGGAAAATTTTCTGACAAAGCTGACTAAACACAGACATGCAAGAAAATACGTACCTATCAAAGATGGATTGATACTTGATAGATTAGACTCATCAATGTGACAAGTAAAAAGAAGAATCACCTAATAGTTTTTAAGTTATTTTGGAGTGTTTGAATAAAATAAAAAAATATTTTTAAACACTTATTTTTAAGTTAAAATGACAAAAACAAATTAAATGTCAAAAATTATAATTCCTAACTTATGGCTTAAAAATTATTTTGGCTTAAAAGTCACTTAAAACAAGTTCATCCAAATGGGCTCTACGACATGCCTAGGGAAAATACAGTACTTTTAAATTAGATGAGATACTTTGTCTCAAAATAACTGATGTATTTCTAAATTTTAAAAATAATTCAATTTTAAACTCTTTATTTTATACATTTTACGTTTAATGAGAAACTTTAATAATCACAAAAATATAATGGTTTCATAAAGCCTTTACCCCTTAAGCTTTTAAGATCATAAATTTTAAAATTCTTTTTTTTTCTTAAACTTTGTGTCGAGTCAAAATCTTATCTAAATTAAAATGAATGGAATAAACTACTTATATAGCTAAATTATTTGATTAAAAAAAACTCCAAATATACCTCTCAACTTTTTTCGACGATATTTGAAATTATCTTTAAATTAAAGCTCGGTTAGGAATCAAAGACAAAAACTAAACGAGTTCTTTTCTTTACAACATGCAAAATATTAGATCAAAAGTGTGACCAAGAAAATTGCTCAATGTCTGATATTGATGTCTTGAGAAGTTTCGAACTTCTGCAACATATGTAAATAGCTGCTCCCTTTATTTCAGTTTGAACTTATTTTCTTTTTGGTCTGTTTCAAAAAAATAACCTTTTTTAATTTTGGTAACAAATTAGTTTAAACTTACAATTATATCCTTAATGAGAAGATTTTATAACCATACAAATACTTTGTGCCCTTTTTTGATTTGTTTAAGACCATAATTTTTAAAAAAATTATATTTTTTTTATTAAATTTTGTGATTAGTCAAACAGATTCACATATTAGAACTAATATTCACGTAAATTGGAAGGGGTGAGAGTATTATGTTGGACAGTAGAGTGTCGGTGTTGAATTTCTTGTCTATCTCAACATTAAATTATGGTACTTTATTTATCTGATCAATGGCAAGCAGGAACAAATATTTTTTCTTGTACTTCACACAGTTCATTTTTAATCTCTTTCTATTTTTGTTACTTCCGGTGGGATTAAATTGGTTAGTTGGAAACAAAATGTGAGGTCTCTTTTTCAATTTCATGCATTTAAGGAATTTAATAGCCTGAACAATTGGATACACATGTTTCACAATTGAAGTTTTAGTCTAAAGTTCTATATGAAAATGTAGGTATAAATTAATGATCCATCAAACTAATCGTGTTGTGATACTTTCTCTTGGCAGTTACCAACTTGTTATAGCTCAACATTTTCTAGGGCTGTAAAGTTTTATTGAACCTTACGTTCCTTTTTTTCTGCTTCGTGAATCCTAATTTTTGTAACAACAGTTTTATTTTGTAATGTCTCAAAAACATTTAACAAGTGTTGTACGGGTCATAATTTGATCATACGACAATCAATCAGATGGGCCGCTACTTTCGACTAGTACAAATATAATAGGCGCCAAAATCGACTCGACCGAGAATATTATCCGTATCCGCCCAAAGCCTTGGCCGAGGTCAATATTTTCCGGATATGTCCGAAATAACCCCCTAATGTGGGCCCGAAGCGTCTATAAATGCAAGGGCAGACATTAGAAAAGGGGGTTCCACTCTTTCCCCATGGGGACTCTAAGAAATACAGAGTAAAACACAGAATAACGGTAGATCTCTCAAAACATGATTGTAAAGATCTGAATCTCTTCTTGGAGAGGAAGATTAATCCATTATCATGAATAAAAATCACCAACATTTTCTGCTGTCCATATAATTATTTCCATTGTCTTTTCCTTATTAGATTTCAGATATGTTACAAGTTGCTATGATTGGCCCTTCAATTTCATTGATTGTCTTGAATTCATAAGTGCTTGTAAACATTTTTGAGTCAAAATATTTGGCGCAGTCTTTGGGGATTTCATAGCAAGATCGCGTAGCCTTTCCTAAAGTCAAAAGCAAAGGGAAAACGGCGAACAAAGGGTTGGAAATCCAATTAGAGCAAGCCCGATTCATCTCGTCCATATTCGGGCTACGAACCCTCGACTCAAAAGAATCAACAAAGTTCAACTAGGGTTGAATTGGGACTCAAGCCATGAGCCTTCGCCATATTAATCCAACCTCAGTTGAATTAACACTAGGCCTACGAGGCCCATCGACTCAAAATAATCAACAAAGTTCAACTACGGTTGAACTGGGATCAGACCATGAGCTGTCGCCATATAAATCCAACTTCAGTTAAATTAACACTCGGCTACGAGCCCTCGACTCAAAAGAATCAACAAAGTTCAACTACGGTTGAACTGTGACTCATGCCATGAGCCTTCGCCATATTAATCCAACTTCAGTTGAATTAACACTCGGGCTACGAGCCCTCAACTTAAAAGAATCAACAAAGTTCAACTACGGTTGAATTGGGACTCAGGCCATGAGCCTTCGCCATATTAATCCAACCTCAGTTGAATTAACACTCGGGCTACGAGCCCTCGACTCAAAAGAATCAACAAAGTTCAACTACGGTTGAACCGGGACTCAGGCCATGATCCTTCGCCATATCAGTCCAACCTTAGTTGAATTAACACTTGGGCTACGAGCCCTCGGCTCAAAAGAATCAACAAAGTTCAACTACGGTTGAACCGAGACTCAGGCCATGAGCCTTCGCCATATTAATCCAACCTCAGTTGAATTAACATTCGGGCTACGAGCCCTCGACCCAAAAGAATTAACAAAGTTCAACTACGGTTGAACTGGGACTCAGGTCATGACCCTTCGCCATATTAATCCAACCTCAGTTGAACTAACACTCAGGCTTTGAGCCCTCGAGTAAAAAATGCTCAATCAATGTTTAACGACAAGTCAAGCTAGGGCCTTGGCCGCGAACCCCCACCAAATTGATTCAACCATAAATGGTTCAGTATTCGGGCTATGAGCTCTCGATCCGGGATAATCGACAACAGCCGAACTAAGGTAAAACATAAACGAAGCAAGCAGCAAGGAAGCAACACGAAAAGGGGAATTCCCCCTGAATTCAAAAGGATAGATGCGGGCCACTCCCGTCCATCCCAATTCAAACTTTGTCCAAAAATAAACAACAATAAAGCGGAAAAGAAAAGCGAAAAATAACAATACACGGCAACAACGGTCAAGAAAGTCATCAACTAATTATTTTTCACTCGGACCAACGGTACCACCGTCCGCGCAAGCCGCACCGTCACCTGCCCTCGCCGCCTCACCACCTGTTCCGCCCTTACCATCGCCCGTAGCTCCCATGTCGCTACCAGCTCCAGCCAAACTCCCACCGGTGTCGTCGTCAATGCCGGGCATCGCAACATCAAAATCGCACACCTCGCGAGCCTCCCGTGCCCTCTGGCGCACCCCTTCGAAGATTGCTTCGGAAATGATACCAGCCTCAAAGAGGTGCTTGTATATGTCCCATTGGGCCTCGGAATAAACCCAAGCCTCGCAAGAGCTACCCATAAAAGCAGATTGTTCTTGAATGCGCCTGTTCTCCTCCTCCAAGAGTGCAATTTGCCCCGCTGCATCCTGAGCGTTCCGCTCTAGAACCCTAATCCGTTCCTCAAGGTCGCTCTCCCTGAAGGCGGCAGCAGCCCTCACCAACGACAATTGGGAATCGTTGGCACGGATAACCCCTTGAAGCTCGTCCGCCCGGGCAGAGGCAGAGGCTAGCTTACGCTTCAAGGCGGCTACTTCCCCCTCTAGCGCGACAACCTTCCCACTCCACTCCAAAGTAACCTCCGTCACCTTGGTCAGACACAAACGTTTGATATCTAATGAATCCATCCGCCCAACCTCAAGTTCGTCGCTCATCCGACGCAGCTGATCTTCCAGGGCCTCTACACGACCAAGCGCCTGACTCCTCTGCAACTCTTTCCTTGCCAGCTCTTCAATTAGTGCCCGATTATGGGGATCAGCCCTTATGCGTTCGCTGAGCTCCCTACACCTGTTCCGATATCGACGACACCTATCAAGAACGCGTAGAAGCACCCTGGACCGAACATTGCCCGACGAAGGCTCTCTACCTGCAGCAAAAACACCTGCAAGACAAAACAAAAGAAATGAAGGAGTCGGATAAGGATACAAAAACTCATAAGAAAATGGGAAATGAGGTGCTCGCAAGCAAATAGTCACCCTGGAGCACATACCCTCATTCCTAACACCGCCACCTCGTTCATCAATCCAACATCTGTCACCCCCCTCAGTGACTCGTTCTCAACCGCAGAACACAACTGACCCAGCTGCGGCACCAAAGCAGAATCCCTTAGCAACAAATTCTCGTTCACATGAATCTCAATTACACGCGGCCTCTCGTCCGGATGGACTGTCGCATTCGTGATCCCGTCATGAAATATGCGGACGTCCTCAGAATCCAGATCAGAGTCGGATGTGGATCCCTCTTCCGCCGCCGCCATTTCCGTCGAAGAAGTACTCGAGCCGCCAATATCTACAATCACCCGAGAAGGTTCTCCCACCTCGAACATATGAGTAGAAGATTGGGCGGTAGGGGAAGCACTCCCCTCTCAATCCTCTCGAGCCTGAGCCTCATTTTCTCCTGGCCCGCCATCTAGGGCGTGCGCCGCGTCCACATTATCCCTCGCCCCGGATGGGGGAGAGGAATCCACGTTTATCACAACAATAGAAGCTGGTCGAGCCGCTGACGGGGCCGAAAGGGAGATGACCCTGCGCCTAATTAAAGGCCTATCCTCCTCGTCACAAGAAGGCGAACCTCCTGCGGGCGAACAGTCCCTGACAGACCCCCACCACTGATTAAAGGGCACATGGGAGATGGCGCCGTGGAAGATTCGACCGAGGCGGCCCTAGGCACCTGGTTCGTCTTTAGCGCAGCAAAGAATCTGGCAACTGCACCAGGCCGCCAGAATACTAACTTGGGAGCCCTGCCGCGGTACACCCTCCCTGCAAATACATAATTGGGTCAGTCCTAGGTCATGGCAACGACCAGAATAAAATACACTCAAAGAGAGAAAACCTCCTACCTATAGCCGGCCCCCGGCCGTATCTCCTCCAGAAAGACGACCACGAACGGATCCCCTCAGTGTGTGGGAGGACAACCTCAAGCCATCCGCGCAGACCGGTGAATAAAGACGGGGGTGACCTGTCGGCTACAGAAACAACAACGAAATAGTGACCATCCGAAAATAAAGAAAGGGAACAAAGTCGACCTTATCAAAGAAATGGAGTATAACTTACGCCGATGATTCCAAGTCTCTGGAAATCTTGGAGAGGGTGCCACCAAATGCCCAGTCCGAATATAGAAATATTTTCAAATTGACGAGGCTCAACCTCGTCATCTAGAGCATCCACCAAACCCTACAACCCATGAGGAACCATCCGAATCATACTCCCCCGAACTCGCTGAGGGGCGTATAGAGAGAGCACGTGCTGCAGCGTGACAGTCCGGCCAACCAACTCCGCGAATTTCAGCAACATCGCCAGGAGCTTGTACAGAGATGGGGTAAGTTTCCCCGGACACACGTTGTAATATCGACAAAAATCAACTACCAGGTTGGGAAGGGGGACCCTGAACCCCTGTCTGAGAGGATAAGAATAAAATACACAGTACAGGCATGATCGGTGTGGACCCGCTCCTCCGCCCGGGCTAGCACGATATCAGCATGGGAAGGGATGAGCCCTTGTTCCCCTAACTGGGTCATACCTAGTTCCCCCATTAACGGGGCTTCATCCACCGGGTCATCTCCTCCGTTATGGGTGAAATCCACTACTATGCTTCTAGCTGCCGGGAGAATTTCATCTACTATTGGGACTCTCTCGGCCTCATTCCGACCGCCATCCACGAGCACCGGAGACAGTCCTTCGATCACAGGAGGGCTAACCGGTACCAATGTCGGAAGACCATCACGAGAAGAAGAACTAGCCATTGATGAAAGTCACTTGAAAGATAAGAGAAGAGTGGTGGATTCAACTGAGAACGAATAACAACGTTTCGCAGAGAAAAAAGAATCTTTGAAGTTCACCAGAAATGAGAGTTGCAAATAAACCAAGGAGTGTTGAGAATCAAGTATCTCAAACCTTCTTATAGGCAACCAAATCGAATCTCGGGAAACCGACAGGCGCCATTAAATGCATAACCCAACCGTCGAAAAACGGTTCAATTCCACCAAAACAGCTGCCACCACGATCAGGACCAAAGTGCATGCGTCAAAGTCGTGGTCACTACCTCGGATACCACATAAACGCAAACGCCTCACCGGTCGGGGCGAATAGACCCTGCGTCCCCAAAATTCTTACAGACGAAATATCCTAACTCATGATTACGGCGTACCGACCATTTCCATTCGCCAAGAATATTCGCACATGAGATCATACCCCCGTCATACGAAAGGAAACGGCGACAAGGCGTCATAAGCAATCATCATCCCCCCTCTCGTCTAGAAAGGGGTCGTTCTTCGATCGATCTTATCCTCTTACCAGGGTCTACCTCGAGGCGACCATAATAAGCGGAGGGACTAACTGTGCGGGTCATAATTTGATCCCACGACAATCAATCAGATGGGCCGCTCCTTTTGACTAGTACAAACATAATAGGCACCAAGATCGCCTCGACCGAGAATATTATCCGTATCCGCCCAAAGCCTTGGTCGAGGTCAATATTTTCCGGATATGTCCGAAATAACCCCCTAATGTGGGCCCGATCTCCAAGAACGTCAACTCACATAACACGCGTCTATAAATGCAAGGGCAGACATCAGAAAAGGAGGTTCCACTCTTTCCCCACGGGGACTCTAAGAAATACAGAGTAAAACACAGAGTGAGAACCCAAAATAAAAAACAGAATAAGGGTAGATCTCTCAAAACATGATTGTAAAGATCTGAATCTCTTCATGGAGAGGTAGATTAATCCATTATCATGAATAAAGATCACCAACATTTTCTGTTGTCCATACAATTATTTCCATTGTCTTTTCCTTATTAGATTTCATATATGTTACGACTTGCTATGGTTGGCCCTTCATTTTCATTGATTGTCTTGAATTCATAAGTGCTTGTAAACATTTTTGAGTCAAACAAGTGTGATATTTTCTATAAAAAAGAATTATCACTTTTTGATTATATCACTCTAAGTCTTAAACTATATATCGGATACTAAAGTTCAACGTTGAATTACTTCGTCTAGAGTCATGTTAAATTACTTACGTGCATCTTTAATATATATATATATATATATATATATATATATATATATATATATATATATATATATATATATATATATATATATATATATATATATATATATATATATATATATATATATTAGACTATATATTAGACTTTTGAATTTGGTGTTGTTTCACTTGTTAAAACATGTTAGCCTTTTTCTCTAATTTCTATTTTTCTCAAAACAGATATCCGACCACATTACTTAGAATAATTTCGAATCATAATTGAAGAATCAAGATCGTAAGTAAGACATACTTAAGGCTGAGATATAACACGCCACCAGAAATAATAAAACACGTTAATTATAGGCTGATTTTAAATGGATTTTAGAAAGAGTTACAACTCGAAACTAGGCATAGTTGTGTGTATGTGTTTTCTCCTTCCTCTTTTTCTTCTTAGTTTAAGAAATATTTTTTCTTTAAAGCAGTTTGTCTTTAGTTTGAAAAGCACTTCTGAGCAGCAATTAGCATTTGGTCAAGCTTCTAAATAGTTTGAAAGTGTTTCTAAGCATCAATTAACTTTTGGCCAAGATTTAAAAAATTACTTCTGAGTGTATTTTTCTCAAAAGTACTTCTCAAACAAGTACTTTTGAAAAAAAACTAATTTTTTCTACTTCTCCAAAACTATTTCTGCTTCTCCTTAAAAATACTTTTTTTTTCCAGTTACCAAATACTTTAATTTTTGGCCAAAAATATTTTTGATAAAAAAAATTATTTTGACCAAAAAAAAGTTTGACGGCTATTAAAAGTGGGACTGGAAAGGAGAAATGTGAAATTGGGTATGAAAGCGACATAGGTAGCTGAAATATTACCCCACAACATTTATGTTGACCACATGCCTGTCTTTAATCCTGGCCTCCTTTCCTTTCCTTTTCCTTTTTATTTGAAAGGGCTCTACCAGGTTTATGCTCTCACAATCCTCAAATTCCTTGTAATAAATAAACTTGTTATTACCTGGGCAAGGAGAAGGGAAAAGTTAACTGACATCTATTGTGCAGAAGACTCCTATTGATACCTTAGTTACTAATCTACTGTATGGGTCGGAACCCGACCCTAGCAATCGACGAGGTTAATCGTTTCTCTCGTCCAATGCAAGATTAATAAGTGTCATGACTACTCTTAATTAACGAGGTTCCATATGATCCGTAAGGTATCGGCCTATCCATTATATCTGGAATGACCCCCTAACGTGGGCCCAGCCACAAAAGGTCATCTCAGACCGTTCACATCTATAAATACCAAGGAAGAAATCCAAAAAGGGGTTCATCTCCTTCCCCATGGGAGCTCTAAAACATGCAGAGCAAAACAAGGAGTGAGAACTCACAAAAGAAAGACACAAAGATGGTAGATCAAAAAGAACATGATTGTAAGGCTCTGAACTTCTCTATGGGGAGGCAGACCACCCTATTGTCATCAATAAAGATCACTCATGTTTTCTGTCACTAGCAGAATCATCTTTTATTATCATTTCCTTTGCTAGATTCTTGATTTATTACGACTTGCTATGAGTATTTTGTATTCATAAAGTGATCAATAACTTTTGAGTCAAACACATACTAATGATAAAATTTAAAACAATTTACGTAGATTATATTAACTTATGTGATTGAGTTATAATAAAATTTTAAAAAATAACTTGCTTTTGAAATATTTTTATGTAAAACATACCAAACACTTCCTTTATGTAATAATTATATTATTACAATATATTCATATATGTATTTATGACAAATAAAACACTTATCATATAGACAATTATCTAATTTTGTCTTATTCAAGTTTTGAGTTATCTAATCTCATTTTCCTTTAAAAATATATCTAAAATTAGATAAAAATTCGTATAATTATTTTTTGTATTATATTTAGTTATTTTTACTAAGTTTTTACTATTAAATATTTCATTCTTTAAACTATGTAGCAACGCCTAATATTTTAAGAATTTAATAGTATTATCTATACCCGAAATAAAACTAACATCTAGTAATTTAATATTATTTAAATCCTAAATATAAAATATTACGTTACTTATCATTAGGATATGACGTTAGTTTACACAACATAATTATTAAGATTCTTAAATTAAAATCAAAATGCATAAAATATGAAAATAAGTAAGAACAAATTCATCTTTTCCGATATTTTTATTCTTTCATTTTTTATGATTAGTTTTTTAATATCTCTAAGATTATGCTATAAGATTTAACATTCAAGTTTCAAATAACATTTGCCTAACTATCGAAAATGCACAAATAAATATTTAGTGTAAATTAGATGAAGTTTAGGGAATCTTGCCGATTAAGGTTCGAGAAGGATTTTGAACTATATTTTAGTGTATTCCAACGTTACAAGTGTTTAAGAAAATTAACATGAAAGGTAATATTGTAAGATTACATATTTCAAGTAGGAAAGGATTTATAAAAGGTAAAAACTTAGTAACTTTATAGTCTTAAATATAAGAAACCTTCAAATAAGGAAATATATAATACAAAAATTTAGTTATTTTAAAATTTTAAATAGAAAAATAATTAAATGACTACTTTGTCTAATGTGAACTCTATTTTAAAAGGCTAAAAAAAGACGAATGGCATTACGCTAAGGGTCTTCGTGCTTTTAATATAATATAGAATATAGATAATAAAATGATAGATGAAGAAGTTACTCATAAGACAAAAACTGATTATGGTTGAGACAGAAAAGTGCAAATGGGGTATTATGTGATAGAAAGATATCTATCAAAGTGAAAGATAAGTTTTATAGGACAGTAAGAACGGCCTGAAGATGATACCATTTAGAGTGTAGTTTACCCTTCATGAGTATCGTGGAGCCTTTACACATTTTAAGTGAAATTTATACCCTTGATGATCCAAAGTCCAAAGTGAAATCACATTTCTCTTTATCCGAGGAACATGCCAACACTCAATGGTTCTGATAACTTCGTCGAACATTCTCAGTTTGATGTTACCAACCCCATCTACTAATAATGGATTATCATCTCCCATGTAGACAGTCCCACTCATTTTCTTGTAAGTTATAAACTAATTCTTGTGTTGACACACGTGAAAAGTAGCACCAGAATCAAGAACCCAAGAATTTTTCCCATGACTAGAATTCACGACACGGACTTCAGCTACATAGTCACTATCATCAGAATTATTTCTAGTGTCAACAATATTTGCCGAATTATCTCTTTCTGCTTCCCTCTTTTCTCCTTCAGCTTAGGACAATCTCTCTTGTAGTGACCTTGCTCTCCGTGCTCATAACAGTGTTGCTTCCTTACTCTTAACTTTGATCTAACGGTTAACTTTTGTTTGTTAACGTCATTTTGTTGTGTTCTTCCTCTAATCACAAGACTCTCGCCTTCAATTATGTTGTCTGGACACCTCTTTTTCAACTCTTTAGATTTTAGTGCGTTACTAATATCTTCCAGTGAAATGTTATCTTCCCATATAGCAGCATATCGACAAAAGTATCATAAGACGCTGGTAAAGAACATAACACAATCAAGGCCACATTCTCACCCTAAACTTTGATATCCACATTCTTCAAGTCCATTATAATTAAATTAAACTCATCAATGTGAGTTTTAACAGGTGTACTTTCATTCATACGGAGATTGTATAACCTCTTTTTCATGTAGAAGTGGTTTGTAAGAGATTTATTAAAATATAGATCTTCCAGCTTCTTCCATGCCATTGTTGTAGAAGTTTCTTTAGAAATTTCTCAAAAAACACTATCTGTAACGCTCATGAAGATTGCACTCAAAGCCCTCTCCTTCAAGTCTGCCTTCTTTGTCTCTTTCATCTCTTTAGGAAAATCTTCATCAATTACCTTTCATAACACTTGTAACACCTGGGACAATTTCATCCTAATCTTCCATATACTGAAACTAGAACCCCAGTCAAATTTCTCTACTTCATACTTTGTTGAAGATGATGAAGACATCTTAACTCAAGATTATGTGTAAAAAAATAAAACCTTGCTCTAATACCATTTATTGTGTGATATTGTGGGTTAACTAGCACACAATCACACATAAAGAAAATAGAGAAGAAAAATCAATACAAAGATTTAACGAGGTTCATACAAAGATTAAACGAGGTTCGGCTAAGCCTATCCGCGGGGCAAAATAGAGAGTTTTCCCCTATAAATGAGAAAAAGCATATTACAATCTCTAGAATCCCCAACTACAACCCTTATATATAGTCCCAAAAGTTCCCAAATCTATAAGAGAAAGGTTTCCTAATTTGAGAAGGACAATAGCTTTTCTTTTCCCAAATCTATTAGGCCAATGAGTTTTCCTAAACCTATAGGGGATTATGAATTTCCTAAAAATACAAGGAAATAATTCAATCCACAAAATAACAAATACTTGTATACTGTAGAAAGCGAAGAGGTCGATTTCAAAGACTGGATTACACTGTGTCTGGAAGCTCAAAGTAAGAATCAAGCCATCCCTGATGAGCGCACCTCGGGAAGAAAATCGGGGGCCCATCATGATCTGCCTCAAGGGCCGTACAATTTCGAGGGCACTCAAGAAAGAGTGAGAATTTTTCAAGGACGCATGGGTCAAGGCATAAATTGTAGGATAAGGTTTGTACGAAATAGTTGTATCAATAGAATTATTTATCATAATTAGAAATGTATTGTTTTAGGGTTTTCCACTCTTATATAAAAGGAACCCCAATAATTTGTAAAGGGTATCTGATTCACTACAATAGAACATTCTACTCTGGTTTTCTTGTTTACCATGCTCAACCATTTTCTTCAGCTTTATTATCTTTACTTTATTGTTAATACTTTATCATTGTTAGTTGACCCCGAGGCACATGAGATAATCGAGCTCGTGGCCCTTAATGCTATAACAATACTGGTTTGGTTCATCAATTCTTCTTACTTAAACTTAATATTACTTGAATATCCACTGGTATTAGCATAAATTACTTATCTTTAAAACCATAAATTATACTTAATTGTTACTCACATTTTTTGAGGTAAACTGTTGGGCGCCACTCTGGGGCTAAAGATAATAGTGATTATTTTAGTGCTAGTTTTTTGATAGCACATGTTATTCTTCATACTTTTTCTTGTTAAAGGCTAAGATATGTCTAGCACACAAAATGCACCTACTCATGACAATGAGGGACTTGGAGAAAATAGCGGTATAGGGGTCAGTGTACCACCAATAAATTATAAGTGAATGCCAAATATGGAGCCAGTTGATATCAGTTGACATAACGCTCTAAACACAGATGCATGCACAGATCCTGTAAGGAATGCACACAGGGAAGCTTGAGTCGAAGACCAAGGAATGCCAGGAATGGAATAAGGGGGAATCAAACTCCAAGTGATATTCTAGATGTTGCAAGCTCAGTAAGTCACTATTACTCAACATCAGAGTCAGAATAGAACTCTAAACATAACCAAACCAGTGAACGCTCGGCGTGCTGAACCAACACTAGAAAGGCCTGATGAAAATTGCTCGGGGACTGAACCTACTATTATAAAAATACTCGAAGAAATAACCAAAAGGATCGAGTTCGAAGAAAAGAAAATTGAAGAAAATAACAAAAAGGTGGAGACATACAATTCAAGGGTCGACCAGATACTGGAAGTACCTCTAATTTTAAAACGACTAGACTCAAAGAAGTTTGTGCAAATACCATTTCCCCAGAGTGCGGATCTAAAGCCCATCCCAAAGAAGTTTTGGATACAAGATATCGCAAAATACAACAGAACCATTAATCCCAACGAGCACATCACTATATATGCTTGTGTCATAAAAGGAAATAATTTGAAAGACGATGAGATTGAGTCTATTTTACTAAAAAGTTTGGGGAAGCTCTAAGGGTTGCCACGATTTGGTACCATAACTTACCCCTGAACTCTATTGATTTGTTTTCCATGTTAGTAGACTCATTTATAAAAGCACATGCCGGTGCTATAAAAGTCGCAACAAGGAAAGTCGATGTACTCAAAATAAAGCAAAGGGAGAACGAGATGCTATGGAATTTTGTATCTCGCTTACAATCGGAACGAATGGAGTTACCACAAGTCTCTGATGACTAGGTCGTACAATCCTTCACACAGGGGCTAAATGAACGAATCTGAAGCAAAACTTGATCGAGTATCTCGTCGTGACTTTGGCAGATGTTCATAATAGTTACCAATCAAAAAATAGGATCGAGGATGACCAATTGGGAGCACCTCGGGCTCAGGTTATTCGAGAAAGTCATTATCAAAGGAGTTAGGAAACGCAATCAGGGAGTCATGGTCAAATGAGGAAAGGTATCAACCTTACTTTGAGGATCGAAGGAATATTTCAAGGCATAATATACCTCAGAATAGTCGAAGAGAAGATCGGGGCCAAAGTTCTTGGGGGATCATGAGCAAAATTGGGTTTGATAGGCATTCAAAACTGGTGGAGGTGACCAAATTGTCAGAATACAACTTCAGTGTCGATGCCTCAGGTATCATCACATCCATCGGCAAAATTAGAGATATTAGATGGACCAAACCTATACAGATCGATCCTTCTCAGAGGAACCCCAACTTAATGCGTAAGTATCATGGTACTCACGGTCATAGGACTAAGGATTGTAGGCAGCTTAGGGAGGAGGTAGATGATTGTTCAACGAAGGGCATCTTCGTGAATTCCTCAATGACCGTGCCAAGAACCATTTCCGTGAAAGAGATGCAAACTAGAAGAATAAACCTAAATAACCTCAACATGTCATTCACATGATCATCGGTGGATTCGACATCCCACAGGGACTTATATTTAAATGTACCAAAGTATTTATCACAAAAGAGAATGGAATTGGAGAAATGTTCCAAGGATGCTCTATCGTCCTAATGACGAGGAAGCAAAGAACATATCCCGGCCTCATTATGAAGCCCCGGTAATCTCTATCCTTTTAAACAAAATTCAGGTTAAACGTGTCTTAGTGGATCCACATAGCTCTATGAACATAATTAGGTCGAGGGTCATTAAACAATTCAGCCTGCAAGATTAGATTGTACCTTTGTCCGGGGTGCTTAATGGCTTCAACATGGCAAGTGAAACAACAAAGGAAGAAATTATCATGCTGGTAAATATAGCCGGGACCATAAAAGACACCAGGTTCCATGTCATCAAAGGTGACATAAGGTATAACACACTCCTAGAGAGGCCATAGATACAAAACATGAGGGTAGTGTCGTTGACCCTCCATCAGATGATGAAGTTCGAATAGAGAAAGGAGCAAAAACAGTCCACAAAGAATAGCATGCTGCAAAAAGGGATGTTTGCAATCGAGGAAGTGGTGTCGATACCAGAACCTTTCACCTCGGATAAGTCGAGCCCCAAAGATAAACATGTGTCTAAGTAGCAACCACAGCTTCAAGTCTAGATGGAAGCAAGATGACAGGTAACTGAAGGTGAAGAAGGGAACTCCCTAGCTCCTCGAACCATCGTTGATCCCGGGAATCCCGATACTAATAAGTTAACTTGATGTTTTATTTGTCAATACCATACAAGAGGGAGGGTGATTTGTGTGGTACCCAATTTGTTGATTAAACTACTTCTGGAAGGCCCTGATTCGTCTATGTATGCCAACTACTACTATTGCGAATTAATAAATACAGAAAATTAAGAACACAAAAATTTTACATAGAAAACACCTGGCTCAAAAGGTGATAAAACCACGACCTACTACTCATTATGATTTTCCCAATGCTTCACTAAATCACTTAGCCAAAACAACATTTACAAAACACTTTGTAAACCTAAGAATTACCTCTAATCTCGTTGTAGGAACCAACCTCTAACGGTTGCGACAACTTCAAGTTAACTTTAACTTGAATACTCAAAATACCTATTACAATTGCTTCTTGATAAAGCTAAAAGGTACAATATGAAAACACCTACTACAATTGAACTAGAAATAAATAAAGACACATAGAACTCTTTATGGAGATGGTTCTTCAGTCTGGTTCATGTAGCTTCAGGTTTGCACACTTGAATTACACACAAACTAGTTGCAAATAGCCTTGCTCTTTCTCTCTCAATTAAAATTTAACTTTTGCATTTTTGTGCAATGCTATAATGTGAGAACATCCTACAATTTATAGAGTTAGTAGATGAAGAAATAACAAGAGTTCTGATGAAACTCTTCCTTGGTGGAAGAGTTCTAGTTGATTCAACTTCTAATTCCTTCCCTATCTTGAATTGTATTCTCTTTGATTAAGGACTCCTTCTTCTTATCAATTATGCAATCTTTTCGATCAGGAGATATTAAATTCACCAAGTTAAGCTTATCTCCTTCACGTGCAACCCACATACTCGAATCTGCCCATATTTGTGCATCTGAGGGATGGACCTAGTTCATCTGGAGTTCCTTTGTCAGTCTTCAAAACTAACCTTTACTTGGGCCAACAAATATTACCTTTTTGATGATGACAAATTATGTGCTTTTCATAAGCTTAGACCTTATTTCAACTCAGTTGAACATCAACACAATGTTAGAAACATTTGTCCTTTTTATCACTTATCATCAATGAACAGGTACATTAGGTTATAAACATCACTATTAAAAGTATAAATATCACTTGTTTAAAAACATAACCTTTCCCCCTTTTGGCATCATCGAAAAGTTGCATAAAATGTGAGATACCCGGATTTTAAAACTTACTCATGGCCACAGAGGCTACTTCAAATGCAATTATGGATTAATCATCATAGATCAAACTAAGAATTTTTAACCATCAAGAAAATATAAACAAGCAGTTAGAGCAAAAGGCTGTGAATTTCATTAATGATTGATAAGATTCTACCACAGTTCATATGAAGAAATAAAAATATTAATAACATGAGCAAAATAAACAAAAAGTCCTGAATTGGGTCACTGGTTGATCCATACTAGGCTAGGCGGTTTAAGGCTTGGAAGGGATAGGATATGGGTTCCTTCGAGAAATATTAGCATGTCTTGAAGAATTCCATCATTCTTCTCATTTTCCCTTGCAAGTTCAGTTCTGAGAATATCTCTCTCAGATTCTACCTCAAGCAATCATGTCTTCAGCCTTGTTATCTCACATCATTTGCCCGATCCTCACTTTGATATTGATAGGTGTCTTTTTAGATGAACCAGGTTCATTAGCAACGGCATTGACTTTATAATTGCAAGCAAGCAGAGTAAACCCCAAAATGATCCTTTATTGTTCTAACCTCCCACTTCTTCATAGGTACCTTGAAACGTGCAAGCACAGTTGTGAGAATGAAACCATAAGGCATGGCATGAGTTTTGTTGTCATTGATAACCCTATCAATATGACCGTGAGGGTATCCTGTTCAGATGGAACAAGTTCATCTATATTTTGCCCAAGTTGAACCAACCCCTTTAGCAGCTCAACCACTTTTGTACCCTTTCCCCTCACAGTACTCCTAGCACCCTAGCCCTTCTTTTCTTTTCCCTTTTTATTTTTACCACCAACTTCTCCAGATTCTCTAGTCTCAACACTTGCTATATATCCTACGAGTACAAATTTATTCTCCAAATTTACAGCAGCTTCAGAAGTTGTCTCAGGAGTAACTTTAGAATCAAAAAATACTTGTTCAATTTCGGAAGACCTACCTTCTTCTCCCTTAGTATCAGACTTAAATGAATCTTCAAATTATTAGGATTCTTCTTCCCTACTTGCTTTCAATTGCTTGTTTATTTTCGTGATCTGATCTCCTTCAACGACAATCTTACGAGCCAATATCTTTAAATTACTTTTCTTAGAGATTGGTATGGTTGAAGCAGTGGTAGAAAGAGTGGTTGTGATGAAGGATTTTCAGAGGTGTTTAACATAACTACGATAGGGTATGGAAGATAAGAGAATTAGATTGTGTTTGGAAGATGAAAGAAGAATGAGAGTTTTTGACGTCTTGAGAGAGATGAAGTAAGAAATACACTAAATCTGATCATTATACAGCGGAATAATTGATGGGGTAACAACAGCTTTTCAGACTCTTAGAAGTTTAATCAAACTGAAATTCAGTTTGAAGAGACGTTGGAGTGTATCCCTAAAATCTAGGTACTTCCATTCGGTTGGGACTCTTTTGAACGGGACTGGTTCACTTGTAACGGATAAGTCCAAAAGGAGTCTCGTATTTTGTAGGACTCTACTCATGATCCAAGTATAGTTATTTAGAATTATGCAAAGTATAGAAAACATATCGTGTTATCTTGATGAACCAGGTTCTTCACTGATAATTCTCTTGTGTGAGTCTACATTTGCCAAAATAAAGAAAATATCATTAGTGATTAATGAATCATTTTAACACATGGCACAAGAGTATACTATGAAAAGTATGAGACTCAGCAAGATTTAATCTAATTATACATAGTTTACAGACTTTCTAACCAATTTTTTATTTTTTTTCGTTTAAGCTTGAACTGGTCCTTTTAGGTAATCTTAATCATCCCTAATTCTAACTTGTTCCTCTCAAAGTGATCTCTACTTAAGGCTTTTGTGAAGATGTCAGCAATTTTCTTGTTAGTAGCACAAAACTCCATAATTATCAAGCTTTTCTCATAACTGTCCCTAAAAAATAGTGCCTAACATCTATGTGCTTAGTTTTATTATGATGAATCAGGTTCTTTGTCATATTAATAGTACTAGTGTTATCACAATAGGGATGCAACCATCATCAATTCCAAAATTCAATAGTGGTTGTTTGATCCATAACCATTGAGCATAACATGAACTAGCAGCAACATACTCACCTTCAGTAGTAAATAAGGCCATTGAATTTTGCTTTTGCTAGCCCGTGACACAACGAAACCTGCATAATCAGCATCAACATATCCCAGTAGGTTAAAATTACTACCTTTTGGATGCCAAAGGCAAAGGTCAGTGGTGCCTTTCAAGTATCTCAATCTTCTCTTGACATCAGTCAAGTGGGACTTCTTTGGATTTGCCTAAAATTGAGCATAAAGACTTATATTGAAAACAATGTCAGGTCTGCTAGCAGTAAGATACAAAAGAGAACAAATCATTTTCCTATACAACTTCTGATCAACAGATGAACCAGGTTCATCTATATCTAATTTCGTGGAAGTTGCAATATGAGTGTAAATTTCTTTTGATGTTCCTTCTTGGTTTTGTTACAAAGGAATAGGTTCATGGGCAGGTTCCCTCTAGGTTTGAGGATCAGTTCCTCCTCTCATGTTGCCTTGGGTGGAAGGACCTGTTCTATTACATGTTCCTTCATGTGATGCTTCTTCAGGCTGGACTATGGTTTCATCATTTGAATTTCTTATCAGCCCAACTTTTTCATTATCTTGTTCCTTCTTTTGAGAAGGAATGTTAGTTTTAAATAACATAAACATTTTTTCTACACACATAGTTCTTTTACTGTATATCTTATAAGTTTTACTATGTGAAGGATATTCCAAGAATACCCTCTCATCACTTCTGGGAGAGAGTCTTTGCCATTATTGTGCACAAAGCACTTACATCTAAATTCCCTAAGATGGGATATATTTATCTTTCTCCCTTTAAGTGACTCATAGGGAATCTTCTTAACAAGAGGTCTAGTCATGCAACTATTTATGGTGTAGCATGCAAAAATTCAGCAAACTTAGCATTTTCAAATTTAGTTCCATGATCAGACCTAATTGATGCAAATTGATTACCTAGTTATTTATGAGTTTTTCTAATAGAAAAAATAAAATGCTTTATCTTTAGATCTTGAAACAATGTCCAAGTAAACCTAGAGTAACCATCAACAAGTATTATCACATATCTTTCACCACCTCTTCTTAATATTCTCATTGGATCACAAAGATCTATATGCACCAGTTCCATCGTTCTGGTGGTACTTACAACTTTCTTGCATTTAAAAGAGGATCTTACCTGCTTTCCCTTTGCACAAGCCTCACAAACTTTGTCTTCCTTGAACTTGATGTTAGGAAGCCCTATCACCAGATCCTGGAGACTAATTTTTTGAGTTGACTCAGACTTGCATGTCCATGTCTCTTGTGCCAAAGGAGGGGATCATTGTCCAACACACTTAGGCAAGTGAGTTCATTTTCTAAAACTGTGGACAAATCTACAATGTATGTATTGTTTACTCTTTTTCCCTGCAAAACAATCTTGTTAGTGGTAAGATTGATCACAAAACAATTGGTAGAGGTAATTACTACCATGTTACCTCTATCATATAATTGTGATACACTGATTAGACTGTATTTTGGACCATCTATCAAGTAGACATTCTCAATAGAGTAAAAATCAGTCTTACCTACCTTTCCAACCCCAATGATCTCACATTTCTTCCTATTTCTAAAGGAGACATTACCTCCTTTGAGGTCATCAAGTGAAAGGAGTTGGTTATTGCTTCCTCTCATATGCTTGAACAACCACTATCCATGTACCATATTTGGCTGATCCCCTTCACTTGGACCTGCAAAAGGAAATCAGCGGTTAGTCTTAGGAACTCAAACTAGTTTGGGTCTCTTTTTATAGGCAAAAAGGTGAATCAAATTCATTTTAGCCAAACCTGGTAGTCTATTTTTCCTTTGAACAAATTCTTTATTCTTTTGACTAGCCTTTTCTTTTGCAATACATTTACTTTTATAGTGACCAATTTTACCATAGTGTGTGCAAATTATGTTCTTAGGAAGTGTGAGGTACTTGCTTTTGGGATCCCATTTAGGTGCATGGATCCCGTAGTCAAGTCCTCTCTTATTGCTACTATGGTGTTCATGTAGCCATGAAAGTGCATCGGAGGACGTATTCCATTTACGGGTTCTATCTAGCTCATGCTTAAACTTGTTTCGATCCTCCTTAAGGACTCTTATCTGCTCATCTCTTTTGTGCAACTCATCTTTTATTTTTCCTACGTTTTCTTCTAAAGTGAGTTGTGTGTGGTCATATTTCTTTTTACCAATTCCTAAGTTCAGTTTTAGATTTTTAGATTTAAGCTCTAGGACTGTGGTGTCAAGTTCATGAACCTGGTTTTTTAACTCAATATTTTTTACTTTTACTTTCACTAGTCCTAAGTTTCAGATTTTTGCACTTAGCTTTCAAAATCACACACCTTAGAGAACTGTTTGTTTTCATTGTTTAGATCCTCGGATTCATCAATGAAATCCAGGAGTAAATCAGATAGCCTTTATTTAGACAAAAATTTAATGTTGTCTTTGAGATGAATTATACTTAACTTAGATTCCTCATTGGATTCTCCAATTGCCATAAGTGTTTGTTCATCTCCATTTTCATCCTCTGAGTCCTCATTTGAGCTTTCTCCCCAGGCGGCAACCATAGCCTTTGTTGATCATTTGTTCTTCTTGGGGTGAACATGTTCCTTCTTCCCGTTCCTTCATTCATCTCTTTCCTTCTTCCATTCAATTTCCAATTGAGGGTAACTTTTGATGTGGTGATCAGTCTTACCAAACTTGTAACACCCCTTATTTGTTTGTTTTTTAGGAACCCTTGGTTTGTTGTAGCTTCCACTTCTTGAAGGACCATTTCCTCTCAGTAGTTACTTCTTGAAATCATTTGTGATCATGGTCATTTCAACCTCATCTAGATCAGCACCTTTAGTGATTCTAAATGCCATGCTCCTTTCCTTCTTGGGTGCATCTATCTTCATGGTTTTCCTTCTAAGTTCATAGGCAATAAGATTTTCAATTAGCTCATCCAACTTAAGGGTAATGTTCTTTGATTTCTGAATAGCTGTGTTTTTGCTTTCCTAAGAGATTGGCAATACCCTTGTCAAAATCTTCTCACTTTGTCTTCTTCAAGAATAATCTTTCCAAGAGACTTAAGTTCATTTGTTAGTGTGGTGAACCTTGTATACATCTCTTGGATGGTTTCCTCTTCCGTCGTGGTGAAATTCTCATATTGAGAATAGAACAGTGTTCCTCTAAACCTCTTCACTTGAGGTGTTCCTTCATGAGCCACTTGCAAAGTGTCCTAGATTTCCTTAGCAGTGGTATAACTTTGAATTCTACTGCACTCGTCTGGATCAAGTCCACACACAAGCCATTTCTTGGACTTTGCGTTCTTTTCCCACTTTCTCAAGTCCTCAACATTGCAGTCAGCTCTTCTTTTTGGCTCATCTACTCCTTCAGCATTATTCTTCATGGTAGCAAGAGGACCATCAGTGATAATGTCCTATAGCTGATAGTCTTCTCTGATGATGTGTTCTTTCATCTTATTTTTCCACCAAGAGTAGTATTGGCCATTAAAGAGTGAAGACCTATCAGTGGATTGCCCTTCCTAGTTTTCAAGTGGTGCACTCATCTTGATTTGTTCCTAAGGTGTTAGCCTCGTCAAGGATAACCTGCTATGATACCAATTTATGTTTTATATGTCAATACCACACAAGAGGAGGGGTGATTTGTGTGGTACCTAATTTTTAACTTACACTACTTTAAGAAGGACCTGGTTCTTCTATGTATTCCAACTACTAGTATTGCGGCATAATAAGTAATGAAAATAAAGAGCACTGAGATTTTAGGTGGAAAACACCTGTCTAAAGAGGTGAAAAAACCACAACCTACTACTCAGTAGGATTTTCCCCAACACTTCACTAAATCACTGAGCCAAAGCAACATTTACAAAACTCTTTGTAAACCTAAGGATTACCTCTAATCCCGTTGTAGCAACCAACTTCTAATTGTTACGACAAATTAAAGTTAACTCAGACTTGAATACTCAAAATACCTATTACAATTGACTCTAGATAAAGTTAAAAGGTACAATATGAAAACACCTACTACAACTGAACTAGAAATAAAGAGAGACACATAGAACTCTTTAAGGATATGGTTCTTCAATCTGGTTCATGTAGATTCAGGTTTGGACACTTGAATCACACATGAACTACTTTTAAAAGCCTTGCTATTTTGCTCTCCATTGACGTTTAACTTCTGCGTTTTTGTGCAACACTATAATGCGAGAACATCCTGCAATTTATAGAGTTAGTAGATGAAGAAATAACAAGAGTTCTGATGCAACTCTTCCTTGGTGGAAGAGTTCTAGTTGATTTCAACTTCTAACTCCTTCCGCGTCTTGAATTTTGCTCTGTTTGATTAAGGACTCCTTCTTCTTATCAATTATGCAACCTTTTCGATCAGGAGATATTAAATACACCAAGTTAAGCTTATCTCCTTCACGTGCAACCCTCATGCTCGAATCTTCCCCTTTTTTGTGCACCTGAGGGATGAACTTTATTCATCCTGAGTTCCTTTGACAGTCTTCAAAACTAACCTTCACTTGGGACAACACAACTGCTCAGAAGAAAGGTACACCTGGGAACGGGATTAATCCCTGAACTCAGGAAAAAACTCATTTAGTTTCTTATTGATAATATGGATTTAGTTGTTTGGTCTCATTTTGATATGACAGGGATTACACCGAAAATCACCACACATAGGCTGAGCAACAGTCCCAGGTTTAGACCTGTAAAACAAAAAGGGAGACCCCCAATTCGAAATGCTTTGTATCAACACCTAGTCAACAGGATGTACGAAGAACAAATAGGTAAAATAATAAAAGCCTATATTGATAATATAATTGGTTAGGTCCTTGTGCGTAGAGGACCATTTTAAGTCATTTGCAGTAAATAGTCAACGCATCGGAGTGATGCAACACGAATTTCAACCTAGAGAAACGTGCCTTCAGAGTTGGCACGGGTGAGTTTCTCAGCCTCATGGTGTCAAATCGGGGCATCATAATCATCCCCGACTAGGTTAAGGCTCTCAAAGATATCATGATCACGCATAGAAAGACCTCGAAGTTGTTGATAAAGGATCTTACAAGTGTGGCACGATAGAAGCTCTCAAAGGTTCGTGATCTTGAGGACACCTTTTTTACATAAAGGCCATATTTTTTAAAGCATTCGTTTCACTCTTTTTCCCTTGGCTCAGATTTTATCCCAAATGGGTTTTACCGGCAAGGTTTTATTGAGGCAACAACATGTTGCCTAAGGAAAATGCGACAGTACTCAGTGTTTATTTTAATCACCCCCGAATACCGGGGGGCATCAGCCTTAGAGGTTATATTTTCAAGGAAAATACTTCATGCCTAAGAGAACCTAGATATGAAAACTTTGTAATGGGCCAAACGGTCAGATAAACCGTGTCCATATAGAAGTCAAGCCCGACAACATAGCATGTACACATGTACCAATTTTGTTGATATCAAAAACACTTGGTGTTTCAAAGAAGTCAACCATTACATGAACTCTACATCCTACGGGAACGTCTTAAGAGCCAAAGCATAGAAGCACCCCGATTACTCGGGGAGTGCATCAAAAATTTGGATTAGTAAGACCTCAAAGAGGCATCCCCTCGAAACAAAGGCCAAGGCCAATATTCTCGAGGACTAACTTCTCAAACAAGATTGAGAAGTTATCGAGAAACAAGTCCAAGTGACATACCTGAAGGCTATAACCATACTATAGACTACGGTCATATAAAGGCTACGACCAAATAATGCCGATTAGAGACGTCTGACTTCCGCTATAAATTAAAGGCATTTAGGCACTTTGTAAAAATTGGTTAAATTAGTCTACCCTCGGCAAAAGCAAAATATAAAGGGCTTCGATAAATTCAGCCCTCAAAAAATCCAAGGGATTCGATAACATTGACCTTCGGAAATACCTCAAGAGGTATTCGAATATGTATACACAAACAAACTACTAATAAGGTTCTGATATGTTGAACCTTCAAAAAACCTACAGGCATAAAAACACATGCTAAGGCATAATTCAATTTTCACTAAGTCTCTTAAGCCGAAATAACGAAAAAATTATATAGCCATTCTAAGAGCCCAAGATACAACTTAAAGAGCCTTAGGGTCGATGTATAAGAGCTTAAGGTCTAACTTAAAGGGTCTAAGGTCCAATGTATAAGAGCCTAACCTCGAAAGGCTTAAGGTCCGGAAATGTATTATACGAGACTCTATTCTCAGTCAACCTAAACTCAAGAGTCACAGTATCTCGAGATTCAGTCTAATCGATTAAAACTTGGCTCGAGGATTACTATAAGCATCTAAGGGTTTGCTATATCCCTAACCCAGGCCAATTCCAGAACCATTCTTTCAAATTATGCAAAAGAGGTATTCCATAACTCAATGAAATCTTGCACAAGTCAAAAATGAGATAAAAAGTTCATATTACCATAAGACAATTACAAGGGATGTTTTCGACGGGTGCATCTTCGGAAGCCGCTTCTTTGAAAGCCTCATCCTCGGAGACCTCTCCCTCATCTCCTCTACTCTTAGAGCCAATGTCTAATCGTCTTCATCAGCAAGCAGAGTGGCAGCCTCTTCTTCCAAAATCGTTGCCTTTTTAATGTCGGTTGAGAGATCGAAGCCGCGATCATGCACCTCCTTGAGGATTACCCTCCGAAATAGACGCCTAGAATGTCAAGTGCACTCGATAACCTGACCTCTGCTGTAGTAGAGATATCCTTTGCCCAGGCATTTGCTACTTCGACATTGTCTTAGCATCAGATCTAGACTTAGCCAACTCAGCAATTGATTTAGCTTTAAGCTCCTAGATGTCACGGTCTCAAGCTAGGCTCTCCTCTTTCACAGTTTGGAACTAACGTTCGAGAGAAGCCAGCTCTTCTCGAAGAGTTTCTTTCTCGGAGGAAATATCTTCCACGCTTTGTCTCCATCCCAAGGTCTTGTCCTCTTTTACTTTTAACTCTTCCTGAAGCTGCGCCACTAAGTCGGCCTTCTGATAAAATTGCAAAATTAAAGGTATTATACATCAAAACAAGAAAGTTCATAACAAGTCCTCAAAGGCCGTGTTACCTTCTCCACGTACTCGACCCGTCCTTTGCAAGCCTGTGACAACTCAACTCGAAGATCGCTGATCTCCATCTCTTTCTTAACATATATGGTTTTAAGATCGTCCCTCTCCTTCAAGATATTATTAAGCTCAACTTCACATCGAGCAAGATTGGTTCGATACTTGGAAAATGCCTTTTTTTTAGCACCACAACCTTCATTAAAATGGAGGAAAATGGATTTAGAAATAGCAAAAGTGTAGGCACAGGCATAACAAACAGGAAACTCACTTGTTTAAAAAGTCTACGAGCCTCATCGAAAATGAAAGAAGCGTCTGGGTCATGCCATCTTTAAGCTCTACAAGGCATTCTCAAAAGATGTTGTGTCCTTCATGGCTTTCTTCCACTTACGAACACCTCATATTCTGAGCATCTCGAATTTTCCCATCGAAGAACTCATGGCTAAGAGGTGAGTCATCTACATTGATTACCCCAAATAATAAACTTGGGGAGTTCTATTTATTTTGAAGAGGCTTACGATTGGGCCGTTCAATCCCAACTTCTAAATGGCCTCCTAAACGAGGTACCTTTTTTTCTGCATGACAGCTCAGGGCTAATATCTGAACTCCCCTCGGAGATTTCTTTGATTCTAGAATACGCTGCATCGTCCTTTACTGGATGACGGACTTCGAAGCACAAATATTTATTCTTTCACGAGCTACTAATAGGCAGTCATCATCATCTTCTTCTTCCTCCTGGTCCGGTAGGCGTTGGGTTGTTTCCGGTGATAAGATAACCATATCGACCTTGGATCTTTGAGCCATGCTTTTCTTAGGCTTTAGGGGATTTGCGGACGACTCTCTTTTCTCTTACTTTCTATCTTTAGAAGAATTTAGAACTTCTTCATCATCATCGGAATCCGGCCACATGAAAACGACATCTCCAAGACCTATACGAAACTAAAAATAAATAAAATATAAAGAGAATTGCACAAAAAAACAAGGGAGCTCACCATGATTTTTGGCTTCCCATCGACCTATGGCCAAATCTCCCCAACAATGCTCCGAGTAAGAGGAAATGGAAGCCAACTTTCGGACCCAACCTTCAAGGTCCGGGACCTCCCCAGGAAACACAAGTATTGGTTGCGCCATCGGAAAGGGGTTAGTCAGAGAAAGAGAATGAAGCCGAGAAAAAGAAAAGAAAGTAGGATGTAAACCTACTATGTACTTATGTTTTGTATTACACTCCTCGGGGAACGGCATCCAATCGGCATGAATCAGATCAGAGGTCCTGACTTGGTCAAACCAGCTTATCCATCCACGGTCTTTTTCCTCATTTATATTAGAGAAGAGAGATTTTAAAATCGGCATTGCAATTTTATCGAATCCCCACAATAAAGTCGGGGACTGTATAGTCTGGTCCGATGATCAAGGATAAAGACATCCCTTCAACTTGGCTCGAAAAGAACCTAATTAAGTAAACAATTCACCAGAATGAGGGGTAGATATGGCCAAGCATCACTCGGTATCGTTGGTAAAAGTTGAGAATAACTGGATCTATAGGACACTAAGCCGGAATTGCAGGACCCAACGTAAATAGGTAGGTATATACACTCAAGTACCCCGCTATATATGAAGTGATATCCTCCTCGGAGTAAGGAATCGCTATTTCTTTATTATCCCACTTGCAATCCTCCTTTACTATCTCGAGCTCGGCCTTTGTTACCAAATAAACATATTGAGGCACGGGCTAGCATCGGCCTGGTGTCGATGCAGGTTTCTCGATTTTAAAATCATATATTATTTCAAATGGCATAGGGATGCACTCCTCAATACGAGGAGGCACTACCATTTTATTCTTGGTCGATTGAGGAGATGAAGAAGCTTTTTATTTTTAGGGAACCAGTTTAGAGGTTTTAGCCATCGCAATGCAGAAGATCCAAGAAAATGAAGAGTATTGATAATAATGAGAAGGGAGAGCTCGACGAAATTGAAAAATGCTAATCAGGCTTTTAAAAAATATGGGAATAAAGTTTGTAAGGTTGTGAAATTTGTCTATTTATAGAGGCAAGCATAGTGAGAAAGCCAAAAGGTCGACCGTCAGCCACCTGCAATAAATGATTTTGGGAATCATACAAAAAGCAACTTTGCAGTCGCTTCAATCATTGATGTCACGATATTGGAATCAGGACCAAGGCATCAAGGATTAATTTATCAAAAATCACAAAAAGGTAGCCTACAAGTCGAGTTCAAGCAGAGTATCCATTTGATTAATAAGCCCAATGGCTATCAAAGTTTGAAGAATTTCTCGCTCGAGAACTAAAGGGCTATCCTTATTACAAGTTCGAGAACATACCCGCTCAACTGTAAATCCCAATGGCTACCCGAAATTAGGAATTTCCCACTTGGGGACTGCAAAAAGATCTAAGGATTAATTTCATTTCGAGGTCTTGCTCTCACCTAATCCGAGCTCAGGAATTATGATATTCCGAGTTCGCATTTCAAGCTCAGCTCAAGGATTTACGAGAACCTCGAAGGGCATTATATTGATCAATTGAAAACCTACGATTTTATTATATCATGAGCTCCATATTTGGGCTAGCTATTGAAACCATCTAATCAAATCTTTTATGAACAAAGATAGAATAAAATTCAGCATAGACTGAAAGGGATACAATGGGATCATTTTATACTTACAAGAAAAGATTACAAAGTATAACTACGGCACCCACGAAGGATACTTACGCAGGAGCAATGAAGTAAAAAAACAAAAGCCAAAGAACCTAATCCTTTTTTAAAGACCACATTCTCGAGAGGACCGTCTTCAGAAATCCTCTTCTCGGGGGCACCTTTTTTTATCCTTGGAAGCTTTTGTATAAGGCAGAAGGCCCTCGATAAATATAATTATATCTCCAGCATCCAGGATTGAGCATTCCGTTAAAGTTTTGGGGCCACGGTACATTAAGAAAGAACAAGCAAAAGGAAAAAACCAAAAGGTGGTTGCAAGATGCACGAGCAACAATCTGAGAGTGTTCGTCCTCGAAACTTTGTTCCGGTGTGGGATGCAAAAGTTAGTAGATGATACTGTCACCTCATTCCACAGAAAGCAAAAGGAATAAAGTGCCATACCAGGTTGAAGCTAAGAGAGATGAGCAGCAGTGTAAAGTCCGTATGTCTTCTGATACGAGAAAGATTCGATGCCTTTCTCCCATTGTCTCAAGCCGAAGTTTTAAAAAGGGAAGTGTTGGCGTAACTGATAAAGTTGCTGTCATGTGACCTTGTGGTCACAAATTTGAACTATAGAAATAAGCGATTAGAGGAAGAGGTAAAGAAGGGAAAAGACTAAAAGTATATGAAGAAGGAATAAGTATAGTTTCTATTCATCCAAGTAGCCTCTTATTTATAGAAAGTCGACGACAGGACTGGTGGCGCAAGTGGACGACCAAAGCTGAAGCGTATTTGATGTTTTGGGGAAGCATGCTAACATGACATATTCGATCACTTCAAGAACCTACGTCACAGGCATGACATCATCACAAGAGGCTCGGGAAAAATGAGGTTCAAATAGTTTCTAAACATCTTATTCTAAAAAAAAGTGGGGACTATCTGTATACGATAGAAATCAGAGAGCTCGATTTCGAAGACTGGATTACACTCTGAGTCTAAATTATGGAAGACCAGAGTAAGAATCAAGACAAGCCTTGATGAGCGCACCTCGAAAAGTAAAATGGGGAACCCGTCATAATCTGTCTCGAGGGCAGTACAATTTCGAGGACACTCATGAAAAAGCGGAGTTTCTCAAGGCCACGTGGGTCAGGGCATAAATTATAGGATAATTAAGGCTTATACGAAATAGTACAAGTCAGTACTAGGTAGTTATACAGCTGTACCAATAGAATTCTTTACCATAATTGGAAATGTATTATTTTTGGATTTTTCCCTCGAAAATAAAGGGGACCTCAATCATTTGTAAAGGGTATCTGATTCACTATAATAGAACATTCTACTATGTTTTTCTTGTTTACGGTGCTCAACCATTATTCTTCGGCTTTATTGTCTTTACTTTATTGTTCATACTTTATCATTCTTAGCTGACCCCGAGGCACCTGAGATAATCAAGCTCGAGGCCCTTAGTGCTCTAACAACACTTGTTTGATTCAGGGGTTCTTCTTACTTAAACTTAATATTACTTTAATATCTAGTGGTATTAGAATAAACGGAAAAGGGCCTAGAATGCCCTTCAACTATCAGGTTTGGTTTAAAAATGCCCCCCATCCACCTATTGGGCCAAATATGCCCTTCTGTTAATGTTTTTGGCTCACAAATGCCCTTTGAGTTAACGGAAGGACACATGTCATCCTTTTATTGGTGCATTCTAAATATTTCATAATTAATTAAAAAGACACATTATTCATACCTGAAAAATAAATAAATATTTTCTAAAATACTTACAAAAGTTAAAAACTGGAAAAAAATATCTTATTTTAGTAAAAAACTTTTGTAAGTATTTTAGAAAATTTTTATTTATTTTTCAGGTATGAATAATGTGTCTTTTTAATTAATTATGAAATATTTGGAATGCACCAATAAGAGGATGACACGTGTCCTTCCGTTAACTCAAAGGGCATTTGTGAGCCAAAAACATTAACAGAGGACATATTTGGCCCGATAGGTGGATGAGGGGCATTTTTAGACCAAATCTGATAGTTGAGGGGCATTTTAGGCCCTTCTCCGTAGAATAAATCACAAATTATCTTTAATTGTTACTCACATTTTTTTTTTAGGTAAACAGTACTTTAGCATCACCATATAAATAAAATATTCCCACATCTAAAATGCACACATGGCCAAGACGTTTTAAATGTTATAATATGACTATATGACAATTGAAGTCACTAACAACATCAATTTTTAAAAAAGCAAAACGATAGTTGTTATGTCTCGTGATTCGTGACAAAAAGTCTTAAATTCATTTCTAAGAAACCACATTATCATGTGCTTATAGTATGAGTAACATACTTTAGCTTTAGGGGAAACTTCCAACAGCATAATTATTAATTACTTATTAGCTAGGGGAACAACTAACCTAGACAATGATTCTTCGTAATATTAATATTGACCATGAGTTTTTGCTAACAATGGGTGATTGATATTGACAAAAGTTGGCCTTTGATGTCGATTTTAAAATGAATTTTCCAAATCAAAATCTCCTCGCATGTAACAAATATTGCAACCAGCAAAAAAGACCTTAATACGTCAAGTCGTCAACAAAATCAATAATTTTTTAATTAGGTTGATTCTTTTTGTCCCGAAAAATAAAAATTGATATTAAATCTGTCATTGCCCCATATGAAATATTTTCATAACCAGTGATAAAATTCTAAGGTAGAGTTTTTGGAATAAATGAAGAATCAAAAGAAATATTTTAAAGGTTTAAGTAATAAAGCAAGGTAATAATTCTTTTAGTCTATAATTTTCCTATTAAATGAATCAATAAATGATAACCCAAAATAAAAAGAACACAATGTTAAATTAGCATATTCTAATCTAGTATTTGGAGATGGCTTCGGTACCAAATAATTCTTCCTAATTAAAGCAACTTGAATAACACAAAGGAAAAGCAAAATGTTAAGAAGCAACTAATAATTGGACGTATTAGCAAGTTGAACCAACATCACTGAGATCCATGAATATCCTTCTAAAACATTTACACTTAAAGATGTCGACTAATGGTTAATAAAGTGAATTAGAAATCATAAGGCCTCATAATCAAATTCCTACTAAGGCAAATATATTAAATGATTTGTTTTTTATTTGTCCAAGTCGAGGTAGCTAGAATTATCTGGTACTATATTGGTGGGAGGTACCTTGAAGTTAATTAAAGTACGCGCAAGCTGACTTGAACACTATGGACACGATTATCAAGAAAATATGTTTCTAGAGATCCCTCCCCAACTTTTTTGGCTCTTTACTCATAAAAACTAGTACTTCCTCCGGTCCAAATAAACGATTTTTTGGTATTTTTCTTGTAGTCCAAAATAAGTGATTTTTTCTTATTTCAAGAAAGAATAAATTATTTTTTTCCTACATTATTCTTGGAGTAAATAGTGTTGAAATATGTGTTAGGAGTGTATATGTGAGATACTAAAGGTTAATATGGTCAATTCTATTGCTAATTAATGTTAAAAGATAAATTTTTTAATCTGTGTGAAAATATTCAAAAAATCACTTATTTTGGACCGGATGGAGTAAAATTTTCTTCAAAAAAAAAAAAGGAAGCAAAACAAGCCATCCACTTTTAGAATATGGAGATCAATAACTGCAATTAGGCAGCTTTGCTTCAAGCAGTGGTCCTTTATGTTCATTATCACCATCTACTACAGTGAACAGTGTACTGATCTCTTACACCGATGGTAGTAGCTATAGTTAGAAGAATACATTTATTGAGGGTTTCACTCCTCAACTATCCTTACTACTACTATATAATGGCCAAGAAATACTTGTATTCACACAGCAAATTTCTGTTAGGCAAAAAAAGTTTCTCCTCTATCAAAACTCATGACTAAAATGATGAGTTTCTCATTCTCTTCATTTTCATTTACTATAATTTTAATGCTTTCACTTTTTTGTTTTTCACTTCATAAAGTTGAAGCTCGAGCTTTCTTTGTTTTTGGTGATTCACTAGTCGATAATGGTAACAACAACTACTTAATCACTAGTGCTAGAGCTGATTCTCCTCCTTATGGCATTGATTACCCTTCTCATCGCCCCACTGGTCGTTTCTCTAATGGCCTCAATATTCCTGATATCATAAGTATGACTTTCTCTGCATTTATTTTTCTAGTTTTTGATTAATTATTAACTCATTTTCATGAAATAAATGTGCTAGTTATGATTTAAACTAAGTACATTGGCAGTGCGAATATTTTTACATTGTCAATGCAATTTAACCAATTATAGTACTCTACTCAGTTTCAGTTTATGTGAACCTATTTCCTTTTTGGTCCGTTTCAAAAAGAATGACCCATTTCTAAATTTGTTAATAATTTAGCCCCCTAATGATAAGTTTTTATAATCACACAGATACTCTGGCCTTCATGAGTTGTTAAGTACCACAAATTCCAAAAGGCTTCATTTTTTTCTTAAACTTCGTGCCCAACAGGTTCACATAAATTGAGACTAGGCCGTACTTTTACACTATCATTTCTGTTTAATAGGTTATTATTCTACTTATCAGGTTACTATATCAACTTTGATATAAAGATTTACTTGGTCAACATAATATACCTGATATAAGTATGATATTTTCTCTGCATTTATTTTTCTGATTTTTGATTAATTTAATAACTCATTTTCTTAGATATTTTTAGGTTATGCACACCGGCAATATAAAGTTATATACATTACTAGTGCAGTCATACACACATATATGTGTGTATGTAACGAAGTCTTATACTCTCTCCATTTTAGTTTATGTGAACCAATTTTTTTTTTGGTCCGTTAAATAAAAGAATGACCCCTTTCTAAATTTAAAAACAATTTAGCTTAAACTTACAGTTCTATACTTAATGAGAAATTTTTATAACCACACAAATACTCTGGGCCCCATTTTGACTTGTTTAGGACCACAAATTCCAAAACTCTTCATTTTTTCTTAAACTCCATGTACAGTCAAACAGGTTCACATAAATTGGAACTGATGGAATAGTATTTAAGCACTATACTCTATTTTGTTGATGTAGGTCAACTAAACTTGAAAGTTTAAAAAGAAAAAAAAATTACATTGTTAGTGCGCAAGAAAATTAACTTTTTTGTTAGATGTTATACAGATAATGTGCTAATAATGTGCTATTTTTTAAGGTGAGCAATTGGGTATGGAGCCAACATTGCCATATTTGTCTCCAGAGCTCACAGGAGATAAGCTTCTTGTTGGGGCAAATTTTGCTTCTGCTGGAGTTGGAATTCTCAATGACACAGGCATCCAGTTTGTATGTGAATAAGAGTCTTCAAATTTAAACATCACATTTTTCATTAATTATTTTTTACCAACCCACCAAATATATTAAAGGAGCACAGGTCTTATATCACATTTCATTCATGTCCTACGTACTAGGCTACTAATAGGGAAATCAGTATATTCACCCAAAAATAATAGCGGTCAAGGTATATCATCTATGTGGAATATTATATATATAGCATCATTAATTACTTTTTACCAACTGACCAAATATATTAAAGGTGCACCGGTCTTATATCAATACAATCTATCCAAACATAATATTTATAAAACGATACGATACAATATAATATAGTATAATACAATACATTATAAAACAACGGAGAACGGTGATCAAACAGACTGTTAACTATCTGTCACATGGGAGCTTCGTCACAACTTGAATAATGGATTCTTGAATTATTGGATATCATGCACATAGCAAAGATTTTTGTCGTGTCAACTAGTACTATATACAGTATATTTCTTTGTCATAAAAGAAAAAAGTACATTTAAAGTTCCTTATTGATATTTAATATGTGAAAAAGAAACACTTATATATACTATACTAACTAGTGTATGAGACAGGATTTTCACTAAGAGGTTAAAAAAGAAAAAAATTATAACTAGTGGAAATTAAATATATGACCTTATAAAGATTTTGAACTCTCTTAATTACTAAGCTACAGTTTTGGGTTGTGCAAAGTTGATTCGAAACTTAATATATGAAAGTACAAAAAATATATTTTGTCTTATATATACAGTATAATTTTTCGACGAAGGAGGTTCGGGTAATCCCCTTCCGCCCTCAGCTCCTAAATCCGCCCCTGCTACTAACACAAGATTTCTTAATTTATTTAGGCCGAAATGTGCTATTATATATATGTTGTCGACTTGTTTTGATAAGTTTATTCTATTTTTCCAGTTGAATATAATCCGAATTGGGAAACAATTGGAATACTTTGAACAATATCAAAGGAGGGTAAGTGGCGTAATTGGAGCAGAACAAACTCAGCAGCTAGTGAATAGCGCTCTTGTCCTCATAACTCTTGGTGGGAATGACTTTGTTAATAACTATTATTTGGTCCCTTTCTCTGCAAGATCTCGCCAATTTGCCCTCCCTGATTATGTTCGTTATCTCATCTCTGAGTACAAAAAAATATTACAGGTAATGAAATTAAAGCCCTCCCCATCTCACTCTTTCAGCATTTTTCTTCTTTGGTTTTTTTATGGTGGGGGTATCGGTTGCGTGTACTATTCACGAAGAAGAGTTTAGGTTTTATGTACACCCTCCGTTTTAGATTATATGAATCTGTTTGACTAAGCACGAAGTTTAAAAAAAAAAAATACTTTTAAAATTTGTGATCATAAACAAGTTAAAAAGGATCCAAAATATGTACTATATGTTTATGCATGGAAATGACAAGCTGTAGTAGAGCCATAATGTGATGAATGCTTGGTTGGTGAGACAGACTAGCATTTCACATGGTTATTAATTAAGACCCCTATCTGAAAATGTGCATTTATTAGATAGAAAAAGATGTGCCAAACACCTAGGTCCCCTACGAGTAAACCTTGGACATGTTAAAAAATCATGGCATATTTAATCTAGTGGATAATTATACTCAACAACCTAGAATTGCAATTGTCTTGACAATATCATATTTTGAAATATTTTCAAGATAGCGCTTAGCTTATGCCCCTGCTATCATAAGACTTGATTTCCAAGCTAGTCATCAACATAAATTCCCCCCTTGTTTTCATTTTGCCATAGCCACCTACAAATTTTTTAAAAATTAAATATATAATTAATATTTCCTTTAGTCCTTTTTGTCTATCACTTAAATCCAAATATGATATAACATTTGTAATTTACGAAATCAAGAAAATATAAATTTTATTTTTTCAATTTTACTGTTACTACTCTAATAGGATAATCCCCTTGTACCTCATAATATGATGTTGTTTGAGGGTAAAGAGAACGAAAATATATAAAATTTATGGTCTAAAATGAGTCATAGACTCTTAATGATCGTAAATCATTTCGTCAAGGGTAAAATGAGAAATTTGAAGATAATTTATTCTTAAATATATAAATCATTATTCTTGGAACAAACTAAAAAGAAAAGGGTATCACAATTAGGACTGAGAAAAAGTATATAGTTACACTATTAATACTCATAAAACATAAGAGTAATTTAGTTAAATATTGCTATTACTAATATTATTAGATAATTTTTTAATGTCAAAACCTTAAACTACTAATAAAAAGGACCGGAGAAATTATTAGTTATTTCTTTGAGATTCTTTTGATTTTCCTTTATATACAACAACAACAACTACTGTCCTCCAGTAAAATTTCACGTAATGGGGTCTGGAAGAATAATATATACGCAGACCTTACTCCTGCCGTGACAGGGAAGAGAGTATGTTTCTTGTTTATCCTTTATATCACTTACTAAAAGGAAAAAAAAACTGCAGAAGCTTTATGAGTTGGGAGCAAGAAGAGTGTTAGTGACAGGAACTGGACCAATGGGGTGTGTGCCTGCAGAATTAGCACAGAGGAGCCGAACTGGAGAATGTGCAGTGGAACTACAGCGTGCAGCCTCTTTATTCAACCCTCAGTTGACTCAACTATTGAGTGATCTCAATACTGAACTTGCTGCTGATGTCTTTGTTGCTGCTAACACCTATGCTATGCATATGGATTTTGTCTCCAATCCTCAGGCTTATGGTAATCTCAACAAACACCAAATTACCCATTTTTATATTTCCTTATAATGATGTTAACTTGTTGCAAATAGTGACATGCATGTAACAAATGGATATTGTATTTGAGCAGGGTTTGTGACATCAAAGATAGCATGTTGTGGACAAGGACCATACAATGGGATAGGACTATGCACACCATTATCAAATCTGTGTCCAAATAGGGACTTATATGCATTTTGGGATCCATTCCATCCTTCTGAAAAGGCCAACAGGATCATTGTGCAGCAGATTTTGACTGGTTCTTCTGAATACATGAACCCCATGAACCTCAGCAGCATTATGGCATCGGACTCCAGGACCTAATTGTCCTCTATATTATTTCTCCGGTTTATCATTATTTATGTCTTGTGCCATAAACTATTATTGGATCGTTACTTTTTTGTTATATTCATAAGTATCATAAAACTAGAGGAGTGATGTTGCTTTGATATATATGTAAGTGCGGAATGGTTCTTGATTTTGCTTCAAAAATCTTCATTGTTAATGGAATTTCTGTTCAAGTTTTCTATTTTGTTGGGATCGAAATAACATAATGCACGCGAAAACTAACAATACAAAGTTTAGTGGACGATAATCAGACGACAAAAGAAAAATATATTAAACTAAGTATAATAGTTTATAATGATTTGATCAATATATTGATCTATGATAAAACTAATTTTAAAAAAAAAAACTAACGAGAGCAAAATCTCCCCCTAAATAACACTCTTTAATGATTACATCGTGGATATATTTTGTACTTTTGTGATAAGTAGAGATCCTTAATTTATAAATGTGCAAAACTTGTCTTCCGAGAAAAAGATAAGATATATTGAGGAGATTTAATTTTTTTAAAAGTCTTTTTTCATTTCTTCAAGAAAGAGAGTTGTGATAGATTAAAAATTTAATGCAAAGTCTTTACAATTTAGTGCCTTATTTAGTCTTTGAAAAGTGCCTCTCACCCTTCCACAGTTTACACAATGCTTTTACTGCTTGAAATTAACTACGTAAAAGATACTGACAGCATTTTCTCCGGGCTACTAAATAAATAAGAAAATATATGGCTCACGGACAATTTTCAGAAAAAGAAAAAGAAAGAAAGAAATTAAAGGTCCACGCCAAAGCAGTAGGGGTAATGTTGGTAATACAGGTAGTTACATTTTCTGATAATTACAGAAACTTTTACCTAGTGAAAAAAGTGCCCTAACAAGTGCAAAATCCTGGTTCTGAACTCCTCCTTGCAGTCAAACATAATGAATGAACCAATAAAATGTTATACAGCCTACACATGACAACCGGAGCTTTAAGAAATATTCTGGCTGATTATGACCTTTGGATATGTCATGCATATTTTGGTATGCACCGCATCAATAATGATATTTATATTTTAGAGTTATCACATTTGTTTTCCGATTTTGTTGCAGGTACTGCTCCTCTCGCCCATTATATTATTCAAGAACAAAAATATAATATGGGTTATTATTTAACTAACGGTATATATATATTCAAAATGATCAACCCTTGTACAAGTTAAAATAAAAGACACATTAGAATGGACTTACTCAATCCTTATTATTATCATCATTTTTTTATGCTTGATCGAACCTAATGTGGGTAGCCTACATATCATGTGGGAATATGAATCAGTTCTTGCATAGTTCGGGAAGATCGGGAATAAAGTAAATAAACTAACTCTTTTTTTTTAATTCAATTTTTTTTTTTTTTTTTTTAATTTCGAAAGAAAAAATTCTAAAGAAGAAAGAACATATCTTTGGATTTTAGACTTTTATATTAAATTATGAAAGAAAGACTTCTAAAGAAAATATTTTTTGAATCTTGAATTTTCTTTTCAATTACTTTTAAATAAAAATAAAAATATTTTTGGTTTTCTTTAGAGAGATTAAAAAAATATTTTTGTAAAAAAAAACTGAGTCTTAAAAATAGACTTTTCTAAAGTAGGAAGCAAAGGAAAATAATTTTGAATTTTTAAAATTTGTGGTCTCAAAGAAAGACTTTTATAAAGAAGGAAGCAAAGAAAAATATTTTGGTAAATTTTTTAAAAAAATTGTGGGCCAAAACTGATGAGGTTTGCCTACGTCTCACATCCGGTGAGAATTAAATCCGTATAGTTCGGCTAGTTTTGATGCGACATAAAAACATGAATTATTTAAAATGACTTTTCTTTTTTTCAAAATTTTGGCAAAGTTTTGGGATATTTTGAATATCGAAATTTTCATAACTAGGTGATTTTCTCTCCCACCCCAGTCTTGTTTTTTTTTTAAATTTTCTTTCCCTATTCAAGAAATCGGTCAACATGCAAGCTGAAACAGACAGATATGCAAGTAGCACGTAAGATGTATCAGGATGATCTTTTAATTTGGGTACACATGTCCTAGACGGACACTACCCTTGTGTTGAGTCCCTAAAGTCAAATGCATGTGATGCAAATAAGTGTTCCTACTAGGGATCCGGCATAAGGCTATGTTATTTCTAGGTTCAAAACCTGAGACTATTGTTCTAGACTTGGCTTATTCGAGTACAACTCGAGCCGGGTGGGGCAGCGTACTGATAACCAAAAGATCATCTAGCTTTGCAACTTGTCTGATTCTCGTTCTAAATTAGGGTATGACAGTAACAGAAAAGAAGTCACGCCAGCGTGCATTTCCTAGAAGATTTAGAAGACTCAGAGAGAAGAAGGGTTTCGTAGTAGTTTATATACAGTTAAAACAATATCAAAGTAGTAAAAGTGACATTTAGCACATTAGGATTAAACACATAAAAAATCAGATAATAAATAAAATCCAACTATAACAGTTATTCCAAGCTCAAATTCTGAACCCTGAACCGGAGTTCTGGTTCTTATCCCAAGCAGAGTTGCCAGAATTGTCACACCTCCTTTTTACCCAAGGGCGATATAGGGAGTTTTTCCAATTAAATTGACATTAATCGAAATAGGATTATTTATTTAATCAGAGTCGCCACTTGGAATAATTTATGGTGTCCTAAGTCACTGGTTTATTTTAAATCCCAAATAGAAGAAAATTGACTCTATTTTTGGCCCGCAGATATAGAAGACCGAGTAAGAAATTATGTTCACCCTGGAGATGGTGTTAGGCTCCTACGTGGAGAATGGGCTAATGGGGTAGTAAGAATAGGCCTTTGTCTTGCTCGGCTTAATTATGGTAGTAAGACTAAAACAATGTAATATACTTCTAAAATATATAAAAATCACTCTTAATTAATCATCAAAATAAACAATAAAACTAAATGTTAAAATTGAAACTATTTTTTTGTATTTTCTTTTAATTTTTAAATACTAAAACAATAAAATTAAACTAATAAAGTGGTAATAAAATGGATTAAAATCTATCATAACTCAAGTAATAACTAAATACTACAACTAACTTAAAATTTGTGCGGGTATAAAATTGCATGCTTGCAGAAACAATTCCGAATAATAATGCTTCAATCATTAACAAAAACTAAAGAGTCAACCCAAAAGTCAAACTCCGTACCTCGGAACCCGATAAATTTTACAAAACCCGACAACCATTTTGATATGAGTCCAACCATACTAGTTTCATCCAAATCCGACTCGGAATTCATGTTCAAAAGTCAAAAATTAACTCTATGAAACTTTGTACAACCCCTTCCCCACCCCCCCCCCCTCTCAACCACAAATATTTTCTTTTCACAATCCAATTGCCAAAAACAAAGATAGATTCACAAAATATAACTAAAATCGAGTAGAGAACAATTACCCAATTTATATGGTGAAAATGGCCTAAACAATTACCCAAATTCGAGCTTCCCAACTCAAAATATGACCATATGAACAAATCCTCAATATCAAAAATTTTGCCTAGTTGTTCTGCCTCGTTTTGTATGCCAAATGATTTTGAAAGTCTCTTTTAATGCCTCCAATGGATTCATTATGAAATTTCAGTCAAGTTAGGCTTTTGAATTACTCCAAACCTTATAATGAATGAGATATGATGTGTTGAAGTTTTAAATGAAGTCTGAAAATTTAAGGGACACAAATGATATTTTCGTAATTATTTTACACCAGAAAATCAGCGACGAAAGAATTTTTATTTTAGCATCCAAAACTCGTTCGGAACCTCTCAAACACAAAACATATACGTGTTTCAATCATAAAACATGCTATGAACCTGCTTGTGCACTCAAAACACCAAAAAGAGGTCATCTTGATCCGATATTGACCATGGTCAAACACCAAATCCTTAACTGGTTTCTCAACCAATGATCCAAAATACGAGGCCATCGAGACCCCGTTTAATCATACCAACAGGTCATAAAACACTATTCGAACTTATCCTAAGCTTCAAATCACATCAAACAACATAAAACCCACAAATCGTACCTCAAATCAAATATTTTGAACTTTCAACTTCCAAAACTCGTGATGGACCATATCAAATCAATTCAGAATACCTTAAATGATATAGCGAAGCCATTCAAACTCTCAAAACCAAAATTCAAACCTGATATCACCAAAGTCAACTTTCGGTCAAACTTATGAACAGTTCAAAACTCAAAATGCAAATCCGAGCAAACGCCCAAGTCCCAAATCACCATCCGGACCTAACGAAACTATCGAAACTTTGATCCGGGGCCAAAATATACAAAAGTCAAACTTGGTCAATTCTTCAAACTTAAAACTTTCTAGTTGGAGAATTATTCTTCCAAACTAACTCTGGATCACTTGAAAACCAAAACTAATTATAGGCCTTATTCTTGCCCCGAACATATCAGTTAGCCAGAAACACTGAAGCTCAACTTATGGCTTAGTTGAAAGTAAAAAAAGGGTAATTTAGTGGAGGTTCATCTCATTCCAGAGTAGGCTCTTATAGTTTATTGCCCAAGGGTACAACATTCCGAAGAGGAGGGAATTAGTAAGAAGGATCCTAATGTCAATCTAAATAGGAGTATCACCGGGAAAGTTACTCTAGATAAAATGATGAGAAATGGTAAAAGGGGTTATGCTTCTTTTGTGATGAAAAGTTTGTTGCTCGTCACAAATGTAACACTTCCAAACAATTGTATTTAATGGAAGTTAATGAGGAGCCTGAGCCAATCGTAGAGAAAGAATTGGTGGAGCGGCAAATGGTAGAAGCAAATCTTGAGGAAAAAAAGGAGAAGGCTTGTGAGATCTCTATTCGTGCACTAAACGGGGTTCCAGGTTCTCATACCTTGAGGGTGACAAGATATTCTGAAAGTAGGCCCTTGAGTAACTTGGTTGATCCTGATATAATTTCATTGACTATGAGCTAGCTAGGAAGTTAAAGTATTTTATGCAAGTTATCATGCCCCAATCAGTTAACGTTGTTGCTGGTTTCAATAGCTAAATCCATGCATGTTGATTTTAAATTGAGTGCAAAAAAGAAAGGGAGAATAAGGCAGTTGATTCTCTTTCTAAGCTACCTAGTACTGAATTGTTTATGGTCTCTCTTGCACCCACTGATCCTTCAGTTCTTCATAGGATTAAGGATAGTTGGGATCATGATCCAGAGATGGTGGAACTTATCAATAAGACTTAAGGAACATGAGGAGAATTTGAAGGTCTACACATTCATTAATTTACAACTGAGGAGATATAATAGGTTGGTGATTAGGAATGACAACCAACTCTGACAAAACATTATTTAATTATGGCACGATGACTCTCGTGGAGGAATTTAGGGATTACGAACACTTATAGAAGAATCTTGTCTCTATTCTGTTGGAAGTGTGTTGGAAGTGTGTAGTATGTCAGAAAGAAAATATGACACTGCAACTTTCCTAGGGTTTCTCCGTCCATTAGCAATCCCTTATTCAATATGGTCCAATGTTTAGCATGGACTTTATAGATGGGATATTCAAGTCAAAAGGAAAAAATACTATTTTGATGGTAGTGTAGGCTCACCAAATATGGGCATTTCATTGCTATCAATCATCCCTACCCTACTACTTTTGTAGCCTAAGTTTCTCTAGACCCAAATATCCAAACTCCATGTCATGCTAGAAAATATTATTAGTGATCAAGACCTTGTCATTATCAACAAATTCAGGCAGAAGTTATTTTTATTAAATAGTAAGTGACTTTGTCAAACCAGAATTTTTCCAAGTTGTCCACTAGATATTGTGGTCCTTATCAGGTTTTATAGTAGTAATAGAAGGAGGTTATATAATAGAAACAGAAGAAGACAAATACTACATAATAGAAGTCCGCCCTAGTCATTTAATCTAGCTCACCGAGCCTTAGGAGTGATCTGCCGTGGGCTTGTAGCAACGGAATATTGTTTTCAATAGAGCACCATTGATTGGTCTATTGGCAAAGAAAACTCGGGATTTCAAGATTTTATTCTGTCCTCCGGACATTTTTTATGTTATCACTACTGCTTGTCAATTAGAATTGCATCCGCTTCTTCCATTAAAAAAGACTAGTCTTTCCTTAGTAAATAGCATCTTGAAGTGAAGCGAAGGTAATATTGGAGGAACGAAATGATGGGTCGGTCAATTGCACGTCACCTCTTTTAATGACTATTCTTAAGCTTCCTTTCTTTGGGAGTAGGATCTCTTTCCTAGGAGCTCCTAGAAAGATATCGTAGTCAGATAGTTCTTTCTTGCTTTCCTTATTATCCTTCTTTCTATTTCAATTCTTGTATTTTGGTTGAGATCACTGCTTACTTACTTGACTTGCCCCCTTTATTTAAGCAAAGAGGAAGTCGGATGGACGATATGAATATTTTTGAGATAGTTAATCACTTTTTTGAACCGTGAGAGGGTGGATGTAATTCAGCTCGAACGAAGTGAGAGGGAGGTCATCCAGAATCTGCTGGCTCCAGAATGGGGGTGGCCCCAAAGACGCTGCCGCAGATGATAGTTGGGGAATTAGATCACTAATTACTACATTTTTACTTTAGTTCTAGCCCGAAAGTGTTGATTTTTGTTCCCAAAACTAATGAAAGTGTGAAATTACATGAATGTCGGAGAATTGGACTATAATGAATAAATTTAACTAAAAAGGAGTGTTCGGGATCTTAAGGCAAGAAGGAGCGAAGTAGACCAAAAAATGTGGTCCGCAGAAGAAAGCACGGGCCGCAGAATTCTCTCGGCGGCCGCAGAACTAATATGAAATTCAAAAGTTGATTAAAGAAGTGCGGACCGTACACAATTTGTGCTGCCGCAAAATATGATCACTTTGATAAGAATTCAAAAAGTTCATAGAGTGTGTGAAATGACCAAATCTGAAGACTTGCCAGAAGTGTGAACCGCACATGGAATTGCAATGTCGCATAAGCTAAAGTGCAGTCGTAGATCAAATTGTGCGGCTGCAAAATCCTTCAACTTGCAGACTCAAGCAAATTGCGGGCCGCACATGGAATTGTGTGGCTACAGAACCTCCCGAAGGGTATTTTTGTTAGTAAATTTTGGGCCACTATAAATAGTCGAAAATTACTTTTTAGGTTAAGTTTTGTAATCATTAAAGCAGTTGTCGTTGTAGTTTACCTCTTTAGGTAATTTGTGACAAATTTGTGGGTAAAAACATAATAATTTAAAATTTTAAGTTTACATTATTACTTTAATTAGTGTTTCTTCTTTGTTTTCTTAAATTTCTACTATGAGTAGCTAGACATGTACTAAGGTTATATCCCAATCCTAGTGTTTAAGCCTTATGGGTAATTAATCTAATAATTGTTTATGATTGGGTGTTTGTTATTAGCCTTGTTCATGCTTTACTTATAGAATTAATGGTTACAAATATTGATTCATGCCTTTTCTACTTGGTTACTTGAGAAAGAAAGACTTAGTCTAGGAAATCTTGGCTAACAAGAAATTGGGCTAGTCTAGCTTTTGATTAGCCTAATTAAAGGGTTTGAACTAGAGATAGGAAGACCTAACTTGAGCTCATATCAACTACTTGGTTTGATAACCATTTGGGCCTGAGGAAGCCAAAGTTGGCAAAATCACTAAATGACCGAGAGGTATTAAGTGGGTAATTCAGAGTTGAGAATTCTAATACACCCAATCAACAAAACAAGCGTTAACATAATTAAACCAATTGGCTAGCACCTAGGTGAAGGTTACATCCCTAGGCATTTTAGCAATTTGAAAACAACCAAAAACATTTAGTTAATTTCTAGTTTCATTTCTCTAGTTAGTCATTGATAGTGTAGTTGATAGAGCAAAACCAACTTGATTAAATTGTATTTAGGATATTTCTTCCACACGCATCAAGTGTACACTCTAACACGCTTCTTAACTCCCTGAAGAAATCGACCCCGACTCATAGTTGGGTACTATTCTTCCAACGACCTCTTCCGCTCATTGTTTAGTGCAGATTGGGAGTGGATCAATATTTGGCATCGTTGTCGGGGAGCTTAAGCTAGTGTTCGCTATATATTTGAGTGTGTTTTTGGAATATCTTCTTTCCCTTCCATGTTACTAACTTGTTTAAGAAATCTTAGGTACAATAATGGCAAACAATAAGCTCAAAAATATTCTTATGAGGGACTTGGACGGCGAAGAGGAACAACTCGATGAGGTACCTAAAGAGCCACGAGTCAATCGGAGAGGCCCGATACCATAAGACAACGTGCTCGTTCCACCCCCACCTCCACCACGAGCGACTCAATACTGGATATTGCCCAACAAGGTTATGTTAGTGCAATAGTACCTCCCCGTATTATGGTGAAAAACTTTCAAATCACTACTGTAATGCTCACATTACTTGAGCAACGGGGTTTCGTTATCGGTGCACCAACCCAAAATGCCTACAAACATTTTAAAGGCATTGTGGATACATGTGGGGGGAGCAAGAAAATGAATACTTCCGATAATGCATTGAGGCTAAGGCTTTTTCCCTTCTCTCTATGGGGAAAAGCTTTGAATTGGTTGGAATGGTTACCGAACCATCCGATTCATACTTGGGATGAGTTGCCGGCCAAGTTCATTGTTATGTGTTTCTCTCCCGGGCACATAGTTACACTTCAAGATGAGATCTTAGTATTCAAACAAGAGCTGAATGAACCACTACACGAAATTTGGGAGCGCTATTTAATAATGGTTAAGGAATATCCTGATCCACATCCAAACCACACTTAATAGTGAGTGGAAACAGTTATTGGAAGACTAGTACCCAACAAGAGTCAGGGTCGATTTTCACAGGGAGTTTAATATGGGTGTTAAGGGTATACACTTGACAAAAGCAAATGGAATAACTATATTCATTTCCAAACAAATGGTACGATTTCTCATTCTAATTTTACTGTAACAATTATAAGCTATCTAAAATTAAAGCATAAACTAGGCTAAATAACCAACACCCAATCATAAACAAGCATTAAATTAAACACCCATAAGGTTTACAACTAGGGTTGGGTCACATGCCTAGTAAAAATATAGCTACTCATAGTGAAAAATGAAGAAAAATAAGAAGAAATACTAATAAAGCTCATAATCTTAGATTAAAAATGATAAAATATGATGTTTAAATCTTAAAATAGTCACAAACTTTCTAAAATAGCAAAATACAACTGCTACGATGAATCAAACTTCGAAACTTGACCTAAAATTGTGAATCCCATCTATTTATAGTGGCCCAAAATTCCCTGACAAAAATGCCCATCAGAAGCATGGCTAGTAGTCTCCGACCACTCGGAGGTGCTGTGAGATGAAGATGGCTCGTCCCTGAGCTGGTATCTCCCATACGGCGTTGACTGTGTGGTTGTCTACTCCTCCTGTACAGAGGCTGAGTTGCCCTCTAACACTTCCCTAGACGGATATAAGAGCTAGAGTTGGAGAGTTCTACACTTCTCCCTCTACTAGTTATTATTTTCATTCTGATTGCTTGGGATGGCCAAAAGACAAGGTATTTTTACCTTGACCCCTAGAAGATCCACCTCTTCCATTTGAAGTATCACCTCGGCCTCTTGATCTAACCATTGTCTGTATCAAGTTGTTAGTTGCAATTCACTGTTCAAACACATACAGGACTAAGGGGAAACACTTGGAACACAGTGGTGTTAAAAAGTTAATACATGCTTGCAAGATAAGGATATGCGTTCAAATGGATCTCGCGGTCCGCAAATTTCTATTGTGTGGCCACAGAAGGGAAGTGTGGTCCGCATATTTTTGCTTGTGGCCGCACTTCTGAGACCCAAACTTGTTAACTCTCAGATGATAGAGAAATGGCCAATTTGCGGCCGCAATAGGAATCTTCTGTCCACACAATTTGACATGTGGCCGCACTTTTAGTATAAAAGTGAAGACACTCTAATGACAGGGAATGGTCTATTTTGCGACCACAAGAGGAAATATGTGGTCCGCACAAATTGACTTGCGGCTGCAGAATTCAAACAATTATGAGCAGGCAACTTTTTAACTAAGATTGTTTTAAATTTCTTGTACATGTAGGTTTGGCAACATTATAAACCCCAGAAATTTCACTAACCTAATCCCAGAGCTTGTATCAAATTTACCCAGCTCAGATCTACCCCACATGAACACACAATTAAACTTTAATAACATATGGCCTAAAAAGAACTATAAATCTATAAATTAAACATAACACAAAAAATTTAAATTGAAATTGAAGCATACCATATAGAGTGAGTGAAATGAGTAACTAATCGATGTGGTTGTATGTGTGGACAGTTGAAATCTCCAAGAGAAATTAGCAGAGCAACATGTTTTGTTCAAAGTAAGAAAAATGTAAAACGAGACCTACTGTTCTTTTTATACCAACAATTTTGAGAAGGGAGAAGATACGAGTTCGGTCACACATTTTCACGTGCGATATGCACCCTATCACTTGGGTGAAAATTCTTATAACTCAATCTGCAGTCGGCGCATTTTCAGGTGCGGCTGCAGATTTCACGTGCGGTCGTAGATCGATCTCCGCACTAACAAACTTAAACTTCAGAGGCTTGGTATTTTTAATTTTTCAAATGTGCAGTTTGCAAGAGAAATGTGCGGCCATAATGCTTATCTTCTATTGCTCATACAATTGTGTGGTTTGCATTCTGTTGAACGCATAGCCATATTTTCGTCCACGGTTCTTGTAAGTAACACTCATTTTTGTAACACACTTCAAATCAAATTAGAACACAAATAACACCTAACTACAAAAAGGAAAAGGAAAAGAATATGGGTTGCCTCCCAAGAAGCGCCTGATTTAATATCGCAACACAATGCAGAAACCCTCAAATGAAGTGAATGACCCCCACCACGTGCCTATCTCTAAACTTGACCAAGTAGTGCATCACCCAATGACCATTGACTCTGAATACTTCACTTTTTTGTTTCAAGTCTAATGCACCAAAAGGTGTCACACCAACAATTTCAGAAGGACCACTCCACTTAGATTTTAGCTTCCTGGGAAACATCTTTTTAATCTTGAGTTAAACAACAACACAAGATCTCTCATCTTGAACTCTTTATTCCAAATGTATTTTTCATGAAGATATTTCATCTTCTCTTTATAAAAGGATGAACTTGCATAAGAATGGTACCGGAACTCATCTAATTCATTCAAATGTGCAACATTCAAGTTAGCATCTACATCCCAATCAAGATTTGACTTCTTTAAAGCCAGCATTGCCTTGTGTTCTAGTTCCACCAAAAGATGACAAGATTTTTCGAACACCAACTGGTATGGCGACATTCTGATAGGTGTTTTGTAAGCCGTCTGATAACCCATAATTAATCATCAAGCTTCTTGGACCAATCTGTCTGTTAGCATTCACCATTTTGGACAAGATACTCTTTATCTCCCGATTGGGGACTTCCACTTGCCCACTAGATTATGGGTGGTAGGGAGTTATGACTTTGTGAGTGACACTATACTTTCTAAGAGAAGTGTCAAAAGCCTTGTTGTGAAAGTTTGACCGCCCATCACTTATAATTGCACGTGGAGTACCAAACCTTGTGAAAATATTCTTCTTCCAGAAATCCACTACACTTCTCGCCTCAATGTAGGGTAAAGAAAATTTGAACACATAATCTACCGTGACTAAGATATAAGTGTTTCCAAAAGAACTCAGAAAAGGGACCATGAATTCAATGTCCCACGCATCAAAAATATCAATCTCCAAACTGGTTGTGAGAGGCATTTCATTTTTCTTTGATATTCCCAACCCATTGACAATCATCACATATTTTCACTAACTCACTTGCATCTTTGTAAAGAGTGGGCCAATAGAAATTACTCTTTGGTTGTCGTTCTCGCTCCACCATGATGACCACCATATGGCAAAGAATGACAAGACCTAAGAATTTCACCCTGCTCTTCTTCCGATACACATATTCTAATCACCACATCCGTACAAATCCAGAAAGGTATGGTTCATCCCTATAATAATCTTGACAATCCTGTTTGAGCTTCTTCCTTTGGCTTGAAGAGAACTCATCTAGAATGATTCCACATACAAGAAGCTTTGCTAAATATGCAAACCATGGCACCTCTTTCATTGAAATTATCAAGAGTTGCTAATTAGGAAAGGAATCATTGATCTCAAGGCCATCATACGACCTCCCTCCTCCTCCAAACGAGATAAGTGGTCTGCCACTTGATTTTCACTACCTTTTTATCTTGGATGTCACTATCATATTCTTGTAACAATACCACCCATCTCATTAATCGAGCTTTGGAGTCCTTTTCTCATAAGATAACGGAGCACCGCATGATCCATGTGGACAATAACCTTTGCACACATCAAGTATGAGCAAAACTTCTCAATTGAAAACACAATAGCAAGGAGATATTTCTATGTAACGGTATAGTTGACTTAGGCACTATTCATGGTCTTACTAGAATAGTAGACCAGATGGAAATCTTGTTGATGCATTGCGCCAAAACAGCCACAACTGCTACACCACTTGCATCACACATGACTCAAAAGGCACACTCCAATTTGGAGCATTCAAAATCTCTTATGCGATCATTATTGAAATTAAACTTAGCATCCTTATCAAGAAGCTTGCACAACGGTTTCACGACCTTAGAGAAATCTTTAATAAAACACTGGTAAAAACTTGCGTGTCCTGGGAAACTCCACATAGTCTTCACCGAAGTTGGGGTTGGAAGCTTAGAAATCACCTCAATATTTGCCTTGTCAACTTCAATTCCATTTCTTGAGATTTGAGGCCTAGGAAAATACCTTCCTCGACCATGAAACCATGAAATGACACTTCTCCCAATTGAGCACCAAATTGGTTTCTTCATATCTAGTTGTTTAAATTTGCAAGACAATCATAAAAAGAATCTCAAACTACCAAGAAGTAATCCATGAAAACTTCAAGGTAGCCCTTCACCAGTCCGTGAAAATAGCAATCATACACATTTGAAAATTCTCCGGTGCATTGCACAAACCAAATGGTATCTGCTTGAAAGAAAAAGTACCATAGGGACATGTAAAGGTTATTTTCTCTTGATCTGAAGCAATGAGAAATTGGTTGCAGCCCGAGTACCCATCAAGAAAGAAATAGAAAGGATGGCCAACCAATATATCAAGTAGTTGATCTAAAAAAAGAAGTGGGAAGTGATCCTTCCTTGTGACTTTGTTAAGCTTACGATAGTCGATACACACACTCTAACAGGTCATCGTTCTTGTAGGAATCAACTCATTCTTGTCATTTGTGATCACCGTCATGCCCCCTTTTTTGGAACACATTGAACCGGGGAAGTCCATGAACTATCGAAGATAGGGTAGACAACCCCGACATCCAAACAGTTGATAATGTCCTTCTTGACAACTTCTTACATAGACTCATTAAGTCTTTTTTATGTTCAATAGATGGTTTGGCGCCATCCTCCAACTTAATCTTATGCATGTAAAAGAGGGGGCTTATCCCCAGAATATTCGCCAATATCTTTCCTCCTCTTTTGTAGCACCGCCAATGTGGAATCTACCTGCACGTTCACCAAACAAGAGGAAAGAATAACCGGTAAATTAGAACGAGGACCAAGAAATTCATACTGAAGATGTGGAGGCAATGGCTTTAACTCCAAGGTAGGAGGCTCTTCAATAGAAAGCTTTGTAGGAGGAGTTGTCCTATTTTCATGATCCAAGAACAATTTCCAGGGTGCATAGTTGTACGACCCTATTCCTTGCAAAGAGTTTACACATTCCATGAAGCCATCCATCTCGTTATCATCAAAGTTGAGCAAGATGACCTCCAATATATCACCAAAATTGATTGTAGCACTTGTTTCATCAACAATAACATCAGTCACCAAGTCCACAAAAGAACACAACTCATTGCTATTTGGTTATCGCATGGACTTACACACATGGAATGCCACTTTTTCATCACCAACTCGGAAAGTGAGTTCTCCGGATTCAATATCACAAAGTGCCTTTCTCGTAGCAAGGAAAGGTCTCCCACGAATAATTGGCACTTCATAGTTAACCTCACATCCTAGAATGACAAAATCCACTGGGAGAATGAATTTATCAACACGAACCAAAACATCTTCAATCACACCTAAAGGCCTCTTTATGGTACGATCGGTCATTTGCAATCTCATAAAAGTGGGTCTTGGTTGTCCAATTCCCAGTCTTGAAAACCGAATAGGGCATCAAAATAATACTTGCCCCAAAATCACAAAGGGTTTTAGCAAATTCGGCATTTCAATTGTACAAGGATTTGTGAAAGCACCATAATTCTCCTTCTTAGAAGCCATGAAATGTACAATTGCACTCACTTGATAAGTGACTTTGCTGGTTTCAAAATTCATTGACCATTTTTTTGTCACAAGCTCCTTCATAAACTTTGCTTAACCATATATTTGTTCCAAAGCTTCAACTAATGGCACATTGATTAAGATACTTTTCATTATTTGAATGAACTTCTTGAACTAATTCTCGCCCTTTTTCTTGGGAACTATTTGAGGGTATGTAGGTGGAGGCTTAGGAAATGGTGCCATAGCCTTTTGCACGACCAGTTTCGATATGTCAATAATATGTTGCCTAGACGGATTCACCTCCTCTTGAGTCTCTTCCACACTATCATCAATATCAGTCTGAACTTCATCCTTAGGTTGTACCACATTCGAGATCTTTTCTTCTTGCATCACTTGATCATCATCAACAAGTTGTTTTCTACTTAAGGTAGGTGCATTCCCGCCTCTTCCATTTTTTTGTGGTAACCGACATGGCATGCCCCGTATTGTTATCACCTTTTGGGTTTACCACCGTGTCATAGTAGTTTCCCCTTCGGACGAGAATTTATAGCTTGGGAGATTTTCCCCATTTGAACTTCTAGGTTACGGATTGATGTGTTGTGTGAAGCAAATTGGGCATCCGAATCAACATTATTTTCCATCATTTGCTTGAACACACCTTCAATACGCCCCATATCATTGTTTGAAGAACTTGAACCATAGAAAGGATAAGGAGATGGGTTCCTCGGTTATTGGTACATCGGGGGCTTCTGAAAACGCGACCCCCAGTTGCCTTTGTTGTTGCTCCATCTGCCTTGGTTGTTACCTCCCAAATTCCTTGGTTGTTTCCACTCAATTTCATTGATTATTGTTGTTATTACAATTCCCTTGATTGTTGTTTCCACTCAAATCTCCTTGATTTTAAGAATTTCAATTGCCTTGATTGTTCTGTGGTCGTCATTATTGTTGGCTTGGACCTTGGAAGGTGTTTCTTTGCCCTTAAAAATTATTCACATATTGCACTTTCTCTTTTCATTCATTATAAGAATCTTGTTCAAAACCAATATCTTATTGCACATATATCTTAACTCAAGTTTGCACTTGTGAATGCTTGGTCCTCCTCTTGTTCACCATCATGTTCACTCCCGCATGGACTTTCTTAGGAGCTTGTTGAGCCTTTGCTAGTTGATTCATGGTAGTAGTCAAGACTAACAAAAAGGGGTATTTGAAAGAGATACCAAGAAACCAAAAAGAGAAAAAAAAAATTATCTCTATGAAAAGAGATGGCAAGAAAAGTAAAAGAACAAAAAGAAAATGCAAGAAAGAAAATAAAAGGAAGGGTTGCTAGAATCAAAAAGAGGTAACTATCCCTAACTTGAACTCCAAGTGAGAAAAAGAATGAAATGAGCAAGAAAAAGTGATGTCAAGTCTCTCCAACCCCTAAAAAAAGAGAATGCCTCTAAGATTGGCAAATGTGAGCCAAAAAATAAAAATGTGGAGTGCTTAAGGAAAGGTGTAACCACTTACCCATATAGTATACTACCCAATCCAAAAGCCTTCATTACAACCCAAAAGAAGTTCTACTTGATTTTGGGCCGAGTGAGCTTACATTAGAACTATAGGTGTGAGAGATGTTTTTTGTCACCGTGTTGAGAATGCTTGAGTAGCGTGGGTAATTGTTGGTACCAACTGAGTATGAATGGCTCACCATTGACTCTCTGAAATGACCTTTTACTCTGAGGAGGTGGGGAACTAATCTATTTGCTTGAGGAAAAGCAAAGACTTAAGTTTGGGGGAGTTGATAAGTGGGTAATTTGATCCCTTATTAGTACATTTTTACTTTAGTTCTAATCCGAATGTGTTGATTTATGTTCTTAAAACTAATAAACATGTGCAAATTACAGGAATGTTAGATAATTGGACAATAATCATGAAGAAATAAACTCAAAAAGAGTATTCCGGCTCTTAAGGCAAGAAGGAACGCAACAGACCTAAAAGTCTCTCTGAGGCCGCAGAACAGGTGTGAAGCTCAGAAGTCGATTAAAGAAGAAGTGTGGAATGCACACAATTTGTGCCGCTGCATAACACGGTCACACTGACAAGAATTGAAAAGTACATAGAGTGTACAAAATGACCAAACTGAAGCCTTTTCAGAAGTGCGGACCGCACATAGAATTGTGTGGCAGCAGAACCTCCCGAAAGGCATTTTTGTTAGCGAATTTTTAGAACCATAAATAGTAGGGAATCACTTTTTTAGGTCAAGTTTGTAATCTTTTAAGCAATAACCATTGTAATTTACCTCTTTGGGTAATTTTTAGCCATTTTGGGTCAAAAACACAATAGTTTATCATTTTAATTTTACTTTATGATTTTAATTAGTTGTTTTTCTTTATTTTCTTCAATTTATACTATGAATAGGGTTGTGACCGAACCCTAGTGTGTAAATCTTATGAGTATTTAATCTAATGCTTGTTTATGATTGGGTGTTTGTTATTTAGCCTTGTTCATGCTTTAATTTTAGAATTAATGGTTACAAATATTGATTCGTGTCTTTTTGACTTGGTTAGTTGAGAAAGAGATACTTAGTCTAGCACAATATGGCTAATAAAAAATTGGGCTAGTTAAGCTTTCGATTAGCCTAATTAAAGGGTTTGAACTAGCGATAGCAAAACCCAACTTGCGCGCACATCAGCTATTTGGTTTGATACTCATTTGGGTTTGAGAAAATGAAATTTGGCAAAATCACTCTATGACCGAGAGGTATTGAGTGGGTAATTTAGAGTTGAGAATTATAATACACCACAATCACCAAAACAAGTGTTAACATAACTAACACATTTGGCTAGCACCTAGGCGAAAGTTACATCCCTAGGTCTTTTACCAATTTGAAAACAACCAAAAACACTTAGTTAATTTCTAGTTTCATTTCTCTAGATAAACATTGATAGTATAGTTTATAGAAGTAAATGCAAAACCAACTTGATTGGAAGTGTATTTACGCTATTTCTTCTACACGCGTCTAGTGTACACTTTAACACCCATTCTTAGCTCCCTAAGAAAATCGACCCCGACCCATAATTGGGTACTATTCTTCCAACAACCTCTTCCTTTCATTGTTGATTGTGGATTGGGAATGGATCAGCAAGCACCAGCACCGACATAAATTGCCCACCCGATGGGAATTAGGGCAAAGCTTGGGATGGTCTCTGCCTTCTTAACACGCGGCACACCAACTTGAAGTCTAGTTTGAAAATCTCTCTTCTTCTTAGAAAACATTTCGTGTCCTTCTCGTTGTTTTGACTTGCTCTTAGGCTACCGTTGATCAGCTTCGCGAGACTATTTCGATCTACACACACATGGCTAAGCACTATTGGATGGAGCTTTCTCAATCCAAAAGCTAACTAACAGAAGAAAAGAGAAGAAAGCAGTGGCCTATAAGTTATCATTGCCCTCTCATCGTACCTTCTACGAATCCCAGCTCAACCTTTGCCATAAGGTGACAGAACCTTTTACCCCCCCCCCCCCATGGTGGACCTTACTAGGCCCTATTATGTTGAATCACAGAACGTATTGGAGAGGAGAATGATCAAAAAGGGAAACAACGCAGTTCCTGAACTTCTGATTCACCGAAAGAACATGCCAAAGGAATAAACTACTTGGGAAGACTATCATGTACTGAAGACCAAGTTTCTAGCTTTCTTCCTTGAGGAGCAGGTTTCAAGAGGAGAGAAATGATGCAAAATCAAGTTTGAGAATAGAAGAGAGCTGATCGTGGTTGGACTAAAAGCTTCTGGAGGAGTACCTAGTTAGTGCGTTAAAAAGAAGTACAATTAAGTTACAATTTAGTCCTCAATAATTTTTAGTAGAAGTTTATGTACTTACACATTTCGCATGTTAATTTCCTGGGATGTCACCATCTCGTCCCTGATCAAATTTGCCTTAATAGTCTTGTACTAAATCCTTACCCATTTTGCTCTTTGGGGTGATTCAGCTAGAGTTTGAACGGTATAAATAGTAACATTTCTACTTTTCACTATCTTTATGAAATCAAAAGTATCTCTTAACCGTAACCTAGTTAGCTTAGTTGGCTTTTTCTCTGATTTTTAGTCATTCTGCAACATTCAGGCACTAGTTTCACACACGTCCAAATAAGAACATGCAAACTAAAAAATGGAGAGAAAAAAGAAAGAAAAGAAAATAGAGTTAAATGCTGCAAGGCATGTTGAAAAGAGGAATATTGTAAAACGGGGCAGGCCATGTTAAAACAGTGGTAGGAAAGGCTTCATCTGCCCCGTCCCGCCCTCTTTGTCAACCCTACATTTAAGAGAATTTAGTATTACATACCCCTCATTTACAAAACATCCTCTCAAAGATGAAAGAACAGCACCCAAAAAAAGAAGGGGGGGGGGAAAAGGGGGGGGGGGGGGGAGCAAAACAGAGAGCGCTGTAAAAGCATCTCTTCCTTGTCATACCATTTGGTGACGTTTGGGCTAACAATGTCGGTCAGTCGTGTACAACTGCAAAAGATTAGACTTGATAATCATATTAGGAGAAATTACGAAATAAATGGCCATGTAAAACCATGTTCCTGCATATAGCAGGTTCACTGATCCTCAAATCAACAGGTAACAGAAGGCTTTTGTTAAATCAGAGGTACCTTTCACAGGACATTAGGTTCTTTAACCAGGCGAATCTCCCCACCAGATGGCTCTAAAACGAAAGCTGTTTCGTCCTAACCACCAGATTGTCAGCCCTCCGCCCATATATGCATTAACAACCAGTTAAATAGCATGCTAGATCACAGAAGTGAGGGAAATGCGTCAAAACAAGAGTAGAGATGCTTCAGGAAGTGGCAGACCCAAGGCTTGCATTGTTGCTCAAAGGGCTAAGAGGACTCTGATCCCTCGTTTTGGCATTTGCAACATCTCCACCATCTTTGACAGCCAATTCATTCCCAGGAGTTGGATGAGTCACAGATTCTCTATTCCCATTTGGCATCATAGTATTCCTACTGGAATCTCGCTTTGCTCTGAAAACACCCCAGAGGTAGTGCTTACCCTGGAATCCTGCCAATTGATTTTCTCGAACAGCTTAACAATGAACCTTGGATAACGAAGGTAATGCAAACCTAGAATACGTATTCATCTTTAATCTAATACTCCTACTCCCACAATTCTAGTTTATATTATCTCATTTGATCTGGGACGGTTATATTATACTGAAAGTCGGTCCAAATTTCCAGCTAAAAGTTTTTTTAGGAGAAATACCCATTTTTAAATTTAAGAAAAACTATCCATAAAGCTTTAACCCAGTGGCAATATGACAAGGCATACAACCTTCACCTTTGATAAGCATGAATGATGATTGGTTAATTTGCTCGCTTAATGGAAGATATATAATAAGAAGCAACTTTTTCTAAAGAAACTGACTTTCATTCAATAGGATTGTAGCTCAGTCTGCCCAGTACAACAACAACAACAACAACCCAGTATAATCCTCCTTAGTGGACTCTGGGGAGGGTAGTGTGTACGCAGACCTTACTCCTAACCTAAGGTAGAGAGGTTGTTTCCAAAATAGACCATTGGCATCCTTCCCTCCAAAAACTTCCCACCTTGCTCTTGGGGAGACTCAAAATCACAACCTCTTAGTTGGAAGTGGAGGTTGCTTACCATCAGTCTACCCGGTGCTTGGGCTTAAGAAATAGACAAGTCTCCCCCTTTTCTAACCCACACGAAGACACTGTCTCTCTGCCTAAACATTTTTTGGGAATCATACCTTCTGGAACTCCAATCTATCCACTGACCACCAATCCTCAACTTCCCATTACCAATCTCCTATCAATCAAAGACACATCTCCAAGTTTTCTTTTGTTTTTTAAAACTTTTACTAGAATGTAAAGAAAACATTGAGAACTAGAGATGGTCCCGCTGTTAGAAAGTTAGAGTATCATATTGGGGAGTTCGGGACAAACCAAAATAGAAAGTACAACGTGTATAAAAACTCACTCCAGTATAGCAGGGGCAGTTCCGTAGAAGTGAAAACCAAAAGCTCGGCATTAGTTACTATTGCTCGAAGAGCAAGTTCGTTACTAATCATCTTCTCCACCAACTGATCAAACACCTTTTCCCATCTATAGCAAGAAAAATAGGAGAATAAACGAAAGCTTGATCAAAATAACCGGTGAAAGTGAAAATATACAAATAATTACCTTATGTCCGATGGGAAAAAATACAATGCAATGTTATCATCAGTCGGCTCTGATATAGTGAAACTCTTAGGCCATAAGTCAGATTTTGGAAGCATTTCCAGTTGAAGCGAAGCTGGAAGCAAACTTGCTTCTTCAAAAACCTTTTGGCATGCTTTAACTGAAAGGTGAGCTTGTCCATAAAATGCCTCATACTCTTTGTTCCAGATGTTAAAACTACCCCTGTCAGATCACAATAAAGGATAAATTTTCATTTACACAATAATAGATCCATCAGAGTTAGATTATCTCCCGAGTTAAAATTCATGACATATCTCCTGACCTCCAAATGAAATCAATAAGAGGTTGCGCTCGGTCTTGGCCACCATGTTTGGGTTCATTTGGCTGTTCACCTTTTGAAAATTGAGAAGGATCTCCATTAATAACAGTTCTAGTTTGAGGTGCTAATCTTCTATCGTTTGCAGTCGTTGATTCCTCTTCATGATGATTGCTACGCGACAACATACTGATTGTCTTTTCAATCATGCCAGAAGAATCATCCTGTGTGCCGGGCTGAATATCTCCCTCGCAAGGTTCCTTCAAATGACAAGCGTGCAATTCTTCCCTTGCCAGAGGGCCAGTAACTTCCTTTGATCGCTTAGCTGGCAATGGAGAAACATTAGCTGATTGAGTTTGTTCATTGCACTCAATGATTATCTGTGACTCGTGGGATTGCTCAGAAGAGCAACGTACTAGTCTTTGCTCATATTTCTCATCTCTTAATGAAGCAATATTAGATCTCTTCTTGCTTGTCTTCACAACTGGACTATCACCCGTTATCTGACAATTCTCTACCAAATCAATCCAAGCACCTGGCTGATGAAGTTGCTGATCCCTACCTGGACAACTCTTTAATTTTGTCTCAGGAACATCCACTTTTGCTTTAGAAGTTGCTTTACAATGCCTTGAACTAGTGCAATCCCCATTTTCTACTGAGATGGCATCAGATTTCTTGATGTTTAGTTCGCTTGGCTCCTTCACTTCACAGTCATCACAGACCCAGTTTACAAATTCCTTGAAGGTGACTTTTTTAAGGCAGTAGCTGAAAAATATGCAAGATCAATAAACCATATAACGAAACATAAAAGGATAACCTGTAACCCATCTTGGTATTTAACCTGTAACAGCAACTCATAAATCATGCCAAAGAAATTATTATTTAAAAGAAAAGAAAATTGTTAAGTTCAAACACCTAAAGAAAAGAGAAAAATCATGAGAAACTAAGAGAATGAAAGAGACATCAATGAAGGCTTAATACTGTGATTAGTACAATGCACACATGTGTGTATGATATTTGTTTAATGTCAAATAATATCCAAATTAAGAACTTAAGTATGCGAAATGTTAAAATTCTAGCACACCCGAAGTCAAAGTAGGCAAATTATTGGATTTGCTTATTTTGAGAGCATAGAAATTACATTTCATTGGAAAATCTACAAAATGCTACCAGAAAAGTTGTGGTTGCTGGAAGCTCGCCCAGATAGCGGATGCGAAAACGATTGCCAGAAAAGGTCACGTCATTACCTTGACGATCATCAAAAGAGAAGCAGCGCCATCATAACAATCACAGTCACAGGAAAGAAGAGTGAACGCCGAAACGGTCATGGAAAAGAGACACACACTCTACAACAGTCTGGAAAGATGCACGATATAGTTGGAATGATCATCAAAAATAAGTGCAGCATTACCAAAACGGCTATAAGAAAGAGGAATGGCACTGCTGTAAAATGACAGTGCTATTTGAGCAGCCGCATGAAAAAAGTTGTGATGCTGCCAGAGAAGTGTGGTGCCGCCTGATTGATCACCGGAAAGAGACATTGTAGCCACGGGGTCACCGCAAAGAAGGAAGGAGGAAAAACTTTAACCGGTCAAATGACACAAGGCCATCAGCTGGTAGGGAGAAGCTACTTGATTCTTTACCAAGATAGTAGAGGCTCTATTAACTATAGTATCAGACACATTAAACATATGATATTGGTCCAATGTGAATTAATAAGCAACATAAGAACCCAACTCTTATACCACTATAACTCAAACATTCTAACAAAAAACAGAACCCTGGATGAACAGGAAGTTGCTTTCTGATCAAATAACCAACATTTTGCACAACATTCAAACAATGAATAGCTCAAAACAATTGGATTGCCCATTATAAGCTTCCTTTTTAAGGTTAATTTAAGTGTTGAGGGCAAAGGGTTGTAAGCCTTGTAGGTCCATCAAATTTCAAAGAACTTTTAGTTTGCAAAGATCCATTTTTAATAAGACAATGATTCAATGAATAAATGGCATGGCTGCATACAAAAGTATGGTTTTACAACAAAATCCGAAACTTCATCCATCTATATAACTTTTTTTGATAAGTAACTTCATGTACCTATACAGTGTGGAATATCATTTCAAAGCAAAAGATATAAATGAAACAAAAAGGAGCTCTTGACTCTCCACAATGGACTCTGTAGGAGCAACTCTCACAAGTCATGACATAGCAGAATGGGAATGTAAAATTACAGTAACTTCTAAATATAGAAAGGTACAAATCATTCAGGAATGGACAAAATACATACAGAGCAAAGCAAATTTGAATGGAGGAAGTAGTACTGTAAATTTTCTATAAAAGGTTGTTAATATTATCTCCACTTCCAATAATATAAAGATATACTCATCAATATTTGGTTTCCCTTTTCCCACTCTTTAAGGAGCTCGACTACTGGAGGGAGATGCGTCTAAGGGGGTTCTAGTGGATGGTCTATTTGGAGATGGGTCATCTCAAAGCTTCTTGAAAGGAACTTGTTTTTTGGTACTTGCTCTTTTTCTTTCTTGGAATACCTCCACTTAGTATAAACACTAAATTGGGGTATTTCCCTTTCAAACGTTAGAATTTATTACCTCATCAAAAAAGTTTAGGAGCTCTGTTATTGTTGCCTCTTTGATAGTCAAGAGAGTTCGTATGTTCCTTTCCTATTACTTTTCAGTTTTCCTTTCACACTAAGGTTGTATGTGTCCTGAATTATTCAGATGAAACTTCTGCGGCAGTGAATAGATTAATCGAATTTCCTGGTTTTGAGAACTCAATAACAAAAAATTGAAGTGCTTGATTTAAGACAACCATCCATGAAGTTAAACAACCAAAGCTTGAGAGAAACAGGGGCAGTAACATTTTGAGGAATGTTCAATGCAAGGAGAAAAAGTAAATTAGTTGGGACTATCAAGTTTAAGTTAAATTCGAATTAATTAAATACCAAGAGCTACTAGTTTGTTCAATTTCAATGCTAATAAAAAAAATCAGTAGGTTTAGATGTCCTTGTGAGTAACCCCATTGGAACTGCTGACAGCTGATATTAATTCCCAGCTTAAACTTTATACTGAACTATGGGTGTCTAAGAAATCACAACGTATATCTGTCCAATCCACAATTAAAATAATTTAGGTGTAAGTTATTTCCATTTCTTTTTTTTAAAGTACGGTGGTAATACAGGCAAACTTGGTGCATATTGACTATTCCACTAGGTACTTGCTACTCCCACTGGTACAAGTACCGACCTGTCCACCACAAGTACATGTGTAAGTTATTTCCATTTCAAAGCTATAGTTCACACCAGCCACAACCAAGTTTCACATAGTGCCGGTCACGACCCAAGCAGCGACTGAAAGATCATGCTCGAGAATAAAATTGCAATAAAGAGAGTACAATAGTTGAACTATAACAATACCAACACTGTTGATTCAACTTACCGATGCACAGCAACTTCCAGGCATTTCACACAGAAAACAAATGCGTTAGTCCAACCTTCAGCACCACAATTTAGACATATTGTTACCTGCGGTCAATCGCAATATAACTAATTAAAGATGCAGAATATCATTATGCAAGAAATATAAAACTACGCCGAGTCTCTGTCTTCTTGTTAGAGGGGAAAGAAAGTATAACATGCAGAGATACAAACTTTAGGTACAGATTACTGAGTAGCCTTCTTTGCAAAAGTCTCTTCTTCTTAAATATCGTGCCCCATCAGACACTGTCATATAAAATGAAATGGAGGGCGTATGTTACATAGACGGCTAAGGATACGTGTGTGATTAACTGATATGGGTTAGCACTTAGGTTACACATATCTTTTTAAGGACACGTGCCATGAACCAGGGTGTGCAAGGATCCCATATGATTGCATCAAGTTTTTTTGCTAATTTTTAGAGTATTTTGAAGAACAAAAAAAAAGTACTCACACCCCTTCGACACAGGTACGTCAAGGCAAATGAAGTACCAATGTAACATAGGTAAGTGAAAAAGTTTGGACATGAAGTATCAATGTAACACAGGCAAGTGCAGCATGTTCCTAAATTCTAGTGTAATTTGAAAAGTTCACATGAGATATCCACACACGTCTGACTATTCAACATGGGTACATCAAGACATATGAAGGATCCATGTAATATAAGATTATAATCTACGCCAGGGTGAATTAAATTCCCACTCATCTATAAGATCTTCAAAACAAAAAGGTTCAGAATTCAAGGAAAAGCAACAAAAAAGTAAAAGAGAAGGTCAGTTCCAAGTAAAAGCTAGTATTCTCCGTTTGTCAACCACAACACTCTACATTTTTCCTCAATCATTTCTTTAAGGTGCTTGATTAAAAACCTAGTTATATTTATGAAAAGAAAAAAAAATTGCTGTTGGGAACACAAATCTTCGTATATGACAGCAAACTTCTCTGATAGAGATGTATGGTAAGACTGAGTGGAAAGAAAGAAGCATTTAGTTAGAAGGATGACTGTGAGAAGTGCTTTTATGGCTATGTCATCCTCCACATAGCATTGAAGGCAAAGGTACGTGCGCAAAAGATGAAAGCTCACAGAACATTCCTGTGCCTATTTTTGTACTCAAAAGTACAATAATTATGGAAGATACATAAGCATGTCGGAATACAGGGGGAACGCACGTGTTTGATTATCTTGCCAGAGGTCTGTGTGTTCTAGAACCAGGGAGGAATACTTCGAGAATAAGATTGAGAGATTTGAAAGTAAAGGCATAGAGAAAATAGTGGAAGCTCAACCAAACGAGATCAGAAACACCTTCTCAAAGGTGATAAAGCACAACAGATGATCATAGAAAGAGCACAACATGCTAAGACATGCTAAGACAAAAGTAGAGGAGGAGAAGAGTCAAAACTGAAGGACTCATCACCAACTAACAATGATTTCCTAGGCAGACATGTCATCAGAGATTTGACGGAGGCAACTTAGACAAACCAACTTGTTCTTATTTATGCAACAAATGGAAAGTAAAAGTAGGGGTACAAGTTTTTGAGATCACAGGTCTCTAGTTTGTGCTCGAGTTTCCCTATAGAAGAGAATACAACAACAACAACAACAACTACCCAGTATAATCCCACAAGGTGGGGTCTGAGGAGGGTAATACGTACGCAGGTCTTACCCCTACCCGAAAGGGCGGGGAGGCTGTTTCCAAATCGACCCTCGGCTCAGGAAAAGGGGAATAAAAACAAAGCAAAAACAGGAGAGTATTAGTAACTCTATGAAAAATCACATAGACAATTATCAAAATATAAACCAACAACAACAACAACAACAACTCAGTATATTCCCACAAGGTGGGGTCTGGGGAGGGTAATATGTAGACAGGCCTTACCTCTATAAACCATAAATAAAATGGCATGCAGTAATCTCAAAACATAAACCAAAACACAAATCAACTATCGAGAGCCCTACCAAACCCCCAGATCGGGAAAGAAGTGCGAAATATACAAGGGGCCCCTACCCGACAACCTTGATACTAGATCCAGACTCTCCTATTGAGGCCATGTCCTCAGAAATCCGCATTCTAGCCATATCTTGCCTGACCACCTCTTCCCAATACCTCCTGAGCCCCCCTCTGCCTCGACTTGCGCCACCCACCGCCAACCGCTCACAACTCCTCACTGGGGCATCGGGGTTACTCCTCCGCACATGCCCGAACCAACTAAGCCTCGTTTCCCGCATCTTCTCGTCCACCGGAGTCACTCCCACCTTTTCCCGAATAACTTCATTCCTAATCCTATCCAACCTGGTGAGCCCGCACATCCACCTGAGCATCCTCATCTCCGCAACCTTCATTCTCTGAACATGAGAACTTTTCACCGGCCAGCACTCCGCTCCATACAGCATGGCAGGTCTAACCACAGCTCTATAAAACTTCCCCTTAAGTTTGTGTGGCATTTTTTTGTCACACAAGGCCCCTAATGCGAGTCTCCATTTCGTCCACCCCGCCCCTATGCGGTGGGTGACATCCCCGTCGATCTCTCCGTCCCCCTGAATCACCGACCCAAGATATCGGAAACTGTCCCTCTTGGCGATGGCCTGAGGACCAAGCTTCACGTCCCTACCCACCTCGCTCGGCTCGGCGCTAAACTTGCACTCCAGGTATTCTGTCTTAGATCTGCTTAGTTTGAAACCCTTAGACTCGAGAGTCTGTCTCCAGACCTCCAACCTCTCGTTAACACCTACCCTCGTCTCGTCTATCAAGACAATGTCATCTGCAAATAGCATACACCATGGCACATCCCCTTGAATATGGCGTGTCAGAGCATCCATCACCAAGGCAAATAAGAGCGGGCTAAGCGCAGATCCTTGATGAAGCCCCATAACTACCGGAAAATGGTCCGAGTCGCCACCCACCGTCCTAACCTTAGTTTTAGCACCATCATACATGTCCTTGATCACTCTGATGTAGGCTTCCAGCACACTTTTCGCCTCCAGGCACCTCCATAGCACTTCCCTTGGGACCTTGTCGTACGCCTTCTCCAAATCGATAAACACCATATGTAGGTCCTTCTTTTTATCCCTAAACTGTTCCACCAATCTCCTGACAAGGTGAATAGCTTCTGTAGTGGAGCGACCCGGCACGAAACCGAACTGGTTTACGGATATAGACGCCATCTCCCTCACCCTCGTCTCAACCACCCGCTCCCAAACTTTCATGGTGTGGTTTAGTAATTTGATACCTCTATAGTTGTTGCAACACTGGACATCCCCTTTGTTCTTATACAAGGGCACCACTGTACTCAACCTCCACTCCTCCGGCATTCTCTTAGCCCTGAAGATCACATTGAACAACTTGGACAGCCACTTCCCTATAGAAGAGAATCTGAATGAATATTGGTAAGGAAATGGAAATTGAAGCAAGCGACAGTGAAACTCAAATGGTGATCTCTAACTGTCAGGTATGCGCTGAACAGATCTAGATGAGGATGAGTGTGGATCAACTCTTGGACTTCCTTTACATCTATGGTCACAGACCAGTTTGGCAGAAGTAGACCAGATTATAATTACTAAAGATTTGGGATAAACACTAAAATTCCCCAAAAATAAAAAAAGAGATCCCATTATCTCACCCTAACCCCACAACTTTAAAATCTCAAAATGTTTCTTGTTCCCTCTCTCCTCTTATATGTTGCGCTGACTCTCCAAAATGTAGCTGCATCCGTGTCGGATCCTTAAAAAATGCACTACTTTTGGAGGATCCGACACGTATCCTGCCACATTTTCGGAGAGTCCAAGCAACATGGCTACTCTTCACTCTTGTCATTCCTGTCAAAAGCGAACTCCGATCACCCCGGCAATCACTCCAATCACCGCTAATCGTGCAATTGTCGGTCCCTTCATTGATCATAGCCACCCTCCAGTTTCCGTCAAGTTATCGTCATCACAGTCCCTTTAACTCTTGTTGAAAATCATCTAAGGTAAATTACCTTGTTTTCTAAATTTTTTTGAATTGTGAGAGGAAGAAGGGTGGGATTTGGTGAGGTGAGGGAACTGTTTAAATGTTTAAAGAAGAAGATTTTATGTTCTTGTTGATTGATTCTAGTTGGATACGGTTTGGTTTTGATTTCCTAAGTTGGGGATGCCCATTGTTGGTTGTTAAATCAAACCTGGGTTGATTTAAACAACCACAACCAGTTTAAACAACCTGTGGGTGTTTATAAAACCCTAGGTAGTTTAGGATATTTATTTTATAAACAATCTTGTGTTGTTTAAACAACCTGACATTGTTTATACAAAGAACATGTGGTTGTTTGCAGGTTTCTTGTATGAACTACCTATGCTTCTATAGATAGACAGTGGGTTGTTTAACCTGTGATTGTTGCTGTCAAGGACTGTTAAATCTTTTTTGAGTTAAAGTAAAATTATTTATTTGCATCACTGATAACTTTTAATTATTTTGTGTGTGTAGATAAAATAGGAAGGAAACATGGAGTCGTTGAAAGCTCATCCTCCAAATATACCAGCAAAAGAGTGAGAACGTCAGAGGCTGTCCAAACAACAGCTCTGAATAAGTTAATAGAGAGCAACAAAAATTCCTAGTAGAGAGGTCCTCACCTCATAGAGAAACAAAAGACGAAAAATCGGTGGAGGTAGAAATATCTTGATTATCTTTTATAAATCAGTATGCAACACGTGAATCCGACCTCCAGACATGCTTAACTTGCGCTTAACAATAGCTTGATTATTTTGATGAATTTATAATTGCTAGAAATGTGATGATTACTGGTTCTTAAATCAACCAACAAACTGAATTCTCCGTAAAGAGGTCCTCACCTCACAGAGAAACAAGAGATGAAAGATCAATCGAAGAGCCGGCAACCCAAACAAGAGATGAAAGATCAACTGATGCATGTTTAGACAACCACCCGTCAAGAAACATAAACACATAATTTCTCTTTATGCAATGCTAAACAAAATTAAAAAATTCAAGAAAGCCCAAATGTGGTAGGTGATCAGTAGATAAACACAGCACTAAGACACTAAAATTCCAACTCATCCTTCCCCGCTTTAACTTTTTTCAGTTACAGCTCGTTTGGATGGTTGTTCCTAGTTGTATAGTATTGTTTTATTATCTCAAACTAATGTTTGTTTTGATTGTTTCATTAAAATTGGTTGTAGTGTATTGCTAAATCCATTGTTTCGGAACATTGAAAAGTCCCCTTTTTTTAAACAACCGATTTGGTGTGGTGGTAATTGTTTCATATTTTTCTTTCCAATTATACCCTAACTTATTACTCCACAATTTTATTTTACCCTTTATCTTTTTTCTATTTTAACTCCAAATCTCCAAATTATAACCTACTTTTTTTTTAGACAGACCAGTGTTAAAGCAGTTTTGCTACCTTCTGTTTTATTTTCTCCTAATTTGCTTGTAACTCAATTCTAATTAGTTGTGCTCATTTGTTTTGCCTTCTTCTATCTCGCTCCTTTGTTTTGCTTTATTATTGTGTTTTGCCTTCTTCTGTTTTGCCTTTTAAAATTATTGTTATGCATAATTTAATTATTTTTTGTGTATAATTTTTGCTAAATTAATTTAAACAATTGAAGGTATTTTAGTAAACGTATCAAATTGCAGTACAGTACGATACAATCAAACCAAACAACAAAATATTATTTAACAACAACAAACAATACAATTTAACCAAATATTGTATTGATAAAATGAAACGGTACAATACAATACAATACATTATAAAGTGATGACTAACAATGATCCAAATAGAGCGTTAGGGTTAATTTAATATAACAAACCCATTAAGGGAAGGGAAGGGGCCCACTTTCGAATTTATCCGAAGGGCATGAATTTCATCGGACTTCCTGTCGGCTAGGTTCATTCCCTCCATCTCACACAGAACTGTCTAGAAAATTCTTTACAGAATAACCATTACTGTAAAATTGAAGCAAAGAAGTAAACAGTGAAAGAACCAGAAAACTTACCATGGTGGGAAATAATTTTCAAGGAAAAATGCAGATGAGCACCTGCTCTCTGCTCAAGAAAAGCTCATAGACTGTAAAAAGATTTTAGACCAACCAACAACTTTGTCAAAAATCCGAAGTCAGAAAACCCAGCAAGAACTGTATGTGTGAATACTGAAAGCTTGTTTAGATGGAGAAAAGGTTCAGGGCAAGTGATGTATGTTTGAACTTAGAATTGGATTGAACCATTTCAAAGGATTCGTTTTCCCTTCTTTTAAATAGTTTTGGGGTGGATGATCGAAAAGACTCCTTTTTTGCTTCCTCCTCTACTTTTTCAAGTTTTAGTCCCCAAAATCCCTAAAGCGCAACGACAGTGCAGAACTATGGATCTCTTTTGATGGCTCGCGGTTTAAATTTTTAAATACACAATATTAATTTTATATAATTATTATCTAATATATCATATTATTTTAATAAATAGTAATTGTATTTTTTATTTAATATATAAAAATTAAAACAAAATCAATACAAAATCAAGGTTTAGACATCATATATAATGGGGTTCGAGCCCCGGGTATAGAAAAATGCGCTTTCCACGAAAGGGGCCATATACAGTGCGAATCCGCATATTGTCGGACTCCAATGCGGGTACCAGACACCGAGTGGGAAACCAAAAAAAAATTATTTGTTCCTTATTTATTCTTATTATTAAATTGGCTAGTATTTAGAACTAAATATTTACTAATATAATTTTTTATTAACTTGTCAATTGGCTTAATATTTGATACAACTTCTCTTTTAATAAAACATAGATGTATGTATTTTCTTACTCTGAGAATATATTTTTTTAACTTATGTTATATTGTTCAAAACTCTTAAATTTTCTAAATTTATTGATAAATATTTTGAGTATTATTTATTTATTTTTTATTTTTTAACTTATCAAAATATAAATATCATTAAATTATCTTTATCCCCCTCTTTTCGTACATTCTTTTTTAATATAATATTTGATTAGCGTTCTCATTTTATACTTACTGAAAATTTAAATAATATAATTTTTTTTGCTAAATTATAATTTTGAATTCAAAAAAAGTATAAAGAGATAAGCCTTTTATTATTTTTATAAAAAACGAACTAATATTTTTACTAATTAATAAAATTTGTTTTATATATAATATATTTCCTTACGTGTAACATCCTAAGTTTCTATTTTTCTATTTTTATATTTTTTATAATAAAATTATGAGTTCTATTTATTAACTAAAATTTTCTACATGAGATATTAATTAGTATATATATTTTTATGCTATCGCTTGAAATTCTTTTTTTTATAGGAGTAATATTTTTCCCTTATTACTATTTGCTTTTTGTGATTTTAGTTATGTATATATGTATGACTTTTCTTATTATAAGTCTAATTATAAGTGTTTTATTTTTGTAATTTGCCACGTTCTTTTTTGTTTCATTGCGTATCTAACTGCATTATCTATCACTAAATATTATTAAATTTTCATATAAATTATTAATAAATTATCAGTTTAATATAATATAATGAATATAATTTTGCATTACTCTTGAAATTTAACTTCACTATCACAACTCAAAATCTATAATAGGTCAAGATGGCACATAACGTCTCTATTAGGTAAGCCCACAAGTAAAACTATAATTTAATTACTCTTTTTCAACATTTAATACAAAAGTTCCTTTTTAGAATAACGAAATAAGTAAGATCTTATGCAACCGTTGGTACTCTTTTCTCATCAAAATACCAACATGATAAATATATCCATTGTAATGACAGTAGTAATAAGTACAACAGTACATACATACTAAAAGCCCCCAAAATCTAGTACCACAAGTGCACGGGCAGTCTAAAGAATATACAAAACTAATATAACTACTGTATAAAAAGTAATAAATAAAAATAATAAATAAGGTAGAGGGAGACTCTTCTGGTGTTGGAGATCGTAACAAGGCAAGAAGCTCACCACTAAATCTCCGTAAAAGATCATCTACGCGCTCGCGTGACCACTGGTAGTACTGATCATGTCCAAATACACACCTCTTACGGGGTGACATGGTCGTTTGCAATAACAAAATCCAACAAAGAGTCGGGATCAATTTCATATGGAGCTAAGATGGGAGTTAGTAGTTTATATTCGGAGCGAATACGTGAAGTATCTAGATTGCACTTTCACAAATACGATTTTGTTTTTACTTCTAAAATTAACTAAGGATTGCAAATTTAAAGGTATAAAACTAGAGCTGATTGTTTTTTAATGTTTTCCAAATATATAAAAATACCTAGGGTTGTGATCATGACCTAGGTGTTTGCCTAATGGGATAATGACTTTTGTTATTTTATTGATTTGAGTGTATTATAGCTCACAATACTACGTTGCCCACGCAATACCACTCGGTCAGATAGTGGTGTTGCCCAATTTAACTTTCTCAAGTCCAAATGGGTATCTACCAAAATGATTGATAAGAGCTCAATTTAACTTGTTACTATCTCTAGGTTGAACCCTTTAACTAGGTTAATCAATCTCTCAATTGACCCAATTCCTTGTTAGCTAAGTTAACCTAGACCGGGTCTCTCTTTCTCAAGAAGAGGCTACATCAAATAGACATGAATCAATGTTTGCAACCATTAATTCCACAATTGAAGTATGAACCTAGCTAAATAACAAACATTCATTTATAAACAAGCATAAAATTAATTACCCATAAGGTTTATAGACTAGATTTGGGTCACAACTTTAGTAAAATCTAGCTACTCATAGTGGGTGTAGAAGAAAACAACGAAGAAAAGATAATTAAACTCAAATTGAAAGAATATCCAGTGTAAAATCACCAAAATAAGCTCAAGTTACCTAAAGAAGCAAATAGAAACGGCTACAACACTTTTAATATTCAAAAGCTTGACCTGATTTTGTGAAACTCTTCTATTTATACAAAGCTGACAATTTCGGGCAAAAATACTCCTCGGGAGGTCTTACATCCATACAATTCCATATGCGGTCCGCATAATTCTTCATATTGTAGGAGTTGGGGTTCTGCGACCGCACAATTTTTGGCTGCAGCCACGATGCATCATTTTTGCTGTCCACGGATTTACCATTGCGGCCGCAACTTGGTTTTCTGTGGTCCGTACCTATACTTTTGCGGCTGCACAATTCTTGTGAAGTCTACAATCTTGAGGGACTTGAGAATTTGCACTCTCTCTGAACTGTGTGGCAGATAATTTCAATTTTGTAGACTTTTGAACATGGGGTTCCATGGGGCACGTAAACCCATGCTCCATGCCCTAAATCATGTATAGTAATGCTATATTATTTTTAAAAATATTTTAAATATATGTGTATGCACCCACGCTCAAAGTATTATATGATGTGATGTTATTGAGTGGGCCTATCTATATAAGGTTGTGAGTTTAAATCTTATGTCAATCTTGTTGTTATTTCCTTTTTTTTTTCTAGAAGTAGACACCCATGGGAGATGGGCGTGTATGGTATTATTTTTCGCAAATTAATTAAGTACTTTTTCTTTTTATTTCTTTTTTATTTGGTTTATTTTTTTAAAAAATTCACACTTTGAAATTCCTATTCTTCTTTTTTCGCTGTAAAATCTTATATGATTAAATAAAATGTGTATATTAAAACTAGTAATAGTGTATAATATAGCCTATAGTCAATGAGTTCAACTGATTTCAATATTTTCAACATGGAAAATAGTTATAGATGTAAGAAATTACTATTTTCAAAAATTATAATCTTAAACTTATAATTTCAAAAGTGCAATGGATACACAATCGTAAGAACTAAAGGTTGAACCCGTAAATTTTATATTTTGGATCCATCTCTTCTTAATAGTGGACACATCCTACCAAAATCTTGGATCCGCCTCTGCCATTGAATGCTCGGACAGGTAAAAAGTGTAACAGTAGCCTCAAGTCTTCTATTTATACTTGCCGATGTTTGCCTAAGGAAAGGGAAGTGAGTGCGGCCGCAAAATTCCTATTGCGGCCTGCACTCTATTACCTGAGGGCTTAGAAGCCTTTTTGCTATTCCGGTCCATAGAATTTTCTCTGTGGCCGCAAAAGTTATAGCGGACCGTAGATTTTGGCTTACGGTCGCAAATTGGCCTTTTCTCTGACAAACCAAGTTCAGAGAGTTGTCATTTTTCCTCTTCAATTTGTGCGGTCCGCAATGTAAATGTGCGGCTGTAAAGGACCTTTTGTTGCAACAACCATAATTGTGTGATCCACACCAATACAATTGTGGTCCGCAATTCATTCCACACTTAGCCAAATTTCTGGACACATTGTAAAGCATGCTCAACCCTTTACACACTTCAAATCTAGTTAGCACAAAAATAATACCTAACTACAAAGGAAGAAAATAAAATAAAAAGAAACATGGGTTGCCTCCCAATAAGCGCTTCATTTAACGTTGCAACGCGATGCATATTACCATCACTTGAAATGAACCACCGCCACAACGTGACCATCACCAATTTTTCCCAAATAGTGCTTCATCGGGTGACCATTGACTCGGAATACCTCATCATTTTTATTCTTCAAGTCCAATGCACCAAAGGGTGTCACACCCTCTTTGAACTCTTTGTTCCAAATATACTTGTCATGAAGATATTTTATCTTCTCTTTGTATAAGGACGAACACGTGTATGCATGGTACCAGAACTCATCCAACTCATTCAAATGTGCCACCCTCAAGTTAGCGGCAACATCCCACTAAAGATTCAACTTCTTTAAAGTACACATGGCTTTGTGCTCAAGTTCCATCAGAAGATAACAAGCTTTTCCAAACACCAACTCATATGGAAACATTTCGATGGATATTTTGTAAGCCGTCTTATAAGCCCTTAAGGCATCATCAAGTTTCTTGGACCAATCCATCCGATTAGAATCCACTGTTTTGGATAAAATGCTCTTTATCTCCCGGTTGGAGACTTCAACTTGACCATTTGCTTGTAGATGATAGGGAGTCGTGACTTTATGAGTGACACCATACTTGGTGAGTAAGGTATCGAAAGTTTTGTTACAAAAATGTGACCCCCTATCGCTTATGATAGCCCATGGAGTAACAAACCCTGTGAAAATATTGTTCTTCAAGAACGCCACCATACTTCTTGCCTTGTTGGGTAGAGCAATGTCCTCAACCTATTTATACATATAATCAACCACGGCCAAGATGTATGTGTTTCCATAAGAACCCACAAAAAGTTCCATGAAGTCAGCACCCCACACATCGAAAATATTAATCTCCAAAATGATGGTGAGGGGCATTTCATTTTTCTTTGAGATTCCACTGGGCCTTTGATATTTATCACATCATTTCACAAGATTACTTTCATCCTTGTGAAGAGTGGGCCAAGAGAAACCACAACATAGAACTTTGGCTATCGTTCTCGCTCCACCATGGTAACCACCATATGGCGAAGAATGACAAGCCCCGAAAATTTCACATTTCTTCTACTCTGGTACACAACTTCATCACCACATTCGTACACGGTTCATCCCAATAATAGTCTTGACAATCCCGTTTGAGCTTGTTCCTTTAGATTTAAGAGAACTTACTCATATGAAAATTTGCTGAATCTACGAACCATGGAACCTCTTTTATTGAAATATCCAAACGTTGCTTGTCAGGGAAGGAGTCATTGATTTCAAGTCCATTATGTGGCCTCCCCTCCTCTTCCAAACAAGACAAGTGGTCCGCCACTTGATTCTCATTTCCTTTTCGATCTTGGATATCAATATCAAACTCTTGCAACAAAAGAACCCATATCATAAACTGAGCTTTAGAATCTTTCTTGCTCATAAGATTTCGAAGTGTCATATGATCCATGTGGACAATTACTTTAGCACCCATCAAGTACGGGCGGAACTTCTCAATGGCAAACACAATGGCAAGGAGCTCTTTCTCCGAAACAATATAGTTGCCTTGGGTACTATTCATGGTATTACTAGCATAGTAGACCAGATGAAAAATCTTGCTGACGTGTTGCCCCAAAACAGCCCCCACCGCTACATCACTTGCATCGCACATAAACTCGAAAGGGACACTCCAATTTGGAGTTGTGATAATGGGAGTAGTAGTAGTCAACTTGAACTTTAACAATTCAAAGGCTCTCATGCAATCATCATTGAATTGGAACTTAGCATCTTTCTCCAAAAGCTTTCACAGCGGGTTCACTACTTTAGAGAAATCCTTGATGAAACGCTAGCAAAACCCCGCATGGCCTAAGAAACTCAACACGCCCTTCACCAAAGTTGGAGTGGAAGTTAGAAATAACCTCATTTTTTGCCTTGTCGGCTTCAATGCCATTCTTTGAGATCTTGTGGACAAGGACAACGCTTTCCTCGACCATAAAATGACATTTCTTCCAATTTAGCACCAAATTTGTTTCTACACATCTTGACAACACTTTGTCCAAGTTTGTGAGACAATCATCAAAAGAATTTCCGACCACCCAGAAGTCATCCATGCAGACTTCAATGTAATCCTCCATCGTGTCCGTGAAGATCGCCATCATACACCTTCAAAAAGTCGCTGGTGCATTGCACAAACCAAATGGCATCCGCTTGAAATAAAAAGTACCATAAGGACATGTAAAGGTTGTTTCTTTTGATACTCAAGAGAAATAAGAATTTGGTTGTATCCAGAATACACATCAAGAAAACAATAGAAAGCACAGCCGGCCAATCTATCAAGCATTTGATTTAAGAAGGGAAGTGGAAAATGGTCCTTCCTTGTGACTTTGTTGAGCTTATGCTGGTCCATACACACTCTACACGCGGTCAGCGTTCATGTAGGAATCAACTAATTCTTGCCATTGGTAACCACCGTCATTCCCTCATTTTTGGGACACATTGAACTACAGAAGTCCATGAACTATCGGAGATGGGGTAGACAACCCCGATATCCAACCACTTGATGATTTTTTTTTTTAAAACCTCTTGTATGGATTTATTGAGTCTTTGTTGATGTTCAATAGATGGTTTGGCACCTTCCTCCAAGTTAATATTGTGCATGCAAAATGTGGGGCTTATCCCATGAATATACGCCAATGTTCATCCAATAGCCTTCTTCCTCTTTTGTAGTATCGCCAATGTAGAGTCTACCTCCACAATAGTCAAACAAAAGGAAAGAATAACCGATAAAGTAGATGAATGGCCAAGAAATTCATACCGAAGATGTGGAGGCAATGGCTTCAACTCCAAGATAGGAGGCTCTTCGATTGAAGACTTTGTGGAAGGAGTTGTCCTATTTTCAAGATCCAAGTAAAATTTGCGGGGTTCATATGTGTACGACCCCATTACTTGAAAAGAGTGTACACATTCCATGAAGACATCCATCTCATCGTCATCAAAGTTGAGCAAGACAACCTCTAACATACCACCAACATCTATCGTAGCACTTGTTTCATCCACAATCACATCGGTCACCAAGTCCATGAAAGAGCACACCTCATTGCTATTGGGTTGCCTCGTGGACTTACACACATGGAAAACTACTTTTTTATCACCAATATAAGAAGTAAGTTCTCCGACTTCAACATCACAAAGAGCCTTCCCCGTAGCAAGGAAAGGTCTACCAAGAATAATCGGCACCTCTCCCTCTTGTTCATTGTAAGATTCATCTTGATCAAACCCACTTTCTTGTTGCATATAATTCTCCACTCGGTTTTGCACTTGCTAATCCATGGTTCTTCTTTTGTTCACCACCATGTTTACTCGCTCCATGGCATTGACTTTCTTAGGACTTTGCATTTGTTGAAGTTGAGCTTTTGCTAATTGATTTATAGTGGTAGTCAATTTGGCAATTGCTTGCCCATGGTTATGCAACTCTTTATGGAGGTGAACCGTGTTCGGATCACCTTGGGAACATTAGCCCAGGATTTCCATGGCGATGAGGTGTCCGCCATTTCATCTAAAATATTACAAGCTTCCGCATATGGCATTGTCATGAAATTCCCACCAGCAAGTTAATTCACTATGCATTGATTGGTCGTATTAATCCCCTGATAGAAAGTTTGTTGAATCATATTACCTGTCATGTCATTAGTGGGGCACTCTTTGACCATTGTCCTATACCGCTCCCTAATCTCATGTAGCGGTTCATTGGGCTCTTGCTTGAATGCTAGAATCTCGTCTCTAAGAGTAGTCATATGCTCAGGAGAAAAAAACTTGGCAATAAATTTCTCCGCCAACTCATCCCAAGTACGAATGGAATGGTTTGGAAATCTTTCCAACCAATCTAAGGCTCTCCCCCTTAGAGAGAAGGTAAAAGGCCTTAGCTTTAAAGTATCGCCGGAGATGTTTGTCTGTTTCCCCAACAAGTGTCCACAAACCCATTCAAGTGTTTGTATGCATTTTGACTAGTAGTTCCGGTGAAGAAACCTCGTTGCTCTAGCAAAGTGAGCATTGCATTATTGATTTGAAAGTTTCCCACCCTAATATGGGTGGGACTATGACACTTGCATATCCTTCATTCGACAACACCCGGTGTGGAGCCGCTTTGAGGTGGGAGTGGAACTAGGACGTTGTCTTGAGGCACCTGACCTCTTTTATTTGCTTAAGGTTCAAGAAGAACCTCTTCAACTTGGTCATCCTCAACATCCACATCCTCAAAAAGCATGTTTTCGAGTTCATTGGCCGTTATAATTGTACCTACAATTGATTCACGCAAATTAGTAACACAAAAGGAAAATAAGATAATCCACACACAAAACCCAAATATATAGCTAACACAATTTTTAGCTCCCGGCAGCGACGCCAAAAATTGATCACGTCCAAATACACGCCTCTAATGACATATAACACGATCATTTGCAATAATAAAACCCAACAAGGATGTAACGAATCGACCTGTTATTTGGAGCTTTAGCACGTTGTTAAGTAGTTTGAGGCCCTGAATAGCTTCAATTCAGGTATTATCACTTATATGCATGGTCGGAATTGAATTCCAGGAAGTTCTAAATTGATTTGGAAAGAGAATTCTCATTTCGGAAACTTTAAAGTTGAAAGAATTGACTAAGATGGGATTTTTAAGTAAACAACCTCGGAATCGAGATTCGAATGTTCAAGCAGGTTCTTATGATGATTTCAGACTTGGTCGTCTGTCCGGATCGAGTATTGAAATACCGGGAGAGTTTTGGCACCTATTGTGGAAGTTAGCATTTTTGGAAGAATTTCATAAGTTTGGGTTAAAGTACATTATAGTTCTATCAATGTCCGTTTGGGATTTTGAGTTTAGGAAAAGCTCTGTATGGTGATTCTGGTATTAGGAGCACGATCGAAAGTGAATTCGGAGGTCTGTAGGTCATTTTGGAGCCATTTGACAAAAGATAGAAATTTGAAGGTTTTTGAGAAGTTTGATTAGAAGTGGACTTTTTGATATCGGGTTCGAATTCCGATTTTGGAAGTTGTAGTAGGTATGTAATGTCGAATATGACTTGTGTGCAAAATTTGAAATCAATCAGACGTGATTTGATAGGTTTCGGCATCGAGTGTATAAGTTTGAAGTTCTAAAGTCTATAAAGTTCGAATTGGGGGTGTGATTCATGATTTCGACATTGTTTGATATTATTTGAGGCCTCGAGCAGGTCCATATTATTTTTTGGAACTGGTTAGTATGATTGGCTGGGGTCCGGGGGCCTCGGGTGGATTCTGGATGGTTAACAGATCAATTTTAGAATTTATGGAAGAATTGAGGCAGATAATATCTGGTGTAACTGCACCTGCAAGTTTTTGGCTGCAGGTGTGGAGCCGCAGAAGTGGCCAAAGGGTCGCATATGCAGTTTGGGCGAAGAAGTGCAGTAACTGTAGGTGCAGTAATTTAACCACATATGCGGGTGCGTATCTGCGCTGAGAAGACCGCTGAAGTGAATTTTTGGCCCTGAGCGTGGGACCGCAGGAGTGGCATGTGCACCGCAGAAGCGGTTTATGCACCGCATGTGCAAAAAAGGAGGAGGTAGTGATGTTCTTTTAAATCGGGGGTTGGGTTCATTTCAACCACATTTCTTCAATTGGAGCCGATTTGGGAGCAACTTTGAGGTGCTATTTTCACCACCAAGCATGAGGTAAGTGGTTTATGTTAGTTTTGAGTTAAATACATGATTGTATATAGATTTGAGCATGAAAATTTGTGGAAAACTTGGGGTCTGAGGGAAAACCTAGAAAATTAGTATTCTTGGATTTTGACCATGATTTTGGACATGAAATTGAGAGTAAATTATATATTTGAGTTTGTGAGGTTATGGATAAACTTTATCTTTGAAAATTTTGGAATCTGGGCACATGGCCCCAAGGGCATTTTTGTCAACTTTTTGATCGGGGTTAGGAATTCTTATAAATTGGAATTGTTATGAGTAATTGCACATATATTAATAGATTTGCATAATTATTGGCTAGTTTTGGAGCGTTGTGCATCAATTTGAGTCTTCGGAAGGGCGTGGAATGCCAGTTATGGAACTTAGGAGCGAGGTGAGTCTATTTCTAACCTTGTAAGAGGGAATTGTCCTCATGGGTGAGTTAATTGGTTATCTGCTCCTATTTGTGGGGGCTATGTACGCACGAGGTGATGAGAGTCTGTGCGTAGCTACTATTTGTTTAAGTATGGGTATTTTAAGTCCAAAAGCATGCTTTACTTGTAATATTTGCAACCTTTTTGACAATTTAATAATGCTTAAAACATATCGAATGTGTAAATAAATTTCTAAAAGGCTAGATATCATTTCTTGACTTTTAAAAACAGAAACTTGCCTTTTTCTGAATAATGCTTCTTGCTGAATTTTTGATTTGACTGTTGAATGTGTTTATCCATTGTGAAACAGGCCAAAAGCCTCGGTAGAATAAATAGATGCATCTATGGTTCGCTCCATCCGTACGACCTCGATATGATTTGCGGATGCTTGTTTTGCTTGCCTTGAAATTTATTGAAGTGATATTGTTTCATCCCTGCTTGAGAATAAATGTAAAAATGATGAGAAGGGATTTGGAAATTTCTTAAAAGAAAGAATTGTTTACTTGATTCATTCTATTGAATTACAATCATGTTTATAAATCCTCGATTTATTATGTTATTGATGTATCATTATTGAACCACTAGTAAGTGTGAAAGTCGACCTCTCGTCTCTACTTCTTCGAGATTAGACGGGATACTTACTGAGTACACATTATTTTTGTACTCATGCTACACTTGTTGTGCATTTTGTTGCACATGCACATGTATCTCTAGTGGCCTACTGTGCGTAACAGTATGGATGATATGGGTACTAGGTGAGATGCATTTCTTGAGGCGACCCGCAACCCGTAATCTCTTTCAGCATATTGTATTTACATTCTGTCCAATTTTACTTTATTCGGTTCTTTAGTAATTGCTCATGCACTTGTGACACCAGGTTCTGGGATGTCTATGGGATTAGTCTGTATTTTAAAATTGTTAAAGATATCATTATTTATCCAGTGGAATTATTCTATATGGTTTAAATGTATAAAAGATGTAAATTCGGAAATATCTAAAACGAGAAGTTACTAGTTATTTAGTGTTGGCTTGCCTGACAATGGTGTCCGGTGCCATCACGACCCTTAGTGAATTTTGGGTCGTAACAACATGGTATCAGAGCCAGGGTTCCCTTAGGTCTCATGAGTCATGAGCAAGTCTAGTAGAGTCTCACGGATCGGTACAAAGACGTATGTACTTATCTTCGGGAGGCTACATGGCTATTAAGAGCACTTCCCTTCTTGATTTCCTCACTGTGCGATTTGATTCCTTTGAGGCTTATGCCTTTGTTTCCTTACCAATAGATCTTATGCGACATGAAACGCTTATTATAAATCAAAAATTGAGAAATTTTAAAGGCACTACAGAGGTGGTGCGGGATGTTTTTCCCTGCGTAGTTAATTTGACTATTATCGTCGCCTTGTGGAAGGATATTCTGTCATTTCAACTCAGTAGTCCTACTTCTAAGAGCTTTGAGGCTCGGCACAAGTTGCCATGGTACTTACGAACGTTTATCGCGTAATATTGATGTGATGGTAGGATGCTTGCCTATCTGCCGGGACAGTGAATGACACGAAGGGAGGTTTACTCAGTGCATGATTTAGAGATTCGGTATTCTATTCCAGGCATGGGAAAGGTAATCGGGCTAAGAATGTTTAGATTTGGGTTAATGGAGTAATGAGGTTGGGTATTTGCGAGCGTGGTGGAATTTTCATCTATGATGAGGTATCGTTGTCCTTGTTGAATGTACTAAGTTTGCCGGTGTTAGGACCTTCTACAATTCACATTTGGGGCAGGATATTGTAAAGATAGCAATGGAGAAGCAGATGTCAGAGATCACGCGGTGCGGTGGTTCATGATGGAGTCGATGCTTATAATGTCGATGGATCGAGAAGAGATGATCTTCAGAGTGGTTTACAGTTAGTAGCGGTCTATCGGTTCGAGATCTACTGAGTTATATTTTTTATCTAAGGCATCGGCTGAGCGACGAAGGATGATGAAGGACATGTGGAAATTTTCATACGGTGGTTAAATTTCTAGAAGGCCAAGTGGAAGAAGCGGAAGTCAAATAGTTGCTCAAAAAGAGGGTTTGGCCAAAGTGGGAGAGTGGCAGAGCAGCACAATAACTACACTCATGAGGAAAGTTTGGAGTGATTTGGGAATTTTAATGGACGGTGATTGGGTCTACGAGCTTAATTTGAATATTGTCTAGCATAACGGTGGGAGATTTGATATGACGAAAATGAGCTGCTTGATACGAATAAGGATACAACATAACATTGAATTGGAAGATATTATCGCACATTTAGTTGATGTCCCTAAGAAGTGAACAGACCAGTAAAATTGGTGGATGAGCACGCGATCATGATAGGTTATGAATGACGTAGTGATTGTGCCTTGTGCAGCAGTGTTGAAAGATGTCGGCGTGTAATCTCCACTGGTGGGTTGTCTCCTGTGAGGAGATCAGCGGTCGTGTGGTTAGCGAAGCTTCTGCGAAAAATCCTATTGGCTATCTGTTAAGGAGGTCGGACATGTGAATGTGGTTAATGATTTAGCGTATCCATAAATGGGTTACAAAAAGATTTCAAGGAGCTTGGCGGGTTGGTTGTGCTAGATCATGTCAACAATGAAGAAACAATCTTGTTGGGTTCCAGAGTTGCATAATGGTGGCTTCAAGCTAAGTGGGAGAGTCCCACCACCTACGATTGGGTTGTATGATTATCTTCTTGTGAGGTTTCAGGTTATTGGTGTATTGGTATATTGTTTCGGCTAAGAAAAAAGAACATCAGTAGTAATTTGAGAAAAGGAATTGAAGAATGTGTTCTATAATTGGCATCATTGATTTAGGTTCAGGCTTTGGGAAGACTCAGGAACCATGCTTTGCGTAGAAGTGAGTTGCAAGGAAGGTGATTTGGTCGGGTGCTTCTTTGAGAGGGCAGACATGTGCTAGCGGAGCCTTGCAATTGATTATATTCAGGACCATGTCATAGTGGGTGACTATCAATAACGATCCTAGTGAATTCAAAGGTTAAAAATGTGGCGCCTAAGGATTCAAGCCTGCAATATGTTTAAGAATCGAGCTTGTGAAGCAACTTATGATAAGAGGCTCATAATATTCTATGATGTTTTGACTTGCGGTGTAGCATTGGGAGAAAAAGGAGAAAAAATCTTCGGATTCGTAGAGGAATTATAAGAATGGATGTACCAGTCGAGATGCGAATATGCACACAAGGAAGGTACGAGGTGGTTCGTGAGATTTGAGACAGTATGGTCCTGTGTTACAAGGCCACTTGGGTTGAGTGCGTTATATGTTGAATGATGTTATTATTATTCTAAGGCAATTAAGGATATATTGGAAGAGGTTGGATTGGTTAGCCATGGTTGAATTGGCATATTTGTGGCAGTGATCAGTTCCTTCAGCATGATTAAGTTATGCAAGTGATTTGTGATGATACATGTGAGGCTTGTCGGCCGCCGTAATTAATTTTATTTAGAAGTATTTCTATTAGTATGGCCTGCTATGTGTAGCGGATCTCGGAAAGGGATATGGTGTCTTAGGCCACTACTTGAATAATTGCATCTTCTACTGTTGTGAGAATTCACTCATGTGCTACTATGGTTCTCTTGGAATGAGTTTAAGTAAAAAGTTTCCATGTGAGGAAGTGTTTACCATGTTAGTGCTTCAGGAATTGTGATGAAATTCTTGTACTATCGCATGCTGGCTTATTAGGTACAATGAGCGGTATGAAATTTGAAAGTGAGGATCAAGGTTGCGGTTTGGTGTTGACAAGGATGTCACGAGCACGAAGGAGCACGAAGGAGCACGAAAGGTATTTGAATGATTAGAGTAAGCCGGCATTGTCTTCAGCGTCACCTGAGATCATTATTTTGTGAAAGAGGCTTCGCATCATGGTTATGGATTCGTGGTCGCTTTTCAATGTTAGTACGGTCAGTGGAATAGATATCCAGACTTGCTATCTATTATAGAAGGATGTGGGGAGGGTGTCATGCCCCAATGTCGGGAGGCACGACCGGCGCTCAATCGAGAGAAGCCAACCGAGCAAGCCTTATTGACACCTTCTACCCAACACAAGATGATTAAGGAATCCGTCTCTCGAATAATTAGACAATAGCAAACTTAAGCATTCAACATTGTTAGTTCATTTTTATATCACAAATCTTAAATCGTGGTTAAGTTTCCAAGATTTTATATAGTCATTGCTCAGATGAACTAGAGAATAGAGTTGTAACACAGATCATTAATCCAACCAACACCCATACATGACCCACACAACGTTTACGGAGCCTCCATGGATACAAAAGACGAATTATGATAATGCTGGCAACAAGGCCCCAGTTATACCTCAAAAATAGAAGTCTACAACAAAGAATTACATCATAACCCCTTGAAGGAAAAAGGGGCTCACCAAGTCTTCGGGATGAGGACACTCCGCTATGCACTATCCATATTGTCCACTATAGATCCACCTACATTCATTTAAAAATGTGCAAATGGGACATTAGTGGCATGGAATAATACTTGTATGTATAACTAAACACCGTCTAAATAAAAATAACTTTTATACAAGAATACGAAATCACAAGTATAACTCAAAAGCTTTAAACTTTCACAACATTATCAATAATAAAGAACCATAAAGCATTCACATCATGTTTCCATAGCCTTTAGTTTTGGGGCATTCCACTCTATTCATCATTTGTTCACATTACCACTGCTAACTTGAGTGGAGTCCGATCTTGACCCGATCGGCTAGGTTGCCTCATTTGAGACATAAGCTTCGATCACAATCTCATTTTCCCCTTTTTCCGGAATTCATTCACATTACCACCCTATCTTGAGAGAAGTCCGATCTTGGCCCGATCGGCTAGGCTGCCTTACCAAGGTGTTGTTTAATCATTTCGTTTCACATATATCATTTCATAGGCACTTGGGCCACAACTTTATCACATCATTCTTGGCACCAGGCCGCATTTCACATTGTTCCCAATTTCAATTTTTGCTTTGACATTTAGGATAGTAGGTGCACATAAGAGCAAATTAAACTGTAAGCACAGACAAGATTTCACTTGGATGGCACAATAATGCAATTTCAATCTAAAATTGAGGTCTAAACATTTCAATACATATTTCATATCCTTTGCCCCTTTTCAAGTTATCAAGATATCACGTTGATCAGGTTGAGACACGTCTTTCACACATATGATATTACAACATCAATTCTTGTAAAATAACAATCGATGCAACAATTCAACTTTAATCTTATCATATTCACGCAAACATCAATAAAGCTCAATGCCACGACCCAATTTTTCCCTCCACTGGGTTTCGTGATGGCCCATATCTTAAGGATTAGGTAAGCCTACTAAAATGTGGAATAACAACAATAACTAATAACAATTAGAATTCTTCTGATATAAATCCTTTAAACAATGAACAACTTCCCAAAATCCGGTAGTTTACGGAGTTTCACTACAACTTCTAAACACAACAGTATGGAAATAAGTACAACAATGTGAATATAAAATAGGAAGGTGACTATGAAGCCTGCGAACGCAGCAGCAGGGCTACCTTGAGTCTCCTTGACAAGAATCTGAATAGCTACTAGCGAACAATACCTGGATCTGCACAAATAAATATGCAAAAGTGTAGTATGAGCACACCATAGCGGTACCCAGTAAGTATCAAGACAAACCTCGGTGGAGTAGTGATGAGAATAGTCAAGACACCCACTGGTATAATAAGCAGAACAAGTATAAGTATATAAATAACCGAACATGATATCTATATTAAGGCTAAGCGATATTGCTAACAATATAATACATACAATAAGGAAAGGAACGACAAGTAATAGTGGAAAAAACCGTAATAAAGCTCATAAAAGTGAACAGAAATACAACCCGGATTTGAAATCCACTAATATAGTAAGGACAAGTCATAGCTCATCAACTACGACAACTTTCACATTAGGTCATAGCCATCAACTTCAATCAATTAGTCAAATCTTTCAGTTGATTAAAACATTTTGAATTATACTTCTTCAAATAAACATTTTCTGAAATAGTCCTCTAAAAATGAATATCTTTCGAATATAACCTTTTCAAATAAATAACCTTCGAATATAATACACCCTATGACACATAAACCTGTCTAACGGGACGGGTTGGACCGGTTCCGGACCGGCCCAGACCGGTAGAAACCGGTACCGGCCCTGGCCGGTATGTAAGGGGCCGGATGGGTTGGGTTTAAGGGGCAAGGGGTTTGGTCCAACCAATTATCGAAAATGGTTTACCGGACACGTTTAGGATCGGTCCGAGTGAACAGTACCCTTAACCGGTTAAACGGCCCGGTCTAATGGTCAATTTTTTTTTTTTTGAAAATTTGGCATGTGGGGCCCACTCAAACGGCTATTTTATTCAAGAATCCGTTGGCCAACGGATATATTGCATTTATAGCCATTTTTTTTAATTTTTAACACTTTTCTATTTTACAAAATTAACCTTATGTAAATCTATAAATACCCCCCCCCCTCTTCATTTCTCACTAAAAATTCATATCTTTATCTAAATGAGATCATTCTCGTATTCTCCTATTCTTTAATTATCAAGTTCAAGTCTTAATAATTCCCCATTTCATCTTCTAATTTTATTTGGCTCACTTTTGTTGAATAATTAAATTTCAATTATTGTATTTTATCATTCGGGTTTTGAACTTCAAGTTGGAATATTGGCTTGACGTTTGTTCGTGGTAACATCAGAATTGCATAACCAAGTGCTCAATTTATTGTCCAATTCGGTGCACTCCCTCAAACTCTTTCTCTTATTTAATATTTTAATTGCATATTTATTTTGTGCTTATTCCTTAATTTTTATAATATGTTTAGTGCTGCTAAAAGAGCGTGTAGAAAAGTTACTGGTAGGGAAAATAAAAATAGAGGTAATTCTTCAACATCTGGTAGTAATAGTACCCCAATATCTATTGTTCCTGAAACATCGCCTAATGAAATATAGATTATGATCAATTACAACAAGATTATGGAATAGAAGATAATGAATTAGAAATTGAAGAAGAGAAACCTGCTACACCTACTAGTACTTGGGTTGGTAGTGTTGGAGTTGCTACAAGGGGCAATGGTCATGGCACTTGTAGTAGACCACCTGCGGCTCCGACGACTAATCGTAGAAAAAGAAGTAAGGTTTGGAATTTGTTTAAAATAATTGAAGGTACTGATAGAGTTAGATGCAAAATTTGTAAAGGTGATTTTAAACATTTGACTGGAGGAAATTTAGGGTGAACTGAAACGCTTAGTAGACATATGAGAGTTTCACACCCGATAGAATGGGGCCTACATGGTGATGAAAATCAAACAACTATTAACCCTACTAATGGAGGATTTGTAAAATATGATAAAATGAAGGATCGTGGGGAGTTAGCAAAAATGATTGCTTTAGGTTGTCTACCTTTTTCTTTTGCTTCTTCGTCATATTTTATTATGTATATTCAAAGAATTTACAATCCGTTATTTAAAGGTATACCTAGAAGTACTTGTAGAGCTCATATTTTCAGACTTCACGTACAATATCAAACATATTTATGTTATTTGTTTGAAAACCTTCCTTGTAGAGTTTCTCTAACATCTGATATTGGTCAAGCTGTTAATGGACGTGATTATGTGACTGTTACATGCCATTGGATAGATGATAATACTTGTATGCAAAAACATATTATTGCTTTTAGATATGATGAAGATCAAAGTCATACCGCTGCATTTATAAGCAGCACTATTTGTGAAGTTGTTGAATTTTATAATTTCAACCAAAAAGTATTATGTATGTCTTTTGATAATGCTTCTAACAACACTGTCGCAATTTCAATATTAAAATTGCATTTGCAACCACATGTTAATGAAACTTTTGATGTTAGGTGTGCATGTCATGTTTATAATTTAATTGTTAAAAGTGGCCTTGATTTATTTTCAATAGAGATTAGTCTTGTTAGAAGAGTAGTTGGTGTCATTCAATAAAATAATAGACATTCTAGAATAATGGAATTTAAAGATAAGTGTGTCCAGTATAACCTCCAACCCCGATTCATGGCAGAAGAAATTATTACTAGATAGAACTATACATATTTATTTTTAAAAGTTTGCTACAAATATAGATTCTCAATAACTGAAGTTGCTAATGCACACTGTACGAATCCAAGCCGTATGTTAACAACTGATACTTGGGCGGTCATTAATGATGTTAAATTTTTACATAAATTTTATACTGCTACTGTTGAGTTTTGTAGATCTTATTACCCTACTATTGCTATGGGTTTAGTACATATAGCGGAAATTTTGTTTTATACTCTTTGAATTTAAGAAGAAAGAAAAATATACGGCTGTTGTGGAAAATATGCAAGCCAAATTCAAAAAATATTTCTATCCATTTCCTCCAATTTACTTAATTGGTGCAGTTTTAAATCCTTCTATTAAGATGTCTGATTGTCATCAATTAATGAATGCTTTATATACTTATATGGAGATTGGGGAAACTAAAACCCCAAATTTATATACTTCTATGAACAACCTAAATTATTATTTACAGCAATTATATAATTATTATGCAAATATAATTGATAATGCTGCAGGTAATGTTAATCCTACTATGCAATGTAGCACTTCTGCTACCGTGGCTGAAGATGAAGGATTAGATGAAAGTTATAATATTTTTTATACCTTTTCTAACACTCAAACAAGTTGCAGGAACATTGATGAACTTCAATTCTACTTGCAGAAGCAAAATGAGCCTCGCACAAAGGATTTTTCACCGTTGGGGTGGTGGCATGAAAATGGAAAGCAATTTTCTGTTCTTTTCGCAATGGCTCGGGACGTGATGAATGTGCTAATTTCAATTGTTGCATCCGAGAGTGCATTTAGCCAAGCAAGACAACAATTTGGAGATACGCGTCACTCACTGGAAGCAATACTTTGGAAGTTTTAGTATGTATGAGAGATTGGATTAGATCGGAAAGAAGAAATCAAGGACGTGAAGATGTTGATACCCCGGAAGACGAGGAACTTGGAGATATATTAACAAATGGTAACCCATCCGAATTAAACACTCCAGAAGAATGCCACTCAGTTCATATTGGTTACGAGGAACTTAGCAGGGCAATGCAAAATATTTGAATTTATTTATTGTTATTTGTTAAAGATGTAAACATTTCAATTTGTAAGTTTCAAATCTGAATTATGAAATATGAAATAAAAGAAGCACTTGCAAATTGCACTAAGTGCAAATTTTCTCATCTTCCTTCTATTCTTTAATTTAAAATTTTAAATTAATACAAATTCTTAATATAATTTACAATAGTTCTACTTTTGAAATTCAAACTTTAATTTTGAAATTTAAAATTCAAACTTAAAATATTCAAACTTTAATAGTTTTAATTTTGAAATTCAAACTTAAAGTCTTAAATTGAAACTTTAATTTTAAAAATTCAAACTTAAAGTCTTAAATTGAAACTTTAATTTTGAAATTTAAAATTAAAGTCTTAAATTGAAACTTTAATTTTGAAATTCAAAGTTTCAAACTTAAAGTCTTAAATTGAAACTTTAATTTTGAAATTCAAACTTAAAGTCTTAAATTGAAACTTTAATTTTGAAATTCAAAGTTAAAGTTTTAAATTGAAACTTTAATTTTGAATTCAAACTTAAAGTCTTAAATTGAAAGTTTATAAGTGCAAGTTTTTCTCATTTACTTTGTATTCTTTAAATTAATACAAAGTATTAAAATAAATTACAATAGTTATACGAAATTACAAAAAAAAATTAAAAATACATTAAACCCTGCCCGGCCTTGCCCCTTTAACCCGTAACCCGTACCGTTCAATTTTTACTCGAAAATAATCCAACCCGTTAAACCCGTTAAGATTGGGCCCGAAACCAGCCCGGTTTCAAATCCGGATGGGTTAAAAAAATGGGCCCGGCCCGGCCCACCCGTTTAACACCTTTAGGTGAAAGTTGTTCACTACTGCGACGCGGTCAAAGCCATGGAGTACAGTGGAAGAGAACATCCATTTATATAGAATATGAGAAGCAAAATCACTACATTAAGACAAGTGTCTTAACCACAAAAAGCCAAGTGGTATTTTTAAGACAAAATAAACTACTTTTCTAACCAACTTTTTATTAAATTTTAAATTTTGAATTAATTGGTTAGACTATCTGAATTAATGAATATGGATATCATAATTATTAATTAAAAACGAAAAATACAAAAAATATATTCTACTCATTCAAACTTGAGTTTTAAAATAATTTTATAATAAAAACAAAAAAAACAAAAAAATAAAAACTTACTAATTTAAATTGGAGAGTAATTTCTTCCTAATATAGTTGTAGTAGTGTGTGTATATATATGGGAGAAGTTATTATACTAAATTAGTTTTTTTTATTAATAACTCACATGTCAATTTAGCAATATATATATATATATATTACAAACTAATATGCTAATAAAAACTTCTATTAACAATGCAATTATACTAAATATTGGATAATATAATAAAGAAAAATACATAACAAAAAATTATTGGATGACTATATTAGTCCTTTTAATTTAATAGACATTTTATTTACTGAAATTCCGATAATATTATCGAGAACAACAGAACAAAATTTAATTGATTTTTTAAGACTAATAAAATATATATCTTCTCTCATATTACAAAAAAAAAATGACGATCAGACTAAAATATTAAACAAAATAATATGCTAATAAATATTGTTATTAACATTGTATAATTACTAAACATTGGATAATATAATTAATAAAAAAAATATAAAACAAAAAAGTTCTTCAATAATCTACACGTTTTATACCTCGTGCAAATGAATCCCCACGTTCGAACCTAACTTCTTTCACTTATTTCACGACATTACACCACATTTATGGATTGTTCGTATAATACAACAAAAGTGGAAATATTTTGTCCTCCAAATAAATTTTCTCACAACTTTTATCACTTTGCTCACGTTTTGCAATGCAGTTAAATTGTAAGACAGTTAAATTAATACCCATATTCCAACACTCAACTTTCCATCTCCCTGCACATTTACTCCCCACTTACCCACTATACTCTTAACCACTTCCCCATCCTATTAATGACATAATATTACCATTATAAATAGAAACTAAACTTGCCGGTTATATCTAAAAAGGTGACAGAAGAAACAAAAACAGATTACAGTGGGATATTATTAAGTAAAACATATTGTTGAAAATCACGTCTACCTCAACTGTCAGTGATTTCATACGTAAGGTTTGTTTTTTAATTTGTTAATTAACGATTTTTAGTACACATTTCGATCTATTCATGCTTCTTTTAACACATGTCACATTAAGAAATTTCAGTTATTTGGCTATAATCATCAGTTCACTGTTAGCTACATTAAGAGGCACACAATTTTGATTGTAATGAAGTTGTACTGATTGTTGAATATATCGTTTTAATAACTAAACACATTACGTTTTGCTAGCTTTGAATTATTTACGTGTTCTCTTCTGAAAGTTAGATTTATTTTGTTCAAACAAGTATTCTGAAGAAGCATGATACATTGTACATACTCTTCTCATTATATGCACATTAAAGGCCAATGAAAACTGGTTTGGAAAAATTTACTCAACATTTTATATAATATACATTTACTGAATTATTACATTTACATGTTGTACCTATTCATATTACTTTTTTACTCTTATTTTAGATATGGATGAAAACGACATGATGAAATTATTCCTACTACGACTACCCAAATTGAACGAAGGGGACAACGTAAAAGGGCACGTCGTCGCAAGTTTTATTCGTATAATGCTTCACAGTCAAAGCGTGAAGTTATTAGAAAAATCCCAAGGGCGATGCAAAAAATGTTAATAGATCGAAGGGAGGAAATAAGAGAAAAAGAAAAGAAATTTAGAGAGCTTAAGCCTTCAATAGATTTTCATATTGCAAATTATCACGTTACTCGAGATGCTTTAATTGATAGTATAGACAAAATTGTACTATATGATTGGGAAGCGTTAATAATTTTAGTAGATTCACTTGGACAACCATTATGTACTATTTTAATTGACATTTATCACGAGGTTTGGCCAAGTGAACCTTTTTGGGTTTATATTATTAAATTTGAAGATTAGTGGAAAAATCGGTTGTACGACTACCTGTAAAAATTTTAATTAATGAAAGTTTGTTATTTGTTTTCAACATTACCTATCATTTTACGGAATGTTTTTTCTTACGAGTATTAAATAAAATAAAAAGCATCATGGAATAACAACAACAACAACAACAACAACCCAGTATAATCCCACTTAGTGGGGTCTGGGGAGGGTAGTATGTACGCAGACCTTACCCCTACCCTGGGGTAGAGAGGCTATTTCCAAATAGACCCCCGACATCCTTCCCTCCAAGAACAACCTAGAGCTCTGATACCAACTTGTCACGACCCTAGTTCACCAATTGTGAACATGTCGTGATGGCACCCAGTCCCCACGACTAGGTAATCCTAACACGTTGCGGAATCTATAAGTTATAAATACTTAAATAAGAAACAGCGGAAAATAACATAAAAGATATGTAATCCGTGCCGCTTGGCACATACATCCGTCACACAATAAATAAAACACTACCAAGATCCGAAACCCCACGGTAACACAGACTAAAAGAGAAATACAACTGTGGCTCTATGTGTAAAGAGTATCTAACAACGAAATGAAGAAAAATGTCAACTAGTAATACTAGAATAGAAGGGAAGCCTCCGGATCCGCGGACGTAGCGGATCATACCTCGAAGTCTCCCAGAAAGCTGCAGAATCACCTAGTACGAGCCTGCTCTGATGTACCTGGATCTGCACAACAAAAGTGTGCAGAAGAGTAGCATGAGTACACCACGGCGGTACTCAGTAAGTGCCAAGCCTAACCTCGATGGAGTAGTGACGAGGAAGGTCGGGGCCCTACTGAGAAACAATAATAATATGATGATAACAAAATAAACAGTTTAACAGATAATAACAATAATTTCCGAAATAACAACATTACGATGATTACTACAACTGTCTACAATCAAGCTAACAACAAATAACCAACTCAAATAAACGAATCCGGGATCTGTGGGAATTGAACCCACAGTCCCATTCTCAGTACCTCTGGGTCTCCGGGAATCGAACCCGCAGCCCATGTCTCAATAATATCTCAATAACTCGGGATCTCCGGAAATCGAACCCGCAGTCCTTACCAGTAATTCAGCATCTTGGGAATCGAACCCGTAGTCCACATTTCAATAATCTCAGGATCTCGGGAATCGAACCCGTAGTCCACATTTCAATAATCTCAGGATATCGGGAATCGAACCCGTAGTCCCTACCAATAACTCAGGATCTCGGGAATCGAACCCGTAGTCCACATTTCAATAATCTCAGGATCTCGGGAATCGAACCCGTAGTCCACATTTCAATAATCTTAGGATCTCGGGAATCGAACCCGTAGTCCATAACCACAGCAAGTAAAGGAATACACAGAGAGAAGCATAATATGCCTAATGATAACTTCGCCGATGAACAGCGCCATCGATTACCAAGAAAACTCAAGTAAGTCAATTAAGCAACTAGACATTTAGATTCTATCTAATCATGCTTTTCTAACTACTACCGGGTAGGAATATCGAATTTAACAACTAAAAACAGTAATATCACTCATTGAACATTTTGAGTAAAGTATGTGTTCAACAACCAGCGCATGTACACGCCCGTCACCTCGCGTACAAGGCATTTAAAGTATCACAATAATATCCTAGGGGTGAAAGTCCCCCACACGAAGTTAGACAAGCCACTTACCTCAATTCCGGTACAAAACCGCTAAGTAATAACCCTCTTGCCACTAATGTCGGCCTCCACAAGTATAGAATCCTGATAAAAATCAATAGAATCACATCACAATAGGCCAATTGGGCATTACCCAATCAAATTAACTCAAAATTCACCAAAACCCACAAGTTGCCAAAACCCGACTTTCGGTACGCTTATCGAAAAATCACGACAATTATATATTCGGGTTCCTTATCTCAATACGAGTTCGTGCATATAAAATTTATCGAAATCGGACTCCGTTAGTCCATTCAAATCAAAGGTTTTCTAAAGGTTTTGGTCTAGGGTGAAAACTCCCATTAATTACCCCAAATTCCTCCATTTTCATGAAAAATTTGCATAATATTATCAACAACAATCATAATTGGAGTCCATAATTGATTACCTGAAGAAACCCCTTGAATCTCCCTTCAAAATCGCCCAAATCGCCCCTTAAGCCGAGCCCTCAAAGTTTGGAAATGTTTCTGAAATTTCTAACTTCCGATATAATTAACTCTCTGCGATTTCCGCTTCTGCGGACGAAATTCCGCTTCTGCGGATCCGCTTCCGCGACATTTTGTCGCTTCTGCGAAGCCCAGGCTTGGCTGGACCATTCCGCTTCTGCGGTCTCTGGGTCGCTTCAGCGATTCCGCTTCTGCGGAAGCACAGTCGCTTCTGCGACTTCGCTTATGCGGACAAGCGTCCGCTCCTGCGGAGGGCCACCAAATAGTTCACTTCCGCTCCTGCGGAAGACTTTCCGCTCCCGCGTGACCGCCTCCACGATCCAAAATCCGCTCCTGCGACCCTCGCCCCTGCGGAGCAAATGTCGCTTCTGCGGACTCGCCTCTGCGGTCCAAGCTCCGCAGAAGCGAATACTACAGAAGGCTGCAAGTTTTTTTTTTAAGATTTTTGCCGTTTAATCACCCGAATTCATCCCGAGTCCCCCGGGACCCTATCCAAACATACCAACACATCCTAATACCTTATTCGAACTTGTTCCAATCCTCAAAACACGTCTAACAACATCAAAACCCATAATTCACATCGAATTCAAGCCTAAATTTCTTAAAACTTTCCGAATTGCACATTCGATCTAAAACCCGACCAAACGACGTCCGAATGACCTGAAAATTTGCGGACATATCCAAAATCACATAACGAAGCTACAGAAATTGTCGAAATTCCATTCCGAACCCCCGGATCAAAATCTCACTTATCGTTCGGATTCGCCAAAATTTCAACCTTCGGCATTTCAAGCCTAATCGAGCTACGGACCTCCAAAATACATTCCAAACGCGCTCCCAACCCCGAAATCACCTAACGGAGCTAATGAAACCATCGGATTTCCGTTCCGAGATCGTCTTAATACTGTTCCGGCTACGGGCCATTTTCTAGCTTCAAAGCTCTTATTTAGGGACTAAGTGTCCCAAAATGCTCAAATTTTTCGAACCGACTCTCCCGGCAACCCACAATAGCAGAAATGAACTTAGGGGAAACAGTTAAATTAGGGATTGGGGCGTAATTTTCTAAAACGACCGGTCGGGTCGTTACATCTTCCCACACTTAAAGATTCGTTCGTCCTCGAACGAGCATAGAAAACATACCCGGAGTAGTGAAAAGATGAGGGTACTGGCTGCGCATATCCTGCTCGGTCTCCCAAGTCGCCTCCTCGACCGGCTGGCCCCGCCACCGAACCTTTACCGAAGCGATGTTCTTTGACCTTAGCTTTCTGACCTGCCTGTCTAGAATGGCTACTGGCTCCTCAACATAAGACAGATCCTTGTCTAGCTGAACAGAAGTGAAATCCAACACATGCGACGGTCACCATGGTATCTCCGGAGCATGGAGACATGAAATACGGGGTGAACTCCGCTAGGCTGGGAGGTAAGGCCAACTCATAAGCAACCTCCCCAACACGCCTCAAAATCTCAAAAGGGCCAATAAATCTAGGACTCGGCTTCCCTTTCTTTCCAAACCTCATAACGCCCTTCATGGGCGAGACTCGAAGTAGAACCCGCTCACCAACCATAAAAGCCACATCGCGAACCTTCTTGTCCGCATAACTCTTCTGTCTAGACTGGGCCGCACGAAGTCTGTCCTGAATCACCTTGACCTTGTCCATAGCCTCCTGAACCATATCAGTACCTAGCAACCTGGCCTCGCCCGGCTCAAACCAACCCACGGGAGACCTGCACCTCCTACCATATAGGGCCTCGTACGGTGCCATCTGAATACTAGACTGGTAGCTGTTGTTATACAAACTCCGCCAGTGGCAAGAAGTGATCCCACGAACCTCCAAACTCAATCACGCATGCACGGAGCATATCCTCCAAAATCTGAATAGTGCGCTCGGACTGCCCATCAGTCTGGGGGTGAAAGGCTGTGCTCAGCTCCACCCGAGTACCTAACTCCTCCTGTACGGCTCTCCAGAACCGTGAAGTGAACTGAGTGCCTCTATCTGAAATGATGGAAACTGGAATACCATGCAGCCGAACTACCTCCCTGATATAGATCTCCGCTAGTCGCTCCGATGAATATGTAGTGCTCACCGGTATAAAATGGGCGGACTTGGTCAGCCGATCCACAATGACCCAAATGGAATCAAACTTCCTAACCGTCCGTGGAAGTCCAGATACAAAGTCCATGGTGATGCGCTCCCATTTCCACTCTGGAATCTCAATCCGCTGCATCAATCCACCCGGACGCTGATGCTCATACTTCACCTGCTGGCAGTTGAGGCATTTGGAAACATAATCAACTATATCCCTCTTCATCCGCCTCCACCAGTAATGCTGTTTCAAGTCCTGATACATCTTCGCGGCACCCGGATGGATGGAATACCGCGAACTATGGGCCTCTGCTAGAATCAGCTCTCGAAGATCATCTACATTGGGCACACAGATACGCCCCCGCATCCTCATGACTCCATCATCCCCGATGGTAACATCTCGAGCATCACCACGCCGAACTCTATCCTGAAGGACAAGCAAACGTGGGTCGTCGAATTGACGCTCCCTGATGCGGTCAAATATAGAAGACCGAGAAACTACACAAGCTAGAACCCGACTGGGCTCCGAAAGATCCAATCTAACAAACTGTCTAGCTAAAGCCTGATCATCCATCGCCATAGGCCTCTCCGAAGCTGGTAGATACGCTAAACTCCCCAAACTCTGTGCCCGACGACTCAAGGCATCAGCAACCACATTAGCCTTGCCCGGATGATAGAGAATAGTAATATCATAGTCCTTCGGTAGTTCCAACCATCTCCTCTGACGCATATTCAGGTCCTTCTGCTTAAGCAAGTGCTGCAAGCTCCGGTGATCAGTGTAGATCTCCGAAGGAACCCCATATAAATAATGACGCCAAATTTTCAAGGCGTGAACAATGGCAGCTAGCTCCAAATCATGAACAGGGTAATTCTTCTCATGCACCTTCAGCTGTCTCGACGCGTAGGCAATCACCCTACCGTCCCGCATCAATACCGCACCGAGTCCAACTCGTGAGGCATCACAATATACAGTATAGGACCCCGAACCTGTAGGCAACATCAATATAGGGGCCGAAGTCAAAGCTGTCTTGAGCTTCTGAAAGCTCGCCTCACACTCGTCTGTCCACTGAAAAGGGGCACCCTTTTGGGTCAATCTAGTCATAGGTGCTGCAATCGAAGAGAACCCCTCTACGAAACGACGGTAATAGCCCGCCAAACCAAGGAAACAGCGAATCTCAGTAGCGGAGGAGGGTCTGGGCCAACTCTGCACGGCCTCCACCTTCCTCGGATCTACTCGAATACCATCACTCGATACCACGTGGCCCAAAAATGCCACCGAACTCAACCAGAATTCACATTTAGAGAACTTGGCATAAAGCTGCTTCTCCCTCAGGATCTGAAGCACTATTCTCAAATGCTGCTCGTGCTCTTCCCGGCTCCGAGAATATACTAGAATATCATCAATGAAGACAATATCGAACGAGTCCAGATAAGGCCTGAACACACTGTGCATCAAATGCATAAAGGCTGCTGGGGCATTAGTCAGCCCAAAAGACATCACGAGGAACTCATAGTGACCATACCGGGTCCTGAAGGCAGTCTTCGGGATATCTGGCTCCCGAATCTTCAGCTGGTGATACCCATAGCGCAAATCAATCTTAGAAAACACATGTGCACCATGTAGTTGGTCAAATAAATCATCAATACGGGGCAAAGGATACCGGTTCTTCACTGTAACCTTGTTCAGCTGACGATAGTCAATACACATACGCATAGAACCGTCCTTTTTCTTCACAAACAACGTAGGAGCACCCCAAGGCGAAACACTGGGTCGAATGAAACCCTTACCCAATAACTCCCGTAACTAATCTTTCAACTCCTTCAACTCAGGAGAAGCCATCCGGTATGGTGGAATAGAAATGGGCTGAGTGCCCGGAAACAAATCAATAGCAAAATCTATGTCTCTGTCGGGCGGCATGCCCGAAGATCAGCTAGAAATACATCAGCAAAGTCACGTACCACAGGAACGGAATCAATAGAGGGAGTGTCAATACTGACATCCCGCACATAGGCTAGATAAGCAGCACACCCCTTCTCAACCATACGCTGAGCTCTGAGAAAAGAAATAACACGGCTAGGGGTGTGATCTAGAGTACCACTCCACTCAATACGTGGAATGCCCGGCATAGCCAGCGTCACGGTCTTGGCGTGACAATCAAGAATAGCATAATGGGGCGACAACCAGTCCATGCCCAGAATAATATCAAAATCGACCATCCCAAGCAGCAATAGATCCGCTCTGGTCTCAAAATCACAAATGGTAATCAAACACGACCGATATACGCGGTCCACTACCAAAGAATCACCCACCGGAGTGGAAACATAAATGGGGGCACTCAAAGAATCCCGAGGCACACCCGGATGAGAAGCAAAGTAAGAAGACACATATGAAAAAGTGGAACCAGGGTCGAATAGAACCGATGCCTCCCCGTGACTAACCATAATAATACCGGTGAAACAGAGTCGGATGCAACAGCCGCGGCGCGATCGGGAATATCATAGAATCTGGCTCGTCCCCCTCTCGAGGGCGGCCTCTGGAACCCTGACCCCCGCCCCTAGATGACTGGGCAGGTGGAGTGGCAGCTGGGGCTGGAATGATAGCCTGCTGGCCCTGAGAACCACGCGAATGCTGTGATGACTGATGAGGGGCTCCTCTCCTGCGCCTGGGGCACTCCCTAACCAGGTGGCGAGTATCCCCGCACTCAAAACAAGCTCTGGGAGGACGCGGTGGTTGTGACTGACCGGCCTCACCCCCACTAGTCTGACCCCTGGAAGGACCCCGCGCAGGAGGTGCACTGGAAACTGGGGGAGCATAATAAGGCTCCTGAGGTGCTGGAAGACCTGGAGTACTACCGGCTGCGGCAATGCCGAGTGAACTGGTCGACCGGAATAACCCCTGCCAAAACGACCGGCTGATGAAGTGCGGGCACTAGAGAAATGACCCGACTCACGAGACCTCTTGGCCTCTCTCTCCCTCCGCTCTCTAGGGAGCATACTCTCAATCCTCTTGGCAATGCTAACTGCCTGCTGATAAGATATATCTGTCTCAAGCTCTCTGGCCATGCCGGATCGGATAGGCGGAACAAGGCCCTCAATAAATCTCCGCACTCGCTCCCGAACCGTGGCTACCAAAGCCGGTGCATGCCTGGCTAGGCGGGTGAAACCGATAGCATACTCCGATACTGACATGGAGCCCTGTCGCAACCGCTCAAACTCCGAGCGCCAAGAATCCCTAAGGCTCTATGGAACAAACTCCCTCAAAAACAGATCTGAAAACCGCGTCCAAGTCAATGAAGCAGACTCCTCTGGACTATCCAACTCATACGTGCGCCACCAATCATAAGCGGCCCCACGAAACCTGAAAAGCAGTGAAGGAAACCCCGCTGGTCTCCACAATCCCCATAGTACGAAGAATACGATGACACTCCTCCAGAAAACCCAATGCATCATCTGAAGCCAAACCACTAAACACTGGAGGGTCATATTTCTTGAACCTCTCCAATCTACGCTGCTCGTCCTCAGAGGCAGCTGGTCCACCTCCGGACTGTGCTGGGGCAGCAGGAGGCATAACCAAAACATCTGGAACCTGCCTCACTGGCACACGCTGCTCTGGTGTAACGGCTGCGGGAGTCTGGGCCCCTCCCCCGGCCTGAGATGTAGCTGCAACAAGAGGAAGCAATCCTGCCTGGGCTAAAGTGGTATACATACTCATGAACTGAGCCAGGGTCTCCTGTAGTGCTGGAGTAGTAGCAGCTGTAGTCGGTGTACCAGGTGCCTGCGCTCCAACCTGGTCTACCTGTGGCACCTCAGCGGCAGCGCGCGCGGGTGCTGTGGCTGCACCTCGAGCGCGTCCTCGTCCTCTACCTCGGCCCCGGCCTCGGACGGCGGCAATAGGGGGCGCGGGTACCTGATCGTCGCGAGTAGCTCGTGTCCTTACCATCTGTGAGAGAATAGAAAGCAATAGTTTAGATTTGGTGTCAAAACATCACATGACAAGAAATTCAAAAGAAATGAAGATTTTTCCTAAACAGTTACATAGCCCCTCGTAGATAAATACGGACGTCTCCGTATCGATCGGCGAGACTCTAAATAACCGGTCTGTGTCCCGTGACTCCTATGAACCTAGAGCTTTAATACCTACTTGTCATGACCCTGGTTCACCAATTGTGAACATGTCGTGATGGCACCCAATCCCCACGACTAGGTAAGCCTAACACGTTGCGGAATCTATAAGTTATAAATACTTAAATAAGAAACAACGGAAAATAACATAAAAGATATGTAATCCGTGCCGCTTGGCACATACATCCGTCACACAATAAATAAAACACTACCAAGATCCGGAACCCCACAGTAACACAGACTAAAAGAGAAATACAACTGTGGCTCTATGTGTAAAGAGTATCTAACAACGAAATGAAGAAAAATGTCAACTAGTACTACTAGAATAGATGGGAAGCCTCCGGATCCGCGGACGTAGCAGATCATACCTCGAAGTCTCCCAGAAAGCTGCGGAATCACCTAGTACGAGCCTCCTCTGATGTACCCGGATCTGCACAACAAAAGTGTGCAGAAGAGTAGCATGAGTACACCACGGCGGTACTCAGTAAGTGCCAAGCCTAACCTCGATGGAGTAGTGACGAGGAAGGTCGGGCCCTACTGAGAACAATAAACATATGATGATAACAAAATAAACAGTTAAACATATAACAGCAAAATTTCCGAAATAACAACATTACGATGATTACTACAACTGTCTACAATCAAGCTAACAACAAATAACCAACTCAAATAAACGAATCCGGGATCTGTGGGAATTGAACCCACAGTCCCATTCTCAGTACCTCTGGGTCTCCGGGAATCGAACCCGCAGCCCATGTCTCAATAATATCTCAATAACTCAGGATCTCCGGAATCGAACCCGCAGTCCCTACCAATAAGTCAGGATCTCGAGAATCGAACCCGTAGTCCTCATTTCAATAATCTCAGGATCTCGGGAATCGAACCCGTAGTCCATATTTCAATAATCTCGGGATCTCGGGAATCGAACCCGTAGTCCACATTTCAATAATCTCGGGATCTCGGGAATCGAACCCGTAGTCCACATTTCAATAATCTCAGGATCTCGGGAATCGAACCAGTAGTCCACATTTCAATAATCTTAGGATCTCGGGAATCGAACTCGTAGTCCATAACCACAGCAAGTAAAGGAATACACAGAGAGAAGTATAATATGCCTAATGATAACTTCGCCGATGAACAGCGCCATCGATTACCAAGAAAACTCAAGTAAGTCAATTAAGCAACTAGACATTTAGATTCTATCTAATCATGCTTTTCTAACTACTAACGGGTAGGAATATCGAATTTAACAGCTAAAAACAGTAATATCACTCATTGAACATTTTGAGTAAAGTATGTGTTCAACAACCAGCGCATGTACACGCCCGTCACCTCGCGTACAAGGCATTTAAAGTATCACAATAATATCCTAGGGGTGAAAGTCCCCCACACGAAGTTAGACAAGCCACTTACCTCAATTCCGGTACAAAACCGCTAAGTAATAACCCTCTTGCCACGAATGTCGGCCTCCACAAGTATAGAATCCTGATAAAAATCAATAGAATCACATCACAATAGGCCAATTGGGCATTACCCAATCAAATTAACTCAAAATTCACCAAAACCCACAAGTTGCCAAAACCCGACTTTCGGTACGCTTATCGAAAAATCACGACAATTATATATTCGGGTTCCTTATCTCAATACGAGTTCGTGCATATAAAATTTATCGAAATCGGACTCCGTTAGTCCATTCAAATCAAAGGTTTTCTAAAGGTTTTGGTCTAGGGTGAAAACTCCCATTAATTACCCCAAATTCCTCCATTTTCATGAAAAATTTGCATAATATTATCAACAACAATCATAATTGGAGTCCATAATTGATTACCTGAAGAAACCCCTTGAATCTCCCTTCAAAATCGCCCAAATCGCCCCTTAAGCCGAGCCCTCAAAGTTTGGAAATGTTTCTTAAATTTCTAACTTCTGATATAATTAACTCTCTGCGATTTCCGCTTCTGCGGACGAAATTCCGCTTCTGCGGATCCGCTTCCGCGACATTTTGTCGCTTCTGCGAAGCCCAGGCTTGGCTGGACCATTCCGCTTCTGCGGTCTCTGGGTCGCTTCAGCGATTCCGCTTCTGCGGAAGCACAGTCGCTTCTGCGACTTCGCTTATGCGGACAAACGTCCGCTCCTGCGGAGGGCCACCAAACAGTTCACTTCCGCTCCTGCGGAAGACTTTCCGCTCCTGCGTGACCGCCTCCACGATCCAAAATCCGCTCCTGCGACCCTCGCTCCTGCGGAGCAAATGTCGCTTCTGCGGACTCGCCTCTGCGGTCCAAGCTCCGCAGAAGCGAATACTACAGAAGGCTGCAAGTTTTTTTTTTAAGATTTTTGCCGTTTAATCACCCGAATTCATCCCGAGTCCCCCGGGACCCTATCCAAACACACCAACACATCCTAATACCTTATTCGAACTTGTTCCAATCCTCAAAACACGTCTAACAACATCAAAACCCATAATTCACATCGAATTCAAGCCTAAATTTCTTAAAACTTTCCGAATTGCACATTCGATCTAAAACCCGACCAAACGACGTCCGAATGACCCGAAAATTTGCGGACATATCCAAAATCACATAACGAAGCTACAGAAATTGTCGGAATTCCATTCCGACCCCCGGATCAAAATCTCACCTATCGTTCGGATTCGCCAAAATTTCAACCTTCGGCATTTCAAGCCCAATTGAGCTACGGACCTCCAAAATACATTCCAAACGCGCTCCCAACCCCGAAATCACCTAACGGAGCTAATGAAACCATCGGATTTCCGTTCCGAGATCGTCTTAATACTGTTCCGGCTACGGGCCATTTTCTAGCTTCAAAGCTCTTATTTAGGGACTAAGTGTCCCAAAATGCTCAAATTTTTCAGAACTGACTCTCCCGGCAACCCACAATAGCAGAAATGAACTTAGGGGAACAATTAAATTAGGGATTGGGGCGTAATTTTCTAAAACGACCGGTCGGGTCGTTACACGAACTCACAACCTCTCGGTTGTAAGTGGGGGTTGCTTACCATCAGAGCAACCCCTCTTGTCTTATCATGGAATAACAATGACTTATTATTTAAAAAAAAAACAAACGTTTACGACATATCCAATTTCTTAAAAGAGGAAAAACATGAATACACACATTACTTATCAATAATATAATGGGTCGTCCTTAAATAACGTCCTCTACATTCAAACAACAGTGATATATGAAGTTACTGCAACATGGCGACGTGAAATGCATAACACTTCCCTACAATCATACTTTTAAATCTATTCACAGTTGGAATATGCTCTCTCACATATTTTGAAAAATGGTCAGTCATAATTAGGGTTGTTGCAAATAGTTTATCGCTCACAATTTTGTTTTGTTTATAATATGCTATTATTATGTACACCTTTGTTACAAAATAGTGAAAACGGTATAAATTGTTAATATGTTGAATGCACTCAATCAAATTGACATTACAATTTCCTTATCTAATCATTTTGTTAAATACTTGAAACAAGTAGTTTATCAATTTGTTCGTTGTTCAACATTTATAATCATCTTATACCTGTCTAAATAACACAAACATTTCTATCGACCCTATGCCCGTGTATCGCACGGGTAGTGTTAAGGGTGGTCAACTGACCCTTTGCTGAAAAATAACACGGTATATATAGATAAAATATTATATTTTAGAAATATATAACATATATAGAACACACTTTATCAAAACAAAAAATTTTAGTTCTTTTAAATTTAAACAACCTTTTAAAATTACTAGCTTCGTTATTGCGTACACTAGTAGAAAGAAAAAAGGTAATAAAGTCTTTCACATTAATTTTAACGTAGAAGATTAGTGGCTACTTTGCTCGTTATTAAAGTAAATACTGCCCGCGCAATTTTTACTTACTCTATACTATCAAATGCATTCTCGCGCTTCGCCAAATTGATACCACCGTACTCCCCTCGCCGGCGAACTCCTCCACCGGCACTGTTGATCTCTTTGTCCGGTGAATTCTCGCGTCTGTAAGTTTCTCCTTTTTCCTCTATTATACTGCTCCCAGTTTTAGTTAGTTTTCTTGTTTGGTTTATTTCAGTTTGTAGTATTTCTTTTCCTTTGTAGAAGAATGTGGAAGTTGAAGGTTGGTGAAGGAGATAATCCATGGCTTCGGTCGCTGAACAATCACGTAGGACGCCAGGTCTGGGAGTTTGATTCGAACATCGGGTTTGAGGAAGACCTAGCTGAGATCGAGAAGTTTCGCGAAGAGTTTCGCAACAATCGGTTTGAGACAAAACACAGTTCTGATCTTCTTATGCGTTATCAGGTGGAGTGATGATCACTGAAATTTACCTTCTCGCAAATTTCTACCACATTTCTTGATCCTTGATGTTGTTCCTTATTATTATTCTTGTTATTGTTATTGTTACTGTTATTGTTGTTATTATTGTTATTGTTGTTGTTTCTCTCTGTGGAAACTGGAAAGATGCTTGGTGATTTGCTATGTACTTATGTCAGCTTCAAAGCTTAACTCTTATGTAGATTTGTACTTTGTGCTATATAGTTCTCTGCTACTTTTTGTGAATATTCCTCCTCTTTATTGAAGATTCTAAGATTTTTTTGTGTTACATATAAATCAGAGAGGATGTGAAATTCTTTGTTAGCGCTTTTACTTTACATCCTATGCTTTTCCAAGAGTTGTTTAGTCTATCAGAGATTTATATGTCAGTTGAAAAATGTAATGAACTTCTAGTGCTTTTTTATTTTTATTTTTTATTTATTATTATTTTGGAGAATTTTGGCCTTGGATGAGTTTATATGGAGTAACATGGTTAGTGAGGATTCATATAGCCGACTACAACTTGGTTCGGACTGAGGCATAGTAGTTGTTATTGTTGTATATTGGGATGAATTTGACAGACGTTTGTGATATCAGATTGTATATGTTTCTGTGGACACTTCGCCAAAATAATAATATAGCTATATGCGCCGGCAATATTAGTTTGATTGCTTCCAGAATTACTTAGAAGTACTGATTGTATGCTTCTATCAGCTCATAATCTTGTATCCTCTGTGTAACTTTCACATGGACAAGAATGGAATATGTGTTGGGATGTTTTAGAACCTAGTCTACAATTTGCTAGGTGACTTGGCACATGACACTCATTATTTCTTTTAGCAGCTGTTCTAGGTGAAAAAGATAGCAGCATTTGGTCCTTGTGAGTATCTCCCATACGAAGTAGTCATTATCACATTCTTCTTTGTTTTCTCTTCTGAATTTCAGTTTTCAAAGGAGAACCCCCCGGGTACAATTTTGCCCCAAGTCCAAGTTATTGACATTGGAGATGTAACCGAAGATAATGTAGCCACCACATTGAAAAGGGCTCTCAGTTTTTATTCTACTCTACAAGCTCATGATGGTCACTGGGCAGGAGATTATGGAGGGCCAATGTTTCTAATGCCTGGCCTGGTAATTGTTTTTCTTGCATTGGTTGGTTATAAAATCACATTCCTATTTATTTCATGGCTTGAAATTTGGCTGTAAACTTTTGCTATGTTGTAATGTACATTTCCTCTGTTAGTCTATGTTGTAATCAATGACGATCGATCTCATTATACAGACCAGATATAAGCACTTCGCTTTCTTTGTTTTTTATTTTGTTAATCTAATGGTATAGGTTATTGCATTATCTGTTACTGGGGCACTTAGTGCAGTGTTATCCGAAGAGCATAAACGAGAGATATGTCGTTATCTTTACAATCATCAGGCATGTACAACATTTTGAATTTATTTCTTATTATTTGTATTGCTCTGTTGTCAATTTTCTGAAGTTTACTTTCTTTTCTGTTTATTCTAAACTTTTCTTAACATCGTTAAATGGCAGAACAGTGATGGTGGGTGGGGTTTGCATATTGAAAGCCCCAGTACCATGTTTGGTTCTGTTCTGAGTTATGTTACTCTAAGGTTGCTCGGTGAAGGAGCTAATGGTGGAGAAGGGGCAATGGAGAAGGGACGCAAATGGATTTTGGACCATGGTAGTGCCACTGCGATAACCTCATGGGGGAAAATGTGGCTCTCAGTTCAGTAACTTTAACTTTTACAATTTATTTACTTCGGGCGTGCTTTGTTAGATGTGTGTCAGGTGATGCATTCTTGATAATTTTACATTTTCTTGCCCCACTGATTCATTAGGTGCTTGGAGTATTTGAGTGGTCTGGGAACAATCCACTTCCTCCAGAAATATGGCTTCTTCCCTATATCCTTCCATTTCATCCAGGTCAGTCTGCAGTTTCATTTGTTCATTATTTTCAATTTATGAATTTCAAATCCAATGTACTTATAAGAAGATCTCAAGTTCAGCGTAATAATTCGTGTATTGCGACTGATGAAAAAGCAGGTCTGATTTTATTGCTACATTTTTCTTTAAAATAAGTAACAAGCTCGTATCAACTGATCAGGTTGGCAAGCCACAATTCAAGTAAATAACCTTTCTCGCACCAAATGTAATTTCTATGGGTCTTAAAGTTTCAGTAAGCAACTTATTTTCCCATTAGGCTATTTATTGGCGGTCTATTCTCTTGTTTCCTGAAAATGCTAAGCAGTCAAACCAGCTGATTCATTTTAAGAAACAACTGTGTCCTGTCTTCTCTAAGAAAAGAAAACACTTATTTTGTTAAATCTTCCAGGAAGGATGTGGTGCCACTGCCGGATGGTTTATCTGCCAATGTCATACTTATATGGTAAAAGGTTTGTTGGACCAATCACACCAACAGTTTCATCTCTGAGAAAGGAGCTCTTCACAGTCCATTATCACGAAATAAACTGGAATAAAGCACGCAATGAATGTGCAAAGGTTAGTATGAATAGTAATTAATGCAATTGAAAGACGCATATTTTCTGTGTCTAGTCTAGGGACAATCATGAGAAGAGCTAGAAGTATCCTGCTATATCAATTATTATCTCATTTATCTATCTGTGAAGAAATGGACCTTGATCCTAACTGAACCCAATAAGCTACTTTTTTACTGTTCTTTTCCTTGATCCTAACTGTATAATAAGCAGCCGATGTAAAACCATGTGGATTGCAACTTTTTTACTGTTCTTTTCCTTATAGCTTTCATTTTGTTTTAATGAGCAGGAAGACCTCTACTACCCTCATCCTCTAGTTCAGGATATCCTTTGGGCCTCTCTTGACAAGCTTGTGGAGCCGATTTTTATGCATTGGCCTGGGAAAATATTGAGAGAAAAATCTCTCTGCACTGTAATGGACCACATACATTATGAAGATGAAAGTACTCGCTACATATGCATAGGGCCTGTGAACAAGGTACTAATGCTAAACTTCTTTTGTTGATACATTAAAGTAATCTCTATCAAAACCCTGTCTCGTAAGGTACACGACCTGTGGAAGAATTGTGGGAATTTGTCGATGTTTCTTCCTGGTCCAGAGCATTTGTTTTTAATTGTTTTCACCTTCAAATCTTAGACTAATCTTTTTGCTACTTCTTTCATACTTATGTTTGGGAAGTTTCTTCAACTGTCTAAGTTGCTCGGCCTCTTCACTTTGAGAGCCGTACCCGTGTCGGACACGATGTGGGCGTGGGTGTGGGTGTGAGATCGGTATCGGAACTGGTCAACTGATTTCGGGTACAATACATCAACAATGACAAACACTGTAGAAGCCCACAAGTGGAGTTTAGAGGTCAACCAATTTTGGGTACTTTGACAAATTCGACGTAGAAATTTGGGACAAATACCATGATATCTGAAATAAAAACAAAAGCTAAGGTGAATTGAAGAAAAAGTGGAATACCATGTATGTAGAAATCTCTAAGTTAGTCATTTTTCTTTTGTCTCTTTATCGGGTTCTCCTTTTGATCAATATTTTCTACGTCTCAGAATACCTTATAAGTTTTTCTCATAGTGTCTCATAATTGAGACATATTTTTATAACTCCATTTTTAGATATTTTCAATATTTTAAAAGAATCTCCGCATCCGTATCTATGCCTGGATAAGTACTTCCTGAATCTTAAAATTTAGATCATGAAGGATCCTACCTCTAGATCCACACCCATATCATACACCCGAACTTGAATCCGAGCAACTTAGTCAATTGTTCCTCAATGAGCTACAAACTAATCGTCAGTTTGTCAAATATATTGATGTAGGTCCATATAACATTGAATTTTACTTCTTAAATTCTAGTCTAATTTTACCTTTATCTTTTAGTTAGAAATAAAGTAGAGATTAGATTTTATGTATTACATCCTCTGTCTCAATTTTTATGGTGGTGTTTGACTAAATGGAGAAAGAAAAAAAAAAATACTTTTGAAAAATGTGGAAACATGCCATGACATAGGCCTGAAATTATGTGGCTATAAAAGCATGCCATAAAGGGTAAAAAGGAAATATACGTTAAATTGTTTCCAGATATAGACACGTGTCATTCTTTTTAGAATATACTAATAAGGAAAGATTGTCACGTAAGATGGGATAAAGGAAGTTGTTAGATATTATCTTATCTTTAATCAAAGATAAGTTTTATCATCTTATCTTACTTAGAGTAAAGTCCGAGTAGTTTTAAGAGTTCTAACTTGTTTAGAATCCATCAGTGTATAAATAGGATTTTGATGTAGGAGATGAGTTTGATGAGCTGAGTAATACATTATTAATTGATTTTTCAATCTTATTTTTCTTTTTCCTTGTCCTATTTCTCTCTATGTTCTCTCCCTTCTCCCTTGATCCTTCTAGACTTGCATCAACTTGGTATTAGAGTTTAGGTTTTGATTCATCACAGGCTGTTGCAATCATTTGCACCATGTACGTAATAGAACACCCATCATCCTATCCTCTGCAATGTTTCCCATACTTCAACATTCAATGGACCTTCTTTTTCAAATCTTTATTGAATTTTGGAGATGTTTATTAGGTTTTGCAAGACGCCATTACAAGTGGATTTTGCTTACTCTAATTGGTGGTTTGAAGCGAAAGTATATTCAATAAAAGGATCATTGCTTCATGCTGCATGAATTCGATTAGTGTGAATTTTATTCCATAAATCTGGAACTTTTGGAGTTTGACCTGCTTTTGCACTCATCATTGTCATGTTATTTCCTAACTGTGGGAAAAGGATGTAGTTCTATAAGGCATTGCATTATTATCATCTCTAGTTTCAATTTTACCTTTTTTTTTTGGAATAGCATAGACCATCCTATTTCGTTTAATTGGATAAGGTTTTATCTTTAGTTAGAGACAATATTTTATTGTCTAATTCTAAGTAAGATTTTGTCTAGTCTTATGTTAAAGATAGGGTTATAATAGTTTTAAGATTCATAACTTGTTCAGAACTCATTTTATTATTAATAGGAATCTGGAGTGCTTTGTTTGGTATTCACTTGATGTATAACACTTTATGAATTGATTTATCTTTCTCTCTCTATTTTTCTACCATTATCCCTTCTTCATTCTGGTGCTACATCATATATTCTTCCCTTTTTATGGTAAACTGATCCATCATGTGCAGGTCTTAAATATGCTTTGTTGCTGGGCGGAAGATCCTAATTCGGAAGCTTTCAAATTACATATTCCACGATTATATGATTATCTATGGATTGCTGAAGATGGCATGAAAATGCAGGTCTAGAAATATCACTTGATAATATTCATTAGTCCTTTAGTAATTAGTTCTACTTTGTTTTTCTCACGAAAGTAAGACTGTTTAACTTTATAGATTATTAAATTGGCAGAGTTTCTCAAGTTCCCCACTCTAGTTGCTATGATATTAATTGTTAACATTATTTTCCTTATTTAGAGTAGTCTAAAGATGATATGATGCCATATTGCAGGGATATAATGGAAGTCAATCATGGGATACTTCTTTTGCTATTCAAGCAATCATTTCGACAAACCTTGGTGAAGACTATGGTCCAACTTTGAGAAAAGCACACACGTACATGAAAGACACGCAGGTAATACCTCTGCTCTTTAATATATATGTGGCGTTTTGTCCTTGTTTATCTTGATTTTCATCTCTGGCATGCTAAATTCTTATTTTTTTATAAAGGTGTTAGATGATTGCCCAGGCAATCTTGATTTCTGGTATCGTCATATTTCAAAAGGTGCTTGGCCTTTCTCTACTGCAGATCATGGTTGGCCTATTTCAGATTGTACAGCGGAGGGGCTTAAAGTAGGCATTTTTTTTAAAACCTTCATTTGTTGAGACATTTTCATTTGTAGTGATCTCGTTGTGCCATGTCTATCAGGCATGTCTTCAACTCTCAAAACTACCAGTGGAGATTGTTGGTGAACCATTGGAGGCAAAGCGTTTGTATGATGCTGTAAATGTTATGCTATCATTACAGGTAAAAGCATTTTCTTTTTGTAATTGAAAAATATGGTTTTTTACCTCATTAGATCCGCCTTTTGATGATTTCTTGCAACTGGATTCTTGATAGTTACATACCCTACATATGGTTATTGTAATTATCTTGAAACTGCACATTGCTTTGAATTATTGATGAAGCCTTTTCTAGGATGTATTATGCAGAATCCTGACGGTGGCATAGCGACGTATGAACTGTCAAGGTCATATCCATGGTTGGAGGTATTCAGTTTGGCAAATAACATTAGTTCCATATCAATGTTTTTTTAGCTTTTACAGCAAGGAGCCCGCTGATATCAATAATCTACTTATCTTGTAATAGCTGTTCACTTATGTAACCCAATCGCACCAACCTGAGTTTTGGATTTCTATGCACTAATTTGCCTTTTTATAGCATTTGAAGTATCAAATAATGTTCCCGTTTCACCAAATTTTACATTTTCCTTATATGCCATCCGCCAGTTCTATGACCTAAAACAAGTAGTTGCTCGTGATCTCTACATTTTTATCAGCTATCACAATTCTCCAGGACAACAGGATGGTTATCTCCTCTAAGTTTAGGGTTTGCAGATATGTTAGAACAATATACTGGCTGATGAGTCCAACAGTTTCTGACTACCTGGTTGTATAAGTGCTAGGCACTTGAACGCCTAGAAGTGCAGATACCCAGGGCTGTTGTGGCAACTGGATTATCACGTCTTAGCAAAATGAAAATGTTAGTATAGGACTCTAGGTGTCTGAAGTCCAAACAGGGCACGAGAAAAGTTGGTTTTGTAAAAAGTTCTTTGATGTCATTAAATCCCCCGATTCATTTTGATATAGTAGTTGTTTTTGTTAGTTGATCATTTTTCAAATGTTTAATAGGAGGCAAATTGTGATACTGCCTTTTTTGAGGGTTTGATAGTCATCTTAGAAGCTAGTACATTGTTCTCCTTTTTGAAGTGGTTTCCTGCTTTAAGATGGAAAACGGGGGATTCTCCACTCTTTTTCGCCTTTGGAAAAGCTGAGAGCCTTGACAAACTTTTGCATGAAAGATTTCATTACACATCTGTTTTATGTTTATGCCCCTGTTAGTCTCTAAAGTTACTTCTACGACTTCAACATCTACTCTACTCGTGAACTACACTGGTGAAAACCTAGGGTATTTGCTTATGCTGCATGCCTGTTTAATCATTTACACTTGTCTGATATAGTTGGGGCCTAGCCATTTACATATCACAAGCATTTTACTGTAATACATTTTAAAATTTTATTTATAAAGAATACTAGTTGTGTTATGTAACACGACAATGCATATGCTAGGAGGGAATACTGTACCAGCATATTATGTTGGATTCAGAACCTTTTACCATCTCTTCTGTTTCACTCATTTTCGGCATTTCTTTTCTTTCCTTTTTTTTTTCTCTTTGTTAATTCCTAGAGTATTTCTCACTTATTTCATAGATTTCTCCCGAGATTGTTTGGAGGGTCTCCTTAGGGAGATATTTATCTCCTTGATTAACTCAGGTAAGGGCTGAAGATTGAGTTCATGCCTTCCGTGTAATTCTGTTTGGGCTTTTCAGAGAAGAGGCAATTGGATTCCTTCATTTATTCTTTTATTCTAATGGGAGGAAAAAGACTTTCATGCTTTATGGTTTGAATTCAATGGAATCCTTGCTCCTAGCTTATATTCGCATAGCCCACTCATGAGTAAAACATCCAACTCCCTATAACACATGCAACTGAGTGCAAACGCAATTGCTAAATTTTTTAGATATAGATGTATTGACTAATTAACTATACAATCGAAAGGATTCTCATGGAAAATATAAAATAGAATAAAGTTAATTAAATGCAAGAGAAAACATGAGTTCTCGGCAAAGGAACTGCTCTCTTCTCATTACTGATAATATAGATAAGACACTACTTACATGTTTTGTCATTCTTCTGCTTCTTAGACTTCTATTATGCAAGTTCATTGTTAATGTCGAATCATGTTTCCCTCCTTCAGATAGTCAACCCCGCTGAGACTTTCGGTGATATTGTTATTGATTATCCGTAAGGCATCTGCACCTGTACCTTGTTTCATCTATCAGACTACTTGAGGTGTGTGCAAAAAGGTCTGGAACTTAAGATTAGCCAAAATTATTTGCAGTTATGTAGAGTGTACCTCAGCTGTAATTCAAGCTTTAGCAGCATTTAAGAAATTATACCCCGGGTATCGGAAAGAAGAAGTGGACCATTGTATAAGAAAAGGTGCCTCATTCATTGAAAAGATACAAGCCGCAGATGGCTCCTGGTTAGTTCTTGTTTCCAGTTATAGCCTGTTTCTTGTTTACTGTTCTTTTTTCCCTCTTTGGCTAGTAAAACCATTAGAATTCACTTAATCTCTGAGGTTTCTGGTTAGGTACGGATCTTGGGGAGTTTGCTTTACGTACGGCACATGGTTTGGGGTGAAGGGCCTGCTAGCTGCTGGGAGGAGCTTCAACAATTCTTCTAGCATCCGCAAGGCCTGTGATTTTCTGTTGTCCAAACAAGTATTGTCTGGTGGCTGGGGAGAGAGTTATTTGTCTTGTCAGAATAAGGTAAATGCCATTTCATACCTTGTCAGTTCATGTAAGAGCTATCATGGTTCTCTGCGTACCTTGTAATCTTGCTATGCATGGTATAAAGCACTAACTTCATGTAAATGTTTAACATCAAAACATGTATACATACTATACAGATGTTCTCTACTAATAAAGCAATGAATCTTTAGTAACCATACTAGAATGGTTACGTTCTTCAAACTTGCTTCTAGGTTTTTAGTACCTTACATTTTTCAGCTGGATAAAATGAGGAGAAAATGAGATATGAAGTCCTTAATATCAACCATATATGAATAGGAAAAAAAACTCTTTGATTTAGAACTTGTCTGTTAGAGGTATCATTGAAATCATTAATGAACCACTGAGTTACAAGTATAATTAACTAGTTTGGTAATGCAGTTCAATAGAAAAATGTTACAGTCAATTCGATAACTATGTCCGCAGCTATTAACTGCTGTATTCCCGCTCAAGTGCTGGCCATAACTCTAACTTATTTGCAATTACTGGAATTATTTGCCTCTCAGTTCTAGAAACTAATTTTCAAAATTTTTGTCTTTTGTTTTCACTTTTTTACTTTTATAGGTGTATACAAATCTTGAGGACAACAGATCTCACATTGTTAATACAGCATGGGCTATGCTGGCTCTTATTGAAGCTGGACAGGTATGACTAGTTTCCACCTCAAACATGGCTCATTCCAACTGCTGTATTCGTAAGTTGGCTATACGTTGACTGCTGTATTGTTAGCCAACTGATGTATTGTTAGCCAACTTATAATGCTCCCTATTGATCGAGTTTGCTATCACCAAATAAAATGCTCTAGCAAAGTTGGCTAAGAAAGACGCAAAGCTACCAGTTACGGCGGCCAAACTGCAGCTTTTGGTCGTTTGTATGAGGAGGGCTGAGGTGGAGATAAGAGGTTGTTTAGGTTAGCCAAGGCGCGAGAAAAGAAGACGCGTGACTTGGACCAAGTGAAGTGCATCAAGGACGAAGAAGGTAGAGTTTTGTTGGATGTGGGGCTTATCCGTCAGAGATGGCAGACCTACTTCAATAGTCTCTTGAACAAGGAGGGGGACAGGAGCATTATACTAGGTGATTTGGAACTCTCCTGGAGTCGTTATGACTTTGGGTATTGTAGGCAGTTGAGAGTTGATGAAGTTGAGGGGGCTATGCGTAAGATGAGAAGGGGCAAAGCGACCGGGCTGGATAAATCCCGATGGAACTTTGGAGGAGTACGGGAAAGACATGTTTGGAGTGGCTTACTAGGTTGTTTAATGTCATTTTTAGAACAAAGAAGATGCCCGAAGAGTAGAGGTGGAGCACGATGGTTCCTGTGTGCAAGAACAAGGGTGATATCCAAAATTGCAATAACTGTCGGGGTATCAAGCTACTTAGCCTTACTATGAAAGTTTGGGAGAGAGTGGTAGAGCTAAGGGTGAGGAGAAGTGTGTCTATTTCCGAGACACATTTCTGGTTTATGCCGGGGCGTTCGACTACAGAAGCCATCCACTTTGTTAGGAGATTGATGGAGCAGTATAGGGAGAGAAAGGAGGACTTGCATATGGTGTTCATCGACTTAGAAAATGCGTACGATAGATGTTTGGAGGCTAGAGGTGTACCTGTTGCCTATGTTAGGTTGATTAAGGACATGTATAATGGAGCAAAGACCCAAGTGAGGATGGTAGGTGGGGACTCATACCATTTTACGGTTATGATGGGGTTACATCAGGGGTCGGAATTCAGCCCTTTTTTATTTGCTCTAGCAATGGACGTACTGACGCACCATATCCAAGGGGAGGTGCTGTGGTGCATGCTATTTGCAGATCATATTATATTGATTGACGAGACGCGAGATTGTGTGAAAGCGCAATTAAAGGTACAGAGGTACACTTTGGAGTCTAAAGGTTTCAGGTTGAGCAGGAGCACGACAAAATACTTGGGAGTGTAAGTTCAGTGGCGAGACTCAAGGAGGGGAATGAGAGGTGAGGCTGGACTCGCAGGTCATCCCTAGGAGAGGAAGTTTTAAGTACCTTGGGTCTATTATTCAGGGGATGGAAAAATTGATGAAGATATCACGCATCGTATTGGGGCGGGATGAATGAAATGTAAACTCGCTTCTAGTGTTTTGTGTGATAAGAATGTGCCACCGAAGCTTAAAGTTATGTTCTACAGAGTGGTGGTCAGACCAACGATGTTGTATGGGGCTGATTGTTGACTAGTCAAGATCGCTCATGTCCAGAAGATGAAGGTAGCAGAGATGAGGATGTTGAGATGGATATGCGGACACACTAGGTTAGATAGGATAAAAGATGAGGTTATTCGCGATGAGGTGGGTGTGGCCCCTATTGAGGACAAAATGGGGGAAGCGCGGCTTAGGTGGTTTGGTCATGTGAGGAGGAGGAACACAGATGCCCCGATAAGGAAGTGTGAGAGGTTGACATTGGAGGGCCTACGAAGAGGTAGAGGTAGGCTAAAGAAGAGGTGGGGAGAAGTGATTAGGCAAGACATGGTGCAACTTCAGTCCTTGATAGGAAGGTATGGAGGTGGAGGATTAGGGTAGTAGAGTAGGTAGTCTAGGGTGTTCATAACAATAGTATTGGCACGCAGTCTTACTTTCTATTGGTATTAGGTTTATGACTAACCCGTTGTTTTCTTTCATTGTTGATCACCTTACTATCTTGTTTTTATTCTGCTTTCATATGGTTTTTTGGTACTGTCCTTGCTTGTCTATATTTTCATTAATGTGGTACTTATGCTTTCTTGAGCCGATGGTCTATTGGAAACAACCTTATCCTCATAAGGTAGGGGTAAGGTTAAGGTTTGCCTACACACTACATTTCCCAGACCCCACGGTGGGATAATACTGGGTATATTATTGTTGTTGTTGTTGGTTCAAAATGTTATGATTTACTGAGATGACATCCAAACGGAAAGCTTTTGGCATTCTGTGATCAGTGGTTGAAGTAACACACTAATACCTGCCATTCCTAAACTGAGATGTTGGTTGCAAGAAATAATCACAGAGATGGAGGCTCCTCAACTTGTACCAAATTGTCACTTATAAAAGTTAAAAAATGATAAAAAAGAGTCTAGCTAAGTTATGTGTCTTCAGGCCTAAAGTGATGCTCTTCTACATTTTGGCTATCAACTTCTTGACGTGTAAACACTCGTCGCTGCTTTACTTTGTGCTTTGTATAAAATCAATGAAATCTTCTGCTTTCTGATCACCAGTAAAGTGTTAGCTTTCCTTTCTGCAGGGCAAGAGAGATCCGGCCCCATTACACCGTGCAGCGAAAGTATTGATAAATTCTCAGCTTGAAAATGGAGATTTTCCTCAGCAGGTAATTCTGTGGCCACTAAGATTTGTAGGTCGGAACATATATATATTTAGAATGCTAACCATTATAAGAAATTAGCCCAGTTTGTTAGGATCAAAAGTATCAGTCATCCAAGTTCTTCCATACAATTTTCAATTGGTCGAAAATCTCGAGTTACATCCTGAAATAATTGACAGGCTAAACTTGAACGACGAGATCCATTCTAAAATTTAAAATGGTAGTTATAAAGCAGGTGACAACTTGACTTTTGAAAGGGGTGACGTATTGGAGAGGTTGGTCCTTTTTATATTTTTCTTGTAACCTTTGAATCCTGATAGAAGTGTTCCTCCTCGAATAAATAATGGGAGTTGCAGATGATTCACAAGTTTAGATGGTTGTTGTGATTTTTCGTGGAACTTTTCGCTTCTCGAGAGTCAATTTGACAAATGTTTGAAGCTAAACCGGACTGGATCAACTCAAAAATTTTAAAAAATAAAATCTGAATAATCAAAAACTATATGAGAAGTACTATAAAGTGCAATTCTTCTCATGTTAATTTGATAAAAAAATACATTTTAAAATATTGGTCGAAATTCGCATAGTTTGAATCTCGAGTAGCAGAAAGTGCCACATAAATTGGGGCAGAGGGAGTACTTTATTTCATTCTTTCATTGTGTTCCTAATTAATCTCAAAGATAAGCCTTCAGCCATAAGCCTAATTGTTGACTTAGACTTCAAATATAATGCCTGAATTAATCTCAGTCACTATAAATTTAAGTTTACTGGAGCACCAGAAACTGATTGGATAAAGTCTTCTATTTGTATTTATGAACTAACAACTTCCTCTAGAAGGGCATGCACGAATCTTAAATATAGCAAAAATCAGTTCTTTCATCATGTATCGAACTGTAATCATAAGATTTTCCAGGAGATAATCGGGGTCTTCAACAAGAATTGCATGATTTCATATTCGGCATATCGGAACATCTTCCCAATTTGGGCTCTAGGAGAATATCGATCTCATGTACTTAAAGCTCAATGAGTGGCAGTTCTAGATGTACTATCGATCTCAGGTACTTAAAGCTCAATTACTGATTATCTATCTTAATTCCCATCCTGCCCTCAATACATGCCCTGAAGTTGTAAGTGAGCCATTTCACAGCTTTTGCTTTTCTCTATGAAGCTGAAATGAGTTTTCTGGTTGAGCGTTGTTTGGCTATGAACAATCTGTGAAATTGAACAAGCAGTAGGCACTTCTTATTGAAGGCCTTGTGGCCTTGAATCGACAACAGGAAATCTTCTGTTTATTCTTTTGGTTTTAGTTTTAAATATTTATATATTTGGTTATTACATCAGTTATACATATTAGAAGAAATTGTTTAAGGGGTTGATTCTTCCATTTCTGTTGTTCTGCACTCCACTAAGGAGGGTGTGTTTGGTACGAAGGAAAATATTTTCTGGAAAATGTTTTCCAATTTTCCCATGTTTGGTTGACTTAAATGTTTTAGAAAACATTTTCCTTATCAATTCATTTTCCTCCAATTGGAGGAAAATGTTTTCATTATCAAAAGAAGGGAAAACATTTTCCAAAGCTCATTCTCAACCATTCTCACCCTCACCAACCCACCCCACCCCCTCTCCAAAAAACAGTTTTTTTTTAGAAAAATTTTAGTTTTTCAGTTACCATCCACCCTACTACCCCTCCACCCCACTTCGCAAAAAAAAATTTCTTTACCTTAATTTTTTTTCTATAATTTTAAATTTCTATTTTCTTATTTTTCTGCACCACCCACCCCCCCCCCCCCCCCCCCCCCCCCCCCCCCCTCCCCCCCCGCCCCAGCCCCCCTTCCCCGAAAAAATTTTAAAATATATTTTTCAGTTTTTAATTTTATTATTTATCATTTAAAGGCTCAATATTTTACAAGTTCCAAAATTATGAGTTCGGAAGTTTACGGGTTTAGAAATTATAAATTTACCGATTCGAAAATACGCGATTTTTGCGTTAAAAAGTAAAGCATCACATTAGTTCCTTTAGATTGTGTCAATATTTAGAGACTTCGGGAAGGGGAGGGGTGTGGGAGGGGGAGGGATAGGAGAGTTGCAAAAAAAATATTTTTCTAAAAAAAATTATTTTTTACTCTCTAACCAAACATAGAAAATATTTTCCGGAAAATGTTTTCCACTTACCAACCAAATAAGAGAAAATAAGTGATAAATCCACTCATTTTCCATGAAAACATTTTCTAGGAAAACATTTTTCATGGAAAACATTTTCCTTAATGCCAAACACACCCTAAAACTTAAACTTCAAATTATGCTTTGAAGTGTTGGCCCTTCTATGTTTCTGTTTCCACGCAAGTTGTGTTTATGATAAACACAAACTCAGTGTAAGAAGTTTAGTCTATGTATACAGATCAAGCCATGTTTATATATATATATATATATATATATATATATATATATATATATATATAAAATTTACGTTAGTGCCCATAATAACTAAATTCATAAATTATGGTCAATAGATAATACGAACTGCTACATAAATAAGCCAATGTTTTAAAGCGAGAGTATTACTAACTTATCGAAGTATTATTGTAGTAACTTGCGTCTTATAGAGGCTTGAATTGAAAATCTGAATTAATCATTCCACTTTGATCGTCTATGTACATTGTTTCTCGTCAAATACACATGTAACGTAGAAACTAGAAACTGAAACGAGTTTGATCGTTATGGTCTTAAAAGTTGATTACCACCTTGCTCAATATGTTTGCTGGGGGTTGGGGGTTTTTTTTTTGGGGGGGGGGGGTGTTCTGCAAGTTGCGCACTAGGGCCTTTAGTTTTTCCCGGTTAAACCGATAGTTAATGCTTCTAAAATAAACTATCGTGTTATAATTCAAATTTCAAAGTTAATTAACCTGTAAACAAAACAATTCATGATTAGATTACAAAATTTGATGGAAGTTGTGTACTAAATGCCCGTTTGGGCATAAAATTTGATCGAAGATTTTTCCAAAAAAAAATTCACTTGTTTGTTGAAATCATCGTTTGTTCATAAAAATTTTAATTTTTAGAATTTTTGAAAATTTGAAAAATTACAAAAAAGTTATTTTCCAAAATTTTCTTCCAAATTATCACAAAACTTCAAAAATAACCAAAATTGAAAGTTATGTCCAAACACAACTCTAAATTTTAAATACTATTTTTACTTGAAATTTTTTTTCACCTATCTTTTCGAATTTTACAATTCTTATGTCCAATTGTCTACTTAGGTCCCTTCTTGGGAAAAAAAGAAAATGAAAGAAAGAACAAAAATATTCTTAAAAAAACATAGAATCATGCACGAGAAGAGGAGAAAAAGACTACCAGTCTTTATCTCACTCAAGAATGGCACGATATTGATCTGCGGGCAAGCTTGTTTCGATCTTAGATGTGGGCGCCTCGTAGAGGTTGTTGAGATAGTTAATTATGTGAATATGACTACATACTTGTAAAGTGACTAGTTAGCTAATTTGTTATTAGATAGACTATTTTGTTAATTCTTTTAGTTAGGATATTCTTGTATATATATACTGATATTAAGTTTGTAAGAAGAGGTTGGTTGACCTATTCTAGATCCTTCTCTTTTCTCTCTCTTCTCTCTTTTCTCCATGCGAGCTCTGCATCTCACCTATGTCCACTGCAGCTCACCTTGAGTTCGAATGAGGTGAGCATCTGATCTTTCATATGGTATCAGGGCTCGGCCATCCCTCTACGATTGTCTCTCTTGTTTGATTACTCTCCTCAATTCATCGTTACTTCGTTTTTACCCTAATTTTGTTCGACCTCTAAAATCTATTTCGATTTTTTCCTAGTTTGAGTGCCTATTCTTCCAATAGTGAATACTATCATTTCCAGCTTTAATTTCTCATGGCTGTGGACGATTTGAGCGAGCTTGATATTACAACAGTGAATGTAGGAATTCAAGGAAATTCTGGAATCGATACTAGCGATCCTTTGTATCTACACTCATTGGACAACCCTGGTGCGATGCTTGTATCAACTCCTTTCAGCAGAGTTGGATATTGATCATGGAGGCGCAGTGTATTGCGAACACTCTCAGTCAAAAATAAGTTAGGGTTCATAAATGGTGAGTGTAAACGCCCAGATCCTCACTCGCCCAAATTTCGCCAGTGGGAGCGGTGCGATAATATGGTAACCTCCTAGATTCTCAATTCTCCCTCGAAAGAAATCGCGGACAGTATTGAATAAGCGAATGATGCCGTGGAGCTATGGATTGAATTAGAGGATCGATACGAGCAAACAAATGGAGCCAGACTGTATCAAATTCAGAAGGAAATCAATGATACGTTCCAGGGGTGACATCACTAATTATTACACTAAACTGAAAAAGATTTGGGAGGTATTGAGTACTTTGAGCAAGAGATCTCAATGAAGCTGCAATTGCACTTGTGGTGCCAAGGAAAGCATTTACAAAGCCAAACAAGATAGGCGACTAATTCAGTTCCTTATGGGCTTGAATGAGACATACACTGTGATTCGAGGAAGCACCTTAATGATGAACCCATTACCTAATTTAGATCAAGCCTTCTCTTTGCTGATACAAGACGAGAAACAGAGAGAAATCAAGCCAATCACCCAATTGTTCATCGAGTCCACATCACTAACTGTCATCAACTCTAAGTCAAATGTCTATAGGACCAGATACTCACCCAACAATGGTAATTACAATGGCTATGGTAGGGGAAGACCTATGTGTGACTACTGCAAAAAGCCCGGTCACACCAAAGATAAGTGTTACAAATTGCATGGCTATCCTGATAACTATGGTCACCCACGCAATCAGAATCATAACCCTAACCAAAGCTTCAATCAGAGTCAAGGTTTCAATCGAGGTCAGAATTTCAACAGAGGAAAAAGGGTAGTAGCAAATGTCCACAATGACACATCTTGCAATAAGGTAGAGGAAACCACTATTTTGGGTGAAGATCAAAACGTCAGCTTGTCAAAGGAACAATATGAACAGATCATGATCCTGTTGCAACACCTCCAAGCTGGGAATGGAGCAGAACATATGAATGCTAAAAATTCCACTAATGGAGCTGTGAACTTTGCAGGTATAGTGGTCTGCACTTCCTCTATTGTTTTTTGGTAGATTGTCCTGTAAGTGTTTCAAAAACAAGGCTGATTCTGGGATATTAGACTCAAGAGCCTCAAATCATATGACCTTTAATAAATCCCTCCTTACCAACATTA
>JASVEL010001828.1:0-210938 GCA_032618575.1 Nicotiana noctiflora
GAAATTGATATTACTTGTGTTTACATTATACTTTGTTTTTCCTTGTGAATTTATTAACTGTTGTTAATTGTTGAATTCCTTAAGATATTCCTTATTGTGTTTATACTTGATTATTTCTTGTTATTTTGTGGTACACATATACATATTGAATTGCACAGGTTTATGTGAGTGTCTGGTCCAAGGCTTGTCACTACTTCGCCGGGATAGGCCAGGCACTTACCAGCACATGGGGTCGGTTGTGCTGATGCTACACTTCGGTGCGTTTTTGCACAGGTCCAGGTTACGATCAGGAGCAGCAGCAGCAGTAAATAGATTGCGTGGGAGTTGATCACATTTGAGACCGAGGTAGCTTGCAGACATCCGCAGGCCCGGCGTCTCTCTCTTTAATTATGTTATTATCCGTAGTCTCTTTGTTCCGAGACAAATAGAATTATGTTATATTTCCTTCAGACTTTTATGTGTAGCATTCCATAGTAGTTCGTGAGTTGGTGACTCCACGTCTTGGGTAGAGGATTTTAGTATGATTTTCACCTTGTGAATTGTTATTTCCACTTTGATTAAACATTCCGCATTTATTTAATTAAAATTGTGTTAAAAACAGGATAGTATGAATACAGTGGCTTGCCTAGCTACCACGAGTAGGCGCCATCACGATCCCGATGTTGGGGGAAAATCCGAGTCGTGACAACATTGTTTGAATTCCGGCCAGAAAGCTGTGAAACTTTTATCCCCGGTCAGAAAACCGAGGATCTCCTAGTCAAAAAACTGCGGAGCTATTTACTTTTACCCCAGCCAAAAACCGAGGGTCTGGTGGCCAAAAAACCGTTAGACATTGTTTGAATTCCGTCCAGAAAGCCGTGAAACTTTTATCCCCGGTCAGAAAACCGAGGATCTCCCAGTCAGAAAACTGCGGAGCCATTTACTTTTACCCCGGCCAAAAAACCGAGGATCTGACGGCCAAAAAACCGTTAGATGTTGTTTGAATTCCGGCCAGAAAGCCGCGAAACTTTTATCCCCGGTCGGAAAATCGAGGATCTCCCAGTCAGAAAACTGCGGAGTCCATTTATGTTAACCCCGGCCAAAAAACCGAGGGTCCGGCGGCCAAAAACCGTTAGACATTGTTTGAATTCCGGCCAGAAAGCCGTGAAACTTTCATCCCCGGTCAGAAAACCGAGGATCTCCCAGTCAGAAAACTGCGGAGCCATTTACTTTAACCCCGACCAAAAAATCGAGGGTCTGACGGCCAAAAACCCGTTAGACATTATTTGAATTCTGGCCAGAAAGCCGTGAAACTTTTATCCCCGGTCAGAAAACCGAGGATCTCCCCAGTCAGAAAACTGCGGAGCCATATACTTTAACCCCGGCCAAAAAACCGAGGGTCTGGTGACCAAAAAACTGTTAGACATTGTTTGAATTTCGGCCAGAAAGCCGTGAAACTTTTATCCCAGATCAGAAAATCGAGGATCTCCGAGTCAGAAAACTGCGGAGCCATTTATTTTAACCCCAGCCAAAAGACCGAGGGTCTAGCGGCAAAAAAACCGTTGGACATTGTTTGAATTCCGGCCAGAAAGCCGTGAAACTCTTCTTCAAAATCCCGGCCAGAAAGCCGTGGAACGTTTATTTGTGAAACTGTGATTTTCTTACCCAATGCCAAAGAGTCTTTTTAATCACTTTCTACGTCACAACTAACTCATGAAATTTTCCTAGCAAAACTGGGGCAGAAAATTTTCGTTCGTTTGTTTGTTTTGTTGTCTAAATAGGTTTGACCTCGGGATGCAAGGATCGAGATAACCTACGAGTGGAACATCAATCCTGCATGAAGAAAAGAAGAAAAGAATTAAAAGAAAACGAGTCCAAATGTTGGAGTAAACAAAAGCGCGGATTGCTCAGAATCTGATTGAAGTAACAAGCTCCGCCGACTCCGTTTCACTCAATGTTACGGAAATAAACAAGCACGTACAGCTTGTTGAGCATCAAGATTCAGATCGAGGTCTACAGCAAATCGGCTAAGATTCAAGATCAAGTTTTCAAGAGAATCATAGATAGGAATCTTGTAACTCATAGTTTGATAGCATAGCTAGTTCAACTTTAATTTATTTTGGTGTAATAAGGAGGTCAGTAAGCAGTAAGCAGTAACAGTAGAAACGGTAGCAACAGTAACAGCAAAGTGTCAGTCCACGGTAGTCCCAGCTACCAAAACCTCCTGAACTACATTGACCTGATTCCTGTTTAGCCCAGGATATGTAAGAGACCTTCTGAAGCAAAGGTTCGGTCAAACTTTTTTAAAAAAAAAATGCTTCATACGGAGTGCTCAAAACAAGCAAAAATCGCTCGTATTTGCTCATTATCTTTGCACGAAAACTCTTCGAGTTTACACGCAAAGAGGGGCAGCTGTGAGCATGTGATTTTTGCCCTACATGAGAGTTACTCCCAAAAATGCAAAATAAAATAGTTTTGTGTTGAGCGTGATTTTCGTGATTTTTTGTGTTATTTTTCTCTTATTATTTGTATCTTTTGTGGGCGCATTTCTATATAAATTAATATAAAATACAAAATGTTTGCATTTGCATATAAATTCGTGTTTGCGATAAAGAGTAATTAAGCTTGTTTTATGAGAATAAAAAAATAACAAAAAATATGTATCTTTTGCATTTAATGTCTAGTTGTGTGATTTTATTTTTTGAAATGGTACTTTAAATTGTGTGCGATAGTTATTATTAAGAATTGATTTGTATTTGTAAGATAATTTTGGTTTTAATTTAATCTAGGATTTTGTTTTTTTTAAATTAGGAGAAAAATAGTTGGGAAATAAATATACAAGGAGAAGAATTAAATAAAAAGAGAAGAAGATCAAATTTGGGCCAAATTCAATTAAATCAAGAAAGGCCCAAAACACTACCCAATCCAATTGATCTGCCATGAACCAAATGACCCTACCCCCCTTTTCTTTTCATTTTTATTTTTCTTAACCTAAATCAAAAGAAGCTCCCTCTCCTCTCTCATTATACCAGCCGCCACCCCTTTCCCCAACAACTCTGCCGCACAACCCCAGCCCCTCACAGCTTGCCGGCAAGCTTCTCCAAACGACCAGCCTTGCCCCATTATCACAGCTTCTTGCTCGACGACCACCAGCCCCGTCGTTCTTCATTGCTCTTGACTCACTCCAAATGACAACCCTACTGTTTTCGTCCACGCCGCCAGCCTCCACTGCCCGTCCTTTCTTTTTCTCCGACCAACCAATGCCAACAGGCACAAAACCGGCGACCCCTCGCCAGAATCTTTCTCCAAACCATCAAGCCCCAAAACCAAGTTGCAAGAACCCTAAATTTCGAACTAGGGATTTGTTTTCGGATTTTCAGAGAAATTGGGTTCTAATAGACCTTAATTGATTTGTTTTCGCTTGAAAACATTTCAATTAAGGTCCGTTCGATTCCGAATACGAAAATGCAAGTGGCCGGCCACTGCCTTGTTTCAAATTGTTCGGAGGTACTGTTTTATTTCCTTTCTTTCCTTGTTATTTTGTTTGTTTTGATTATGGTTGTTTGTTTGTTATGATTTTCTATTTTTCCTCATCTGTTTGGGACCCTTTATTTGGTCGACTTGTTATTTCCTTGATTTGTATATTATAAGTGTGGTGTTATAAGATAAGAATTCGACTCGATAGTCGTCGAATTGTTATTTTCCAGTCCCTTTGATTTTTGCCCGATCCTGTGGATCACTGCCAGCATTGCGATCATGTATTATGTTATAATCGTAGTCATAAATGTTGTCGATCAGTCCTGTTATATATGTTAGAACAAAACAGTAACACTGTTAACATTGTTTTAAAGTTTGATGTAATTCATTTGTTCTGTTTTAAGTTGATTGTGAATGGGATATAGCTGTTTTAGATTATAGTTTAAAAATTAAAAGCCAACAGCTAGGGATCAAGGTGCAATGCACATGTTTAAAATCAGTGGAACCTGTTTTACACAAGGACAAACATTACATTTAAATTTCAGAATAGTTTTTTAAATAGAAAAGGTTTGGCCTGGATGGTTTTAAATAGAATTAGCAGTCTTTATATGATGGATAAGGGCTGAACATGGGAAGAAATCAGTTTCTTATTTGGCCTAGTGCATTAAAAAGCTGAAAAGTGCAAAAAGGAGAGAATAATATGTGCTGGACAGATCTGAAATACTAGGTTGATGCTTTGTTCTTTGGCTATAAAAACAGAACTTGAAAACATACATAGAATATACATACATTCACAAATACATCACGGGTAGAACACTAGAAACAGATTGAGATATACACACACTCACACTGACACAGATACTCACTGGAAAACACATACACAGAGAGAAAGAGTTGTTGGGAGAATACTGAAAACAGAGAGAGTAAGGAGAGAGTTCTTTCCAGTCTTTGAAATCAAAGATAGTTTGAAAGGAGAAACTATTCTATTATCTTTTCTTGAGTCTGCCTTCCATTTGAGAGTCAAACTTCAGTTTTCTATAAGCCTTTTTAAAGATTAGTCTTGTGAGTAGAAACAATCGAAATCATCCTATTTCTGGCCCTATAGTTAAGACTCAAAACACTGGTTTGTTTGTGAAGTATAGCTTGTTTGGCCGTATAGTTTTCAAACTGGTTTCAAGTTTTGCTGGGTTCAAAGTTGCTTTCTCTGTGCTACTGCTGGGCCTGCTGTTGTCTTGCTATTTGTTTGGGCTGCTACTGATCTTTTCCTACTTCGTTTCTGTTGTCAAAATCCAGGTACACATCTTTTGGATTTGTCCATTCTTGTATCAAAAGTGAAATGAAAAGTTGTTCCTTGAATCCTTTTAGTTGAAGATGTTACCTAAACGATCCTAGTTTGTTAATTGTCAAGCTAAAACTGTTAGCAAAAAATAGATATTGTATAGCTATTTATTTAAAAGATTGGGAAATGCATATAGTCTTGTATGTCTACTTAGCTTTTGCCTCAGCATGTACGAATTGAAGCAAAATCCGCTTGTATTGTTTATCATTGTAAACTTGGGTTATTTTGGACAATTGATAAAAATAGACATTAGTTTTCATTTATGCTTAATTAGTTTCTATTTTGTTAGTATATGTTTGAGACTCGTATAAGTTAAAACTAACCAATTCGGATTGGAATTCCTTCTGACATTTTATAAGCAATTGGTTAAAGTCAAGTAGCTTAAGCATATTTAAAGTGTTAGTTCAATTAAGTTTAGCTATTAACATAAGATGTTTGGAAATCATTTCAGAGTTTTCTTCATTTGATTCTCCCTTGGAATTTATTTGTACCTAAGCAAACAAGATAAGTTAGCGCGGGCTTTAGATGCCAATGTTAGGTCGATTTTAATCGCATAGTCTTGATCTCGCTAATTAGCATCGGATTACGGATAGTAAACAATCTTACTTTTAATAATTGGATCAAGGTGAGTTATTTCTATTTCGCATATTATGATCGATTTTCCGTTAGTTTACATCTTGTCATTCAATGTCCAGCCATAAGTCAAAAGCTAGGAAATAATACATCATTTGGTACGATTCTTTAATTAGAAATAATTCTGAAGGATACGCTTTTAATTAAATTGATTTTTTTTGGTTTAATTTTACAATGGCTTTAAATCGGCATAGTTTCAAATAAGTAATCCGGATTTTTTATTTATTCACCTATCTGTTAAAGTCCGAATCTATGATATAATTAATCTTTCTTTTGGTATGGTTTCAAATTAATAGAGCGGTTTAAAGTTACTTAGAGCATATAATTTATAAGCACGTATAAAAATCAGGATATTTTAGCCATTTATAATAATTGAAGCGACCGTGCTAGAACCACGGGATTCGGGGGTGCCTAACACCTTCCCTCGGGTCAACAGAATTCCTTACTTAGAATTTCTGGTTCGCAGACTTCATTTGGAAAGTCGAAACTTCCTCCATTCAGGATTTAAATAAATCGGTGACTTGGGACACCTTAATGTATTCCAAGTGGCGACTCTGAATTAAACAAATAATCCCGTTTCGAATATTGCCACTTAAATTGGAAAAACCCCCTTACGCATCTACCCTCCGGGGCAGGGGGCGCGCCAAAAGGAGGTGTGACAGTAATTGTTTTTTCTTTTGAGTAAAGAGAAAAAATGATGGCTCTTGTTGGACGACCTTGATATGAATCTACTTAGAGCCGCTATTCGCCCTATCAACCATCACACAAACTTTACATTATTTACCAATGTGATTTCTTAGATGGCCTTGACTTTATTCGGGTTAATCTCGGTCCCCCTATTTGATACTATAAAGTCTAAGAATTTACCCAAACCTACTCCGAAAGCACATTTCTCGGGGTTGAGCTTCATGTTGTAACTTCTGAGGATGTCGAATGTTTCTTTCAAATAAGTCAAATGGTGCTCTGTGCATAGGTACTTAAATAGCATGTAATCAATATAAACTTCCATGGATTTTCCTACCAGATGTTGGAACATTTTGTTAACTAGATGCTGGTACGTTGCCCCTGAATTTTTTAGTCCAAAACGTATTACATTGTAATAATAAATACCACACTTCGTGATGAATGAAGTCTTCTCCCTATCCTCGGGGTTTATCTAAATTTGATTATACCCGAATAGGCATCGAGAAAGGTGAGGGTATCGTGCACGGCTATAGTATCGATCAGGCGATCGATGTTTGGCAATGGGAACGAACCCTTGGGACATACCTTATTTAATTCTTTATAATCTACGCACATTCTTAGCTTATTTCCATTTTTGGGTACCACTACTACGTTGGCCAGCCATTCGGGGTAGGGACCTTATTTTACGAAGTTTTTGTTACCTCTTCCTTGATGAAAGCGCATTTGATCTCGGTCTAGGGTTTTCTCTTTTGCTTCACCGGTTTAAACCTGGGGTCGACACTCAGTCAGTGGGAGGTTATTTTCGGTAGAATTCCTGTCATATCTAAGTGGGACCAAGCAAAACAGTCGATATTGTTAATAAGAAATTAAATGAATTCATTCTTGAGTTCGGGGGTTAATCCCGTTCCCTGGTATACCTTACGATATGGGAGGTGTAAGATAAAAAAGCTTGCTTCAGATCCTTAATCATTGATTTTTTTGCATTCGACTCTTCGGGGGCAATGAAAGTTTAAGTAGCAAGGAAATCTTATTTGTCATCCTCGGGGGTCTGTATGCTCCTAGACTCATCTGAGGCCAGGTGTATGGGGTTCAACGCCTCCTAGTAAACATTTCTTTCGCTGCATGTTGTTCTCCATATATGGTCATTATGCCGTCCTTTGTCGAAAATTTTATCATCTAGTGTAAGTTTGACGGTACTTCCCTCATGACGTGTATCCACAACTTGCCAAGTGATGCATTGTAATTCATGTCGTCATCGACAACTTGAAACTTGGTGTTTTGAACTGCACCTAACGTGTCGAGCGGGATGGTGATTTCTCCTTTTGTTACTTTGCGGGCCATGTTGAAGCTGTGGAGGACCCGAGAGGTGGGTATGATCTGATAGAGCAACCCAAGTTGTTCTACTACTTTTGACCTGGTTATGTTGGCTGAGCTATATAGAACTACAAGTAAATTTTTAACTCGAATATCGCTAAAAAGAAATGAGATTACCATCGTGTTATTGTGTAGTTCTGCCAAGGTCTAAAGATCTTCTTCGCTGAATGTGAGGGTATCTTTAGCTACATGGTCTTGGTCCAGCCCTTCTATTACGGTGATATTTTTGTCCATTCGAACATGGCCCCTATGGGAATGTCAGTCCCTCCAATAATCATATAAACGACACCGCAGAATCTTTTTTTTTGCCAAGGTTGGATTTTGATGAGTTTCCCGCGAAACTTTTCGGTGCGCTTTCGGGTGAATACGAGGAGCGGTGTCAATGCATTGGGCGTCGTGTGAGGTCATACCTTTAGATGTCTAATCTGGTGCATTCATAGGAGTCCGTCGTGGTATACAGACAACTGGAACAACCACATCAATCTCTTTGTGTTTCATGAGATAGTTGTTTTCACCTCTATTTACTAAGTTAGGCATTTTGACCTAAAATTTGATGATTTGGACAAGAACATGTTTGAAACATAAGTTGCATTGTGTAATTAAACCAGCAAGAAAATAATCACTATTATTTTTAGCCCCACGGTGGGCACCAAACTGTTTACCATGAAAATGTTAGTAACAATTAAATTTTATTATGGGACTCAATACGTGATCTATTTTTATGCTAGTCGTTAAGCGGTTGATGTCATGTATGAGATTTAGAAACGAAATAAGAGTTAGGAATAAGGTGGTAACATAACCGATAAGTTAACAATTAGGGCCTCGAGCTTGTTGATTCGAGGGCCTCGAGGTCGATGCCGGTGCTCGGCTGAGAGCTATCGAACGTAGTTGAAGAGAGACTTTTAGTTATAATAAAATCAACAAAGGCTCTTTATGGTCAATGATAAACAAAAACATGATGAACAATAATGAAAATAATAGATGGACGCAATAATATCAAGGGAATGTGTTGGAGAGTAGAGAGAATGTTCTTATGTATTCAGTATGGAGCAATAGGACCCTACAAAATGGCAAGGACCCCCCTTTATATGGAAAAGGAGAATCCGAACATAGTGCAAACACATTTATTACAAAGATATGGAGATACGACAGCTAGTTGATGTCATGATGTGAGTTCACACTAGCCTGCCAAAATTTATCGGCTCTAGCTGCACCCTTTAGGAACTCCCCTCTTTTCCAATATAGCCATTGGTTTACGCTGTGCCGAGATCGAGCATCAACAACACTTGAGGGTGAACCTCAACACTAGTCTCAAGCCTTATGAAGTATTTTACGGGGCATCATAATGATGGGAAATTGGACCCTCCGATTCTACCGTGCACAATGCTATCTTGAATTGTCACACCAAGACTTTGACATTAGCCATGCCGGGGTTTCCTCGGTAGGAGTGGATAGTGACTTCGGGCTATTCTACTAGTAGGTTCATTTCCTATGTTAAGGCTCAAGGTATGGTCGAGAAGTTTTCACTAGCATATTTGGCCTATATCCTTGATCCCCGCATGGAGGTTACTTCCATGGATTCGATATCAATTGTGCACAAATTTCTAGAGGTGTTTCATATAGACTTGCCAGGATACCACCAGACAAAGATATCAATTTCTGTATTGTTTTAGGTTTGGACTCTCTATACCTCACAACACTGTATGGCCCCATTTAAGTTGAAAGAATTGAATAAGCAGTTAAAGGATTTACTCGATAATAGGTTCATTAGACCTAGTGTTTTGCCTTGGGGTGAACTGGTGTTGTTTGTGAAGAAGAATGACCGAACGATGAGTATGTGTATAAATTATCGACAGTTGAAGAAAGTCAATATCAAGTATAAATATCCGTTGTCAAGGATTATTGAGTTATTTAATAAAATTCGGTTATCCAACATGTTTTCCAAGATATATTTGAGATATGGCTACCATAAGTGAAAGATTAGGGCATCAGATGTCCCTAAGACAACTTCTTAGACTCGATATGGTCACTATGATTTTAGTTGAAGTTATTTGGATACATTAATGCCCAACTACCTTTATGGATTTGATGAACCAGGTGTTTAAGCCCTATATAAATTCCTTTGTGACTTTTTCATTAATGGTATTTTGGTTTACTCCCACAGTAGAGAGAAGCATGAGCAACATCTCCGGATCATACTTTAGACTTTGAGGGATCGTCCCTTATATGGAAAGTTTTCAAAGTGTGAGTTTTGGTTAGATCCGGTTGCCTTTTTGGACTCTGTTGTATCTTATGAGGGCATAAATATGGATCTCAAGAAGATTAAGGCAATTCAAAACTAGCATAGACATACTTCAACTATAGAGATTCGAAGCTTCTTGGGTTTGGCGGGTTATTATCGCTAGTTTGTGGAGGGGTTTCATCTATCGCAGTCCTATTGACTAAGTCAACCTAGAAGAGTGCTTCTTTCAGATGATCCAAATGTGAGTTGATCTTTCTGAAGCACAAGACTGCATTGACTACAAACCTAGTGTTAGTATTGCCTACTAGCTTGGGATCTTACATCATGTTATGTAATGCATCGTGCATTGGACTTGGTACAGTATTGATGGAGGAAGGTAGGGTTATTGCCTGCGCTTCTCGGTAGTTGAAGGTTCATAAGAAGAATTACCATGTGCATAATTTAGAATTGGCAGCCATTGTTCATGCACAAAAGATTTGGAGGCACTATCTATACGACGTTCCATGTGAGGTCCATACCGACTATCAGAGTCTCCAACACTTGTTCAAGCAAAAAGACCTTAATTTGCAGCATCAGAGATGGTTAGAGTTGCTGAAGGACTATAATATCACCATATTATGTCATTTGGGAAAGGCCAATATAGTGGCCAGCACATTGAGTAGGAGGGCGGAGAGCATGGACAGACCACAAGCTATGGATATTCAGTCTTTGGCCAATCAATTGTGGGATTGTATATTATCGAGCTTCTCTAGGTTATTGCTTGTATTGTGGCACAATCGTCATTGTTGGAGCGTATTAAGACTCACCAGCTTGATAGTCCTCACTTGTTAGTACTGAAGGATACAATGCAGTAGGGTGGTGCTAAGGAGGTTGTGATTGGTGATGATGGTATTATGAGGCTTCAAGGCCGTATTTGTGTTCTAAATGTTGATGGGTTGAGAGATTTTCTCTCAAGGAAGCTCACAATTTGCATTTACCCATGTGTCATGAAGATTTATTAAACAACACTATTGGTGGCAAAGAATGAAGAACAATATTGTTGCTTATGTGTCTCGGTGTTTGAATTGTCAACAAGTGAAGTATGACCATCTAAAAGTGGATGGGTTTATTCAGAAATTGGAGATACTAGGGTGGAAGTGGCAGCACATCACTATGGAGTTTGTGGTAGGCTTCCCACGAACCTTGAAAATATGACGTAGCCTGGGTTATTGTGGACTGGTTGACTAAGTCCACATATTAAATTCTAGTTATGACTTCATATACTTTAGAGTGGTTGGCTTAGATTTACATCCGAGAGATTATCCGCCTGCACTACATGCCCATTTCTATCATTTCTGACCAAGGCACGTAGTGCATATTATATTTTTAAATACCTATTAAGTGTAAGTTGGGCACGCTGGTCGAACTGAGTACAATATTTCATCCTTAGATGGACGGACAATCCGAGTGCATTATTCAAATCTTGGAGGACATGTTATGTGCTTGTGTTATGGATATCAGAGGTTCATGGGGCAAGTTTTTACCTCCATCGGAGTTTGCCTGCAGTAACAATTACTAGTCGAGTATTCAGATGGCCGTACCGCACCTTATATGGGAGGAGATATAGTTTTCTAATTGGTTGGCTCGTGTCAGAGGCAGCTAGATTGTTGGGCACTAATTTGGCCCGTGATGCTATGGAGAAGGTTAAGGCGATTTAGGAGAGGCTTCATACAGCTCAATCCAAGCAAGAGAGTTATTCGGACCAGAAGGTTCAAGATGTAGCTTATATGGAAGGAGCGAAGGTTCTCCTCACAGTGACACCTATGAAGGTCATAATACGGTTTGGGGGAAGAAGGGAAAGTTGTGCCCAAGGTTTATTAGCCCATTTGAGATCTTGTAGAGAGTCACGGAGGTTGCTTATAGGCTTGCATTGCCTCATATCCTAGCATGGTACATTTGATATTTCATATTTCTATACTTTGGAAGTACCATGAGGACAACTCACAGGTTTTGTTATTCAGCACGGTGAACCTTGATGAAAATTTGGCTTATGAGGAAGAGCCGATGGCTATTCTAGACTGACAATTTTGTAAGTTGAGATCCAAGAGTTTTCCTTCTGTAAAAGTGCAATAGAGAGGTCAGCTTATAGGGGAGGTTACGTGGGAGTCCGGGTTCGATATGTGGAGTATATACTCACACCTTTTTATCAGTGCAGGTACGTTTCTATGTCCGTTCGAGGACAAACGTTTCTTTTAAGGGTGGATAATGCGGCGACCCGTTAGGTCGTTTTGAGTACTAGCCTTAATTTTTATATTTCGAGACCTCCCCCAGATTCATTGATGTTTCTTGATTTACGTGCGTGGACCATGTCACTTTTCGGAAAGCTTTTATGTGTAATTTTGAAGAAATTATGCATTTTGCCTAAAAACGAGGCTAGTGTTTACCACAGTCATTATTTTGGGTAAATGACTCCGGATTGGTATTTTGATGATTCCGGTAGGTATGTATGATGTTTTTGACTTTTACACACGTTTGGTTTGGGTCTTCACTGACCCAAATGCATTTCGGCGTATTATGTGTGAAATTACGAAAAATGAGTTTAAGTTGTAAATTCTTGAGTTTTGATGATCGATTGGACACGGCGCGGGATTCCCACCTTCACAATCGTGATGGCGCCTAACATGCCACTTGCTAGGCAAGCCAACGTCAGAAAAATGTACCCATTTTTCAACCGTTTAAATTAAATAATGAGAAAGAACTGAAATAACTACATTAAACCAAAGTAAAATGTGAAACTATAACAACTAAAATATATTATATAACCCTGGACCTGATGTCACAAGTTCACGAGCTATAGAATAGTACAAACAAGGTTTGAAAAAACATAAATAGTTTGAAGAAAAGTACACGACTAAATAAAAAGAGAAGGGACTCTAGGAGCTACTGATGTTGAGCAACTATACCTCAAGTCTCTACAAGCTGTCCAATCCGAGCACGCTAATAACCGCCATGGGAACTAACTCCATAATCTGCACAAGAAGTGCAGAGTGTAGTATGAGTACAACCGACCCCATGTACTATGTAAGTGCCGAGACTAACTTCGATGAAGTAGTGATGAAGCTAAGGCAAGTAAATAACACTACAACCTGTACATAGAATATAATAAAGACAGGAGAAGAAAATAAACCAATGATGACCAAAATTACTGCTCCTTAGAGTTTCAAATGAAAATATCGAAAATCAACACAACTCAAGGAAATAGAAACACATAGGTTGTTGCGACGCGCAACCCGACACCACCGTACAACAAAATCCTTCCTTATTCCACCATAACAATATCAACAATCACAAATAAATATATGTTGCGGCGCGCAATTCGATTACACCATATAACAAAATCAATGTCAAAATTCACCCTTATTTTAACGTATCAATCCACCCTTATTTCACATGTTTCAGCGTGCAACCTGATCCCAAATATCAGTACAAATTCACAATTGTTCCACCATATCAATCTACCCTTATTTAACCTGTTGCGGGGTGCAACGTCATCGCACCATATTAGTGCAAATATTTAATGAGAGCAATCAAATCAATAACCCAAATCACAAAAACCTCCACGATTGACGAATATGAAGGTGAATAAAAAAGGAAGCCTCTTACCAAATTGAGAATTTATATATGAAATGTTAAAAGGTAAGACAAGTTTGATAATGACAATTAAAAGGTGCAATTAAGTTAATTAAGGAAATAACAGCGAGTCATGAAAGCATGAAAAGCTCTAACTTTTTTTTATAGGAGAAACAATGATTAACAAGTAGAAAATAAAGCATGGAAGGCATTTAGAGCACATAACAGTAAAGGAAGGGAAGGAAATAATTAAGGAAAAACATAAAACCAAGGAAACAAGTAATTCAGTGGTGTCACACCTCCTTTTTCTTACATCCACTATTTACTACTACACCCCGGGAAGGGATATAATAATAATAGGGAAGGAGTTTTTCCAATTAAAGGACATTAGGAACATGCTTTTTATTAATTTTTAGAGTCGCCACTTGGAAAAATAATGGTGTCCCAAGTCACCGGTTTAATCCCGAACCAAGGAAATTATGACTCTGTTTAATAGTCCGCAAAACTAGAAATCCGGATAAGGAATTCTGTTAACCCAGGAAAAGGTGTTAGGCACTCCCGAATTCCGTGGTTCTAGCACGGTCGTTCAACTGACATTTTTGATTTTATCTAATTTACTTATATGCTTCGATTTTTCAAATGTTATTAATGTTCCGTTTTGTTATTTTTAGGACTTGTGACGTCACAAAAATGCATTTCGAGCCACACCGCCACCAGTACGCCTGTGACTTTAATGCATTTCAGCTTCGCGAGATGTGAGATTTGGGTCACATAAAATGTACACCCTTATTAGGAGCGCAATTTTTATTTTTCGTGCCTATAATGTCTACGTCTTTATTATCGTTGGGAAGGACCGTGAAATTTGCTAAACGGTCCCTACGACTCTAGCATTTTTACATTGAAATCCATTTGGGGCCCCCGTGTATTTTTCATCTTCGAGACGAGGCTCATCCCTTATTTTAAGGTTCAATCCTATTTAGATACTATGTTTTCTATTTTTGTTTTTTCTTCCTAATGCACATATTTGTTTTGTGTTATTTTTTAACGTTATATTGTTTTGAGTCCAGGACATTATTCATTAGTGGGCTTGGACTTCAGACCGATTTAGCAGTCCCTTATTAAAGACATTTGGGCTTCTGAAGCCCAACATACGCTACTTCTCTTACTTGATAACACAAGCGTCTAATTACTCGGACATGAGCCTATATTCATGATTAGGCCCAGAATATATGAACGAAATTAAGAACAAACTAACAATTTCAAAACAATATTTAAGTAGATGTTTTTTAAATGACAGAGAAAATCAGTAAACTCATATTATTTCAAAGGTACCAAGTTACATTTCAATCACTACTAGTTTGAGTAATCAACTAAAAATTCTAATACTATATGGCAGGTTCTGATTTTAAGTAGTTATTATGATTCTAATTGCAGAGCTTATTTTGCCACTTTAGTTCAAAACTAAAGGGAAACAAATACTAACTAAACATGCTTGAGTTATCATCAATCCCCAAAAATCTAAAACAAATCTGTATCTGAATCATTTCTGAGTGAAGCTAGGTGATGACACAGTTTTAAACTCGACCTACTTATTACCTTTTTGATTAAATTGATCCAGATTCAGAATTCAACTAACAAGAGTAGCTAATTACCAATTTATATATCCAGTTTCAGAATCGCATTTATTTGCCTAGGTGTATTAACTTTATATTATCATGTTTTAGTTTTGAATTAGGTGATAAACTATATCTAACTACTGATTTACCTCTAACTACAACATTAACTATTTCTACTCTAATCTAGGTCAAAGTCATATGGCTGTTAATTATTACAACTAATACCTAATGAATTACAGTGATATCTATGAAATATAGCTACAACTAGAAAAAAGAAACAGAAACAGCTTCATCACAAATCAATTAAACTTCATTTTTCATTCATGAATCTCAATTACATCTCCAAGAAACAGATATCTACCAGATCAGATGAAAATGAATCAGTGAGTTCTAAGGATATGAAGAGCAGAAGCAGTCAGCAATGGTAACAATAGAGAGACATCAACAAATAATAGAGGAACAACACATCAATTACCAAGCTCGATAAACAAACATCAATCAACTTTGAGAAAAAATCAAAATCCAAGCTAGTGAGGACAACACATCAGAGAAACACTAGCCAAAGATCCCAAAGCAACAATTCTTGAATTGAAGGTTAAGTAGAAAAATAATATCAGCTGGATCTCTCAAATATATTTCAGACCCTTTTAATTGTAAAATTCAAAACTGGAACCTTTCAAAATTTTCGGAATCTCTTTCAATTATCAAAAGTGGAACCCTCAAAATCGAACCTTTAAAAAATGGAACCAGCCTCACTTGCTAAGGTTTATTACACAAATACCTTTTAACTCTACCTAGTATATCCCTTATTATCTAAATAATTTCAGAAATACCAAGCATTAAAGTCATTTTTGTGACTATATGCTCTATTTAATCCACAAAAATACCATTTACCCTTCCCCTTTTACCCCTTGCATTTAACTTTTATTACCCGACCAACCTTAGGTTTGGCAAGACTAGGGTAGCACGTGTTTAACAAATAGCCACCCTAAGACATGCCTTTAGGACTTAATCAATTTCAGACTACAACCCTTTTCAATTTAAACCACTTTTTACAAATAGCCACTAATCAGAACCACCCATACTTGGTTCACAAACATAGCCACAAAACATTTATACATATGACCTAAGCATAATAAGCATTCAAAGGTTCAGAATAAACTAACATACGGCTCAAATTAAAAATATAACCAGATTCATGTTGTTTGCACAAATAACCTTAATCACGACTTAGCTTCCAATTAATCAGAACTCAGAGGAAAAATTTAATAAGGGTTGAATCCTAAGGACAATTAGATAATTTCAGGCATGTATGATATTTAGGGCTCTCATGAACAAGTATGAATTAGATACAAAACAGAAATAGATTCATGTTTTAAGACATGCACAGGAATAACTTCAGACAAGAGCATGATAGTCATAAAAAGAGACAAGTTTCAGAACACATAAAATCACTGAATGAAAACAAAGGTGGGGGTACTTAGCTTTTTTCATGCCCTTTTCCTTTTCTTTTTCCTTTTCTTTCTTTCTTTCTTTTCTTCCTTCTTTCTTCTTCGTTCTTTTCATTTTCTTGATTTTCAGAGTTTCGAAGACAGTTAGTCTTCTGAGTGTTAGATCTTCCAATCGGGGCCTTAGGGGTTTGAATTGAGTGTGTGCAAGGGGTCTGGAGACCTGGGGTAAGGTTTTGAGGGTGGGGTTGTTTTTGGGTACTCGTCGGAATAGGGTTCCGGTGAGGGTTTTTTGAATATTCGACGAGTTGGGGACTTATTTGAGGGAAACCACCTAGATAGGGTGGTAGATCGTCTCAAGGTGGTCAAGTGGTGTTATTTTGGGACTCTGGTTCATACCTTCGATGGTCCCCGGCTAGGGTTCCGGTGACCGGATTTTCAAGATTAGGGAGGCTGTTGGTTTTTGGTCAAGATTAATGGGGGTTAAGGGTTGTTTGGTGGTGAGAAGGGTGTTTTGTGTTTAGTCGAAGTCGGAGATGGAGGTCTGGGGTTAACCTCCGGTGGTCTCCATGGGAGATGGTGGGAGAGAAGAAGAAGATTTGGGCGGCTAGGGTTTTGGTATAAAATGTATGTTTGCGTGTAATGAAGAGATAGACGGGGGAGGTTAGATATATATCAAAATAGCATCGTTGATTCCTGGTCGCTGGATTTGATCAAATTGATGGCAAGGATCATTTGGATCTTAAACGACGTCGTCTCTTTTAATGAGAGGTTTACTTTGGTCCATTAGATTATAACACTGGATGGTTGAGATTGAATGCCCAAAGCTACATCGTTTAGTTTAAATGGTACCTTGGCCTCGTCCGTTTGATCAATTGCACTGGAAGGTTGAGATTGATTTCATATGCGACGTCGTTTCATTTGTGAGGGAACTACCTCACCAGGTCCATTGATCAGTTATATCAATGGCCCAGATTTATTTGCTCATACGACGTCGTTTGGTTAGCAAACTAGACAGACCGGGCTAAATGATTTGGTCCTGGTCTTGTGTAAATGTTTGGGCTGAGTATATATGTGTATTTTGGCCCAAACTACCATTGTATGTTGTATTTTTTTGTATTTTATTATTTTGACTTGTATTTTATGTAATTTTTGTATTTTCTTTTTGAATTTTGTATTTTTTCCTTTGTATTCAATTTACAACTGATATATTTCCTTTATTTTCCATTTTTGTATTTTTTCTTAATTTTCCAATATTTTTGTATTGTTTCTTAATTTTCCTATTTGTGTTACAATTTATGCCATTTTCTAATTAATTCCTTTTTGGTATTTTTATTTCAATTTTATTTCAAACAATTGACAAACACTGGGATTTCACACACAATTTCAAAACAATTTGCAAACAAAAATTATTTTTGTACTATTTTTATATATTTTTGGAATTTAATTGCTTGGGGCAAAAATCACGTGCTCACAGCTGCCCCTCTTTGCTCGAGAACACGAAGAGTTTCAGTGCAAAGATAAGTGAGCAGTAATGAGAGATTTTTGCCCACTCGCATATTCCGTATGAAGTATTTTTGAAAAGCTTTTGATCGCACCCTGCTTTAGAGGTTGCCTACATATCTTGGGCTAAACAAGAATCAGGTTAGTGTAGTTTAAGAAGGTCCGGTAGTTTGAAACTACCAGGGGAACTGTGATTTCATTGTTGTTGCTGTTGTTATTGCTGTTACTGCTGACTGACTCCTTATTACACCAGGATGAAAATAAAGAAGCTAGTCTAAGCTATGGTCTATGAATTACAAAAAAGTCCTATCTATGTCTTGTATCTTCTGTTGTCTCGATCATTCATCTTGCATGTTGCTCTTTATTTGCATCTTCCATTTTTCGGTAAATATTTTGCTTGTGATTGCTTCCAACATATTGGTTCCCTCCATTTGTATGACTTCAAAATGTGTTTCTTCGTTCTGCAGGTTGGTACCTGCTTATTACAAAAACAAAGAAAACTTTTGCCTCTGCCCTAGTATGGGGCTTTTGATATAGCATGATGTTATTTGTTAGAAAAGAAAAACTTTTATTTTGCAGAAAGTACTCCCTTGTTATACAGGTGGGCGCCTGAACAAAAATTGAAAATGCTGAAAATATTCCCTTGTTATACCAGTGGGCGCCTGATGCATAAATTAAAAATGCTGAAAATATTCCCTTGTTATACAGGCGGGTGCCTGAACAGAAAATGAAAAATGCTAAAAAGTATTCCCTTGTTATCCAGGCGGGCGCCTGAACAGAAATTGTAAAATATTGAAAAGTTTTCCCTTGTTATCCAGGTGGGCGCCTGAACAGAAATGAAAATGCTGAAAATATGCCCTTGTTATACAGGTGGGCGCATGAACAGAAATTGAAAAATGCAGAAAATATTACCTTGTTATCCAGGTGGGCGCCTGATGCATAAATGAAAATGCAGAAAATATTCCCTTGTTATACAGGTGGGCGCCTGATGCAGAAATGAAAATGCTGAAAATTCCATTGTTATCTAGGTGGGTGCCTGATGCAGAAATGAAAATGGAGAAAAATATTCCCTTGTTATCCAGTGGGCGCCTTATGCAGAAATGAAAATGCAGAAAAATATTCCCTTGTTATCCAGGTGGGCTCCTGATGCAGAAATGAAAATGCAGAAAAATATTCATTATCTAGGTGGGCGTCTTATGCAGAAATGAAAATGCAAAAAAATATTCCCTTGTTATAAAGGTGGGCGCCTGAACAAAAATTGAAAATGCTGAAAATATTCCCTTGTTATACAGGTGGGCGCCTGAACAGAAATTGAAAATGCCGAAAAGTATTCCCTTGTTATACAGGTGGGCGCCTGATGCCAAAATAAAAATGCAAAAAAGTATTCCCTTGTTATCCAGGTGGGCGCCTGATGCAGAAACTAAAAATGCAGAAAAATATTCCCTCAGTTTGATTACTGGGTGTAATTTGAAAAATAAAAGATGATACCTCCTTCGTTGTTCTGGTAGGTTCCTGATTATTGAGTTCTCCATTGTGGATTCTCTGCTTTATTGCTGCTTCTTTTTGATTATTTTCTCCCATATTGGTCACATTCACTTTAAAGAGATTAGTAAGAATTTGAATCTTTTGTCCCTTTCTTGATCAGTGAACAATTTATTAGTTATAAAATGATGGTTAGAAACTGGCATTCTTGCTGGCATTGCTTCCACCGTCTGCCTCATCTTGATTGATACTGCTTCGCAGCTTATTCCTGATCGCCTTCCCAACTCTTCCTTGTGATCGTCTTTTTTTTTCTCTTTTTTGTTTCTTTCTTCTTTTATTCCCTTTGGCTATGTGATCACCACGTGTTTTTATTTTCTCTTTTCCTTTGAAGGACCCAGTATTATTATGCCATCCAACATGAGAAGCTGGTAGTTAGCTTTCATCTGGCAACTGGTTTTGAACAAATAGAATGAAAATCAATGACCTGAATTTTAGGGTGAGTGAAGACAAAACTTATCTGGGTATGAAGGCTGATTCCTTTGACCATGCCATGCATTTGAATATCCAACCCAATCTGTCTAATCAAATTCTTGCTGACTTAATTTCTCCTTTCATAAACTCAAACATTTCTTATCTTGCCATCTTCCTTTCATCAGGTCATTCCTCACTTTCTCCTTATGGTGCCCGGGAGGGTTTTCACCAATAAGACTCTCTCATTTATTTATCTCTCAACTCACATTTGCCTTATGGTGCCCCTGTGGGTTTTCACCAATAAGACTCTCTCATTTATTTATCTCTCAACTCATATTCGCCTTATGGTGCCCGCGAGGGTTTTCACCAATAAGACTCTCTCATTTATTTATCTTTTTTTTCCTGTCTCCAAACTCCTGGGTATTGTCTCTAATGTGTTTCTCTTTCTTCCTGTTGCATTGTCATTTTATTGAAATCAATCATAAGGTCTTTCTTTGGACCGTAATGTGGCTTTTGGATGGTTTTAGAAAGAAAGGTATAAGGCTCAAAATATAAACGTGGGTTCAAAAATAATTACAACTCTCGGAATCATAAAAACATAACTTTCTGCCCCAGTTTCAATATTTGGGGAATCTTGGATTTTATTTCTGTCGTGACTGGACCTCATTGAGGCTGCGCACGTACCCCTTCAGGATCAAGTCATACGTAGTTCATACCCTAAGGTTTCTTCGTCATTTGACTTTTTCCAGATTTTTTTATTTTTTTTCATTCATTATCATTTTTTTTCTTTTCTTTCTCTTTTATTTTTTATTTTTTTCTTTTTCAATCTTCTCCTTTTCTCTTCTTTTCATTTCATTGTTCGTTTCAACTTCATAATTGATTCCGAAAGAGGGGTATGAAAGAAAATGCAATAAGGCTCAAAAGGGGTAGCAATGGGTAAAGTGTTTGGATAGAGGAATAAAATGCCTTCATCATTTCAATTTCAAAATTATGACAAATACAATTGTATACATGAAAGAGGAATCAGACATAGTATCTCATGACTGCCTAAGAGTTGATAGCAGTCTCTACACATTTCCTTTCCACATCTGTTTGATATAAAGCTCCGTTAGACAATACCCGAGACACCATGAATGGCCCTTGCCAATTTGGTGCAAACTTTCTTTTTTGCTTCGGCCTAGTATGGTAAAATACGTCTTAACACCAATTGTCCGACCTCGAATTTCTGTGGATGTAGTTTATTGTTATATGCTCTGGCCATCCTTCATTGGTACAGCTGTCCGTGACACACTGCTGCTAACCTTTTTTCATCGATCAAGCTCAATTACTTCAACCGGGCTTTTATCCATTCATCATCATCAATTTCAGCCTCAGCTATAATTCGGAGGGAATGTATTTAAATTTCTGCAGGTATCACTGCTTCTGTTCCATATACCAATGAGTAAGGGGTTGCACCAATTGAACTACGCACAGTAGTACGATAACCCATTAGAGGAAATGGTAATTTTTCATGCCACTGTCTCGATTACTCCACCATTTTTCGGAGAATCTTCTTAATATTCTTATTTGCAGCCTCAACTGCTCTGTTTGCTTTAGGACGATAAGGTGTAGAATTGCGGTGCAAGATTTTGAACTTTTGACACGCCCCCGCAATGAGGTGACTGTTAAGATTTGCTCCATTGTCCGTGATAATCACCTTGGGAATTTTGAAGCGAAAAATGATTTTTATATGTATGAAATCCACTACTGCCTTCTTTGTTACTGCTTTAAATGTCTTCGCTTCCACCCATTTAGTGAAATAATCAATAGCTACCAGGATAAACCTGTGCCCGTTAGATGCTGCAGGTTCTATCGGACCGATGTCATCCATGCCCCAGGTGACAAAAGGCCATGGTGCTGACATTGTATGCAACGCATAGGGTGAGAAATGAATCAAGTCCCCGTGTATCTGTCATTGATAGCATTTCCACACATATATCTAATGTAATCTCGCTCCATTGTGAGCCAATAATATCCAGCCTTTAATATTTTCTCGGCCAAAACATATCCACTCATATGAGGTCCGCAAGCTCCTGCAAGTATTTCAGCCATTATTGTAGTGGCCTGCTATGCATCTATACATCTCAGTAGACCCAAATCCGGAGTACTCTTGTATACAATTCCTCCACTGAAGAAAAATCCACTCGCTAGTCACCTTATAGCCCTTTTCTGATCTGCCGTGGCTTGCGCTGGGTACACCCCTATCCTCAAATATTATTTAATATCATGGAACCATGGCTTAACATCAATTTCCTCTTCTAATGTGAAACAATAAGCATTTTAATCATGAACTTGTATTTGCAGTGGATCTACATAAGCTTTGTCCGGATAGTGCAACATGGACGACAATGTGGCTAGGGCATCTGCAACTTCATTGTGCATTCTTGGGATATGCTTGAACTCTATGGACTAAAATTGTTGGGATAGTTCATGTAGACACTGTCGGTATGGTATAAGTTTCAAATCTCTTGTCTCCCATTCACCTTGAATTTGATGTATCAAGAGATCCGAGTCACCCATGACCAAATTCTCTTGAACACCCATGTCTATTGCCATTCTTAATCCCAATATACATGATTCATACTCGGCCATGTTATTACTATAGAAAAATTGGTGCTGAACGGTAACAGAATAATGCTGACCCGTTTCTAAAATGAGCACTGCTCCAATTCCGACCTCTTTGCTATTGACGACCCCATCAAAGTATAGTTTCCAGCCCAACTTGTCTTCTTGTTCTAATTCCTCAATATTCGTTGTCTCCTCATCAAGAAAATATGTCTTTAACGATTCATACTCATCATCAATTGGATTTTCTGCCAAATGATCAACAACTGCTTGTGCCTTCATTGCAGTGCGGGTTTCATAAACAATATCAAACTATGTAAGTAGAATTTTCCATTTAACGAGCCTTCCTGTGGGCATAGGCTTCTGGAAAATGTACTTCAGTGGATCCAACCGAGATATAAGATAAGTGGTATAAGCCGACAAGTAACGTTTCAACTTTTGTGCAACCCATGTTAAAGCACAACATGTTCTTTCCAGCTGAGTGTATTTTACCTCGTAAGATGTAAAATTCTTACTGAGATAGTATATTGCTTGCCCTTTCTTCCGTGTTTCATCATGCTGCCCCAGTACACAGCCAAAAGAATTATCTAATACAGTCAGATAAAGGATGAACGGCCTTCCAGGTTCTGGAGGAACCAACACAGGAGGATTGGCTAGATATTACTTGATTTTGTCAAATGCATCTTGACATTCCTCAGTCCAATTCACCACAGCATCTTTCTTTAATAATTTTAAAATGGGCTCACAGGTCGATGGTAGATGAGCAATAAATCTGCTAATATAATTCAACCTGCCCAACAAACTCATCACCTCTTTCTTGTTCTTTGGCGGAGGTAAGTTCTAAATTGATTTTATCTTTGACGGGTCTAATTTAATACCACGCCGACTTACCACGAACCCTAATAACTTTCCTGATGGTACTCCAAAAGCACATTTTGCTGGATTGAGCTTGAGATTGTATCTTCGAAGCCTTTGGAAAAACTTCCTCAAGTCTTTGACATGATCACACTTCTTTTTGGATTTGATAATAACATCATCCACATATACCTCAATCTCTCGATGTATCATGTCATGGAACATAGTGGTAATTGGCCTCATATATGTATCTCCAGCATTCTTCAACCCAAACGGCATTACTCTGTAGCAATATGTCCCTCAAGGTGTGATAAAGGCTGTCTTTTCTGCATTTTCTTCGTCCATCAAGATCTGATGATAACCTGCATAATAATCCACAAAAGAACCAATCTCATGTTTGGCACAATTGTCAATCAATATGTGGATATTTGGCAATGACATCATCCTTTGGACTGGCTTTATTGAGGTCTTGATAATCAACACACACTCTGGTTTTTCCATCTTTCTTTGGAACAGGCACAATATTGGCTAATCAGGTGCGATACTTGGTGACCCGTATGACCTTTTCCTCAAACTGCTTATTGACCTCTTCTTTTATTTTCACACTGATATCCGTTTTGAACTTTCTTAACTTTTGCTTAACCAGCCGGCATTCTGGATAAATGGTCAACTTATGTACCACCAAGTCAGTACTGAGCCCGGGCATGTCATCATAAGACCAAGCAAATATGTCTTTGTACTCATATAATAACCTGATCAAATCTTCTCTGAGTGAAGCCTCTAAGTGCACACTAATATTTGTTTCCCGAATATTCTCCTCATTTCCCAAATTAGTAGACTTCGTCTCATTTAAGTTTGGTTTGGGTTTCTCTTCATAATGGCTCAAATCCTTACTAATTTCCTCCAACACTTCCTCATCCTCATATTCCAGTTCATATTTATTTTCAATTTCTTGTATAACTATCCGATTATCAAGAGTGGACCAGGAATCCTTCATGCATGACACATCATTGAAATCAGCAAAACTTGGACTGTACAATAAAATAAAATAAAATAAAATAAGTCTAAAAATAGAGGAAGAAAGAAATTGCATTTCATTAAACTTTGAAAGGTAACAAGGTTTGGATACATTTGACTAGACAGAACATATGATTATAATTTTTTAAACAAGACAGTTTTGGGAATGGAATATAAAAAGCTAACTACCACAACTCCCTCCTGATTGGAAGAGGAGTAGCTTCCCAGTTATTTATCCTGATATAGGGTCCAACAAATTGAACATCCATCTTGCTTGTTCCCTTGCTAATTGCTCTTCATCTGGCCTTATCTATGCATGGCCCGACATGACAGTTGCCGGACGTCTTTGTGTACCAGGCTTGACAAAGGAGTAGGACAGTTTTGGGATAGGGTTGGGGAGGGTCCACCCTTTATTTTTCAATATTTTGGCTCTTTGTATATCAGAGATGGTTGGCTTGAAACCCAGGCTGAAAGTATTAGTGCTACCCTGAAGATGAATTGGTTGTGTTATACCCTGCAAGGCAACTCCTAGTCCTTTTCCCGGAGAGAACCCATTCTTTATCATTTCCTTGGCAACCATGACCGCAGGGATGTTTTCTCCTTCAGATATTTTGTTCACAGTCATGGTGTCCATCACTTGGTACACCCAAGGACCTTTGTCTCCTTCAACCTCTTCAAATGGTGTGATGACATTACAAACATTATTCTCACCGTGCACTACTATATCTTGCTGTTCCCATTCAAACTTCACCATTTGATGTAGTGAAGAGGGTACTGCTTTTGCAGCGTGGATCCATGGACGCCCTAACAGGAGGTTATAGGACACAGCAACGTCCAACACTTGAAACTCCATGGTGAACTCCACCGGTCCGATAGTGAGTTCTAGTATGATATCTCCCACGGTGTTCTTTCCACCTCCGTTGAACCCCCTCACATATACACTATATCTGTGAATCCTCTCGTGATGAACTTTCAGTTTTCCCAGAGTAGACAAAGGAAACATATTAGCACTTGACCCGTTATCGACCAAGACACGAGTCACCACTGATTCCTCACACTTCACAGTGAGATATAACGTCTTGTTGTGCTCCGTCCCTTCTAGTGGTAGCTCATCGTCTGAGAATGTTATCCTTTATGAATAAAAAATTTTGTTTGTAATATTCTCCAAATGACACACCATGATCTTTCCTGGTACATGAGCTTCATTCATGATCTTCATTAACGCCCTTCGGTGTTCATCGGAATGAATCAGCAGAGAGCAAATATATTTGAGCTGGTGTCTTCTGCAATTGCTCAACTATGGAGTAATCTTGAGCTTTCATTTTCTTTAGGAACTCCTCAGCTTCTTCTTCGGTGACCGCTTTCTTCACATGAGCTGTATTTTCTTTCATAACTTTCCTCTTTCTCAAATCGTTAGGAGCAAAATATCGCCCAGACCGGGTCAAACCATAAGTTTCACAGATTTCCCCCTTGACTTCTTTACCTTTGTACATGACAGTTACCTTGTCATAATTCCAAGGTACAACTTTGATATTCACAATTGGCATCTGAACAACTGGCTTGATAACCACTGGTTCTATATGCGCCCCTTTCACAGTCAATATGGTCTTCACCCCTGGTACTATCACTTTTACAGGCTTAGGCTCAATTATCACTGATGGCTGTTTTGCAGGTGGCTCGACTGACACTTCCTCTTTCCCGACTTTCTCCTCTGTCTTGCTATTTTCTTTGATTGTCATCACAGTCTGAGAGGGTTTTTTGCAGCTTTCTCCTTGTACTAGCTCTATCATATGTGTTTCATGATGCACCAACAAAGGATTTTGTGTTATGTTGGGAGTCTCGGGTGCTTGCAGCTCAATTCTTCTGGAGTCAATGAGTTCTTGTATCATAGACTTTAGGTGCCAACATTTCTCCATGTCATGTCCAGGTGCCCCAAAATAGTATTCACAATGGATGGATTGATCTAAGTTTCTCAGTGGAGGGTTGGGAAATTTAGGCTTAATGGGACTTAGCAACCCCAATTGTCTCAGTCGATGGAAGAGGCTAGTATATGATTCTCCCAGAGGAGTGAATGCTTTCTTTCTCTAAGCCCTATCACTTTTCACTTCAGGGTCGGGACGGAAACTGGTTCGGTTAGGATTTCTGTAGGATTTTGGTGGTGGGTAGGCATTTTGGGCATGGTAGACATTCTGAGGAGCTGAAGCTCACCATGAAGGAGGAGGTGGTGGGTGATACTGGTCATGGTGGACAGAAAATTGAGGACCATTTGAGGATAATAATGCGGAGATGGGTTATACAGTGTTGGTGGGTATGGGCGAGGTCGGTGATGATATAGGTTGGGGCCCCGGGACCAAGATCTTCCCTCTATAACCTCCACTTCTTCTTTTTTCTTCTTCCCAATTGATCCTCCCGTCCCCGTCTGAATTGCTTGATTTGTAGCCTTGATGGCTGAGTAACTCATAATCTTGTTTGTTTTCAAACCTTCTTCCACAAAACACCCTATCTTCACTACCTCATTAAAGGTCTTTCCAATCGCAGACACCAGATGCCCGTAGTATGTCAGCTCTAAAGCTTGTAAGAAACAATCTACCATTTCTCCTTCTTTTATTGGTGGATCCACACGGGCCTCCTGTTCCCTCCACCTGAAACCATACTCCCAAAAGATCTCTCTGGGCTTCTTTTCCATTTTGGTCAATGACAATCTATCAGGGATGATTTCCAGATTATATTGAAAATGGTTCGCGAATGATTGAGCCAAATCGTTCCAAATGAACCATCGGGTATGATCTTGATGGGTGTACCATTCTAATTCTGAGCCACTGAGGCTTTGACTGAAGTAGGCCATAAGTAGTTCATCATTTCCCCCTGATCCACACATTTTGCTGCAATATCCTCTCAGATGGGCCACTGGATCACCATGGCCATCATACATGTCAAATTTTGGCAATTTAAACCCAACGTGTCACGACCCGGATTTTCCCCCAACATCAGGATCATGATGGCGCCTACTCGTGGTAGCTAGGCAAGCCACTGTATTCATACTATCCTATTTTTAACACAGTTGTAATTAAATAAATGCGGAATACTTTATCGAAATAGAAACAACTAAATACAAAGTGAAAATCATACTGAATTCCTCTACCCAAGACGTGGAGTCACCAACTCACAAACTACTATGGAATACTACACATAAAAGTCTGAAGGAAATATAACATAATTCTGTTTGTCTCGGAACAAAGAGACCACAGCTAATAACATAAATAAAGAGAGAGACGCCGGGCCTGCGAACGTCTGCAAGCTACCTCGGTCTCAAATATGATCAACTCCCACGAAATCGATTTACTGCTGCTGTTGCTCCTGATCGTAACTTGGACCTGTGCAAAAACGCACAGAAGTGTAATATCAGCACAACCGACCCCATGTGCTGGTAAGTGCCTGGCCTATCCCGGCGAAGTAGTGACAAGCCTAGGACCAGACACCCACATAAACCTGTGCAATTCAATATGTATATGTGTACCACAAAATAACAAGAAATAATCAAGTATAAACACAATAAGGAATATCTTAAGGAATTCAACAATTAACAACAGTTAATAAATTCACAAGGAAAAACAAAGTATAATGTAAACACGAATAATATCACTTCAAGAAATAACAAGCAATTGCACGGCATCACCCTTCGTGCTTTTACTCTCATCCTCACCAAATAAGCAATTAAAGTACACGGCATCACCCTTCGTGCTTTTACTCTCATCCTCACCAAATAAACAAATACTTCGTACATGGTTCAATAACAGGGCACGACATGATCCTTCGTGCATAATCAATAAATAAACATGGCACGACATTAACCTTCGTGCATAAATAAATAAACATGGCACGACATCACCCTTCGTGCATTATCACTCTTCCTCACCCAAATAACAATCACAGTTAAGGGCAAAGAAAGAAACAGTAATTCATAAACCGTCCCATCAAGGGCAATCAATAATTATCTTCACAACAAGTCCCAACAAGGGAGAACAATAACATTTCATCTGTAATATATCTCAAAATAATCATTTTCCAACGACTCACGGTCATACTAGACGCCAGTGAATGGATGCTCGTCACCACAGCCCATACACCGCACTCGATCACATAACACATAACACATAATCCTATTCTCTCAAGCTAGGATAGAACAAACACTTACCTCGAATGCTTATGAACAATTCAATCCGTGGAAATGTCTTTCTCTTTCAACATGGCTCCAATCCAACCGTATCTATACACAATTGATTTAATATCATCAATTCTACTCAACAAACTAATTCTTAAGACCAAATACAACTTTTACAACATTCCGCCCGAAATAGTGAATTTCAACTCCGGGCCCACATGGTCGGAATTCGGGGTTAGGACCAAAATCCGGTTACCCATCCCCCCACGAGTTCATATATATAATTTGTTTCAAAATCGGACCTCAATTCGAGGTCCAATTCCCCAATTTATGAAAAAACCTATTTTCTAACAAAAACAAGAATTTTACCATGAAAATCTTTGATTTCTTATGAAAAACATGTTTAATGATGTTAGGAATTGAAAGAATTAAGTAAAAAGTGACTTACAATCGTTTTGATGAAGAAGAAATCCTTGAAGAATCGCAAATGGGTGTTTTGGTTTTGTAAAATGTGAAGAAATGACTGAAATTCGTGTTTTTCAGGTCTCGGTGTTCGCATTTGCGAACATGGGTTCGCAATTGCGAACCCCGACCAATATCTGGAGTTTGAAAAATAAGCTAAGTCCGGGAAGTTCGCATTTGCGAACATTTGTTCGCATTTGCGAACACTGGCAGACAAAGGGGGTGTTTGCATTTGCGAACTAATGTTCGCATTTGCGAACATAGGCTATATAGGGCAGTGTTCGCATTTGCGAAGCTAAGGCTGGGAAGTGCGCATTTGCGAACATTTTGCGAACGCTGGCAGACAAAGGGATGTTCGCATTTGCGAACTAATGTTCGCATTTGCGAACACATGCTGTATAAGGCGGTGTTCGCATTTGCGAACAATGGTTCGCATTTGCGAACCAAGGCAGTATGGGAAATGTTCGCATTTGCGAACTATTGTTCGCATTTGCGAACATAGGCAACACTGGGGACCTTCGCAAATGCGAACAATTGTTCGCATTTGCGAACAAGGCTGGCTTCGCATTTGCGATCAAGGTTCGCATTTGCGAGCCTTGCCTTACACTGTCCCCTTCGCAATTGCGAGAAATTCTTCGCAATTGCGAAGCCAACAACTGGGTGAAAAAAACCAGCAGTTCAAAATTCAGAATTTCATCCAACGGCCTATCAAATCTTTACCCGAGCCCCCGGGCTCCAAACCAAACATGTACACAACCTCAAAAACACATTATGGACTTGTTCGTGCGATCATATCGCCAATATCACTTCGTTTTAATCAAATCAAGCCTCAAACTCATGATTTTCATACTTTTGATTTTCAAAACTTCTTAACTTGGAACTCAAGGTCCAAAACATCTCAAACGACATCCGAATGTCACCAAACTTTACAGAAATCACATATATAATATTTAAGACTTGTACCGGGCGTCGGAACCAAAATACGAGCCCGATACCAAGGTCAATTAATTTATTTCCTTTAATAATTACATCAAAACAATTTCACATAAAAATTCATAACTTGGGCTCTAGGCCTCAGAATTCGACTTCGGACACATGTCCAAGTCCCATATTTTCCTACGGACCTCTCGGGACCATCCAATCTCGGGTCCGGATCCGTTTACCAAAAATGTTGACCGAAGTCAACCATATCAATATTAATATTATTTTTATCCAAATTTCTCATAGAATTCATATTTTCTATCACAAAATCTTTCCGGCTACATGCTCGGATTGTGCACGTAAATCGACGCAACATAGAATGAGGTTTTCAAGGCCTTAGAAGCTCGAAATGATTAATTAAATAAGTGATGACCCTTTGGGTCGTCACAATCTCCACCTCTAAAACAACCGTTCGTCCTCGAACGGACAAAAGAAAGAAGTACCGAGTCAGGAAACAAGTGTGGGTAACGGCTCCGCATATCAGACTCGGACTCCCAGGTCGATGCCTCAGGAGGCCTGACCTCTCCACTGAACACGCACAGAAGAATAACTCTTCGACCTCAACCATCGAACCTGCCGGTCTAGAATAGCCACCGGCTCCTCCTCGTAAGATAGATCATTGTCCAATTGGACAGTACTGAAGTCTAACACATGTGTGGGATCGTCGTGGTATCTCCGAAGCATAGATACATGAAAAACTGGATGCACGGCTGATAAGCTAGGCGGCAAAGCTAATCTGTAAGCCACCCCTCCCACTCTGTCTAGAATCTCAAATGGACCAATATACCTAGGGCCGAGCTTGCCCTTCTTCCCAAACCTCATCACGCCCTTCATAGGCGACACCCGGAGCAATACTCGTTCACCAACCATGAAATCTACATCTCGAACCTTACGATCCGCATAAGTCTTTTGCCTGGACTGAGCTGAACGCAATCTCTCCCGAATAGTCTTGACCTTATCCAAGGCCTCCTGAACTAAGTCTGTACCCAACAACCGAGCCTCTCCCGGTTCAAACCATCCGACCGGTGATCGACATCGCCTACCATACAACGCCTCATACGGAGCCATCCGGATGCTAGATTGGTAACCGTTATTGTAGGCGAACTCTGCTAATGGTAGAAACCGATCCCACGAGCCTCCGAAATCAATAACACGAGGCTCGAAGCATGTCCTCGAGAATCCGAATAGTCCTCTCGGACCGGCCATCCGTCCGAGGATGAAATGTCGTACTCAACTCGACCTGTGGTGCCTAACTCCCGCCGGACCGCTCTCCCGAACCGCGAGGTAAACTGCGTTCCCCGATCGGAGATAATAGATACTGGCACCCCACGGAGACGAACAATCTCCCTAATGTAAACCTCCGCTAACCTCTCCGACGAGTAGGAGACGGATACTGGAATAAAGTGTGCTGATTTGGTCAGCCTATCAACAATGACCCAAATAGCATCAAATTTCCTCCGAGTCAAAGGAAGTCCAGTAACGAAGTCCATAGTGATCCGCTCCCATTTCCACTCGGGAATTTCAATCCTCCGGAATACACCACCAGGTCTCTGGTGCTCATATTTCACCTGCTGACAATTTAGACACCGAGCGACATACGCAACGATATCTTTCTTCATTCTGCGCCACCAATAGTGCTGCCGTAAGTCCTGGTACATCTTCGCGGCGCCCGGGTGAATAGAATACCGCAAACTGTGGGCCTCTGCTAAGATCAACTCTCGAATTCCTTTGACATTGGGTACACAAACTCGACCCTGCAATTTCAATACCCCATCATCATCTAGATTTACCTGTGTGGCACCTCCCCGCTGTACTGTATCTCTCAACTCACGCAAATGAGGATCATCAAATTGCCGCTCACGGATACGCTCTAATAAAGAAGAACGAGCGACCGTGCAGGCTAACACTCTGCTAGGCTCAGAAACGTCTAATCTCACGAACCGGTTGGCTAAGGCCTGGACATCTAGAGCTAATGGTCTCTGATTGACCGGAATATATGCAAGACTACCCATGCCGGCATACTTTCTACTCAATGCATCGGCCACCACATTGGCCTTACCTGGGTGATATAATATAGTAACATCATAGTCTTTTAGCAACTCTAACCATCTCCGCTGTCGTAGATTCAACTCCTTCTGTTTGAACAAGTACTGTAGGCTTTTGTGATCGGTGTACACCTCACATGTCACACCATATAGATAATGCCTCCAAATTTTTAAGGCATGAACCACTGCTGCTAACTCAAGATCATGAACTGGATAATTCTTCTCATGTATCTTTAACTGCCTCGAAGCATAAGCGATAACCTTACCATCCTGCATCAATACCGCTCCAAGCCCTGTACGAGATGCGTCACAATAAACTGTATAAGGCCCTGTACCTGTAGGTAGTATCAACACCGGTGCGGTGGTCAAGGCTGTCTTGAGCTTCTGAAAGCTCGCCTCACACTCCTCTGACCACTGAAACTGGACACCCTTCTGGGTCAACCTGGTCATCGGGGCCGCAATAGAAGAAAACCCCTCTACAAAACGACGGTAGTAACCTGCTAATCCCAAGAAACTCCGGATCTCGATCACTGAAGCTGGTCGAGGCCAATTCTGGACTGCCTCAATCTTCTTTGGGTCTACCTGAATACCTTCCACCGATACAATGTGACCCAGAAATGCTACCGAACTCAGCCGGAACTCACATTTAGAAAATTTGGCATATAGCTGGTTATCTTTCAGAGTCTGAAGAACCACTCTGAGGTGCTGCTCGTGCTCTTCCCGGCTGCGGGAGTACACCAGGATGTCATCTATGAAGACTATCACGAACAGATCTAAGTAAGGCCTGAATACCCGATTCATCAACTCCATGAATGCTGCTGGGGCATTGGTCAACCCGAAGGACATGACCAAGAACTCATAATGCCCATATCTAGAGCGAAAGGCTCTCTTAGGAATGTCAGCCGCCCTGATCTTCAGCTGATGGTAGCCTGACCTCAAGTCTATCTTAGAGAATACCCTCGCTCCCTGGAGCTGGTCAAACAAATCATCAATCCTCGGCGGTGGATATTTATTTTTGATAGTCACCTTGTTTAACTGCCGGTAATCAATACACATCCGCATCGAGCCATCCTTCTTCTTTACAAATAACACAGGTGCTCCCCAGGGGTAAACACTGGGCCTGATAAAGCCCTTCTCAAGAAGGTCCTGCAACCGATCTTTCAACTCTTTTAGTTCCGGCGGGGCCATACGATAGGGTGGAATAGAGATGGGCTGAGTACCCGGTGCCAGATCAATACAGAAATCAATATCCCTGTCGGGTGGCATGCCCGGCAGGTCTGAAGGAAAAACCTCAGGAAACTCCCGTGCAATAGGGACCGACTCAATGGAAGGAACTTCTGCGCTGGAATCACGAACATAAGACAAATAAGCTAGACACCCCTTCTCGACCATACGTCGAGCCTTAACATAAGAAATAACAGTGCGAACGGAGTGGCTTGAGGTACCCTTCCACTCTAATCGGGGTGATTCTGGCAAGGCTAAGGTGACAGTCTTAGCATGACAATCAAGAATAGCATGGTATGGGGACAACCAGTCCATCCCCAATATGACATCAAAATCTACCATATCCAAGAGCAACAGATCGACACGGGTCTCAAGACCCCCAAATATAACTACGCACGAACGATGCACCCGATCGACTACAATGGAGTCACCCATCGGTGTAGATACATAAACTGGAATATCTAGAGCATAGCTGGGCACGGCCAAATACGGTGCAAAGTAGGATGACACATATGAAAATGTAGACCCAGGGTCAAATAATACTAAAGCACCTCTGCCACACACAAGAATAGTACCTGTAATCACGGCATCTGATGCCTCTGCCTCTGGCCTGGCCGGTAAAGCATAGAATCGGGGATCTGCACCTCCCCTCTGAGCTGCGTCTCTAGGACGACCATCAACTGGCTGACCTCTACCTCTCGCCGGACGGTCTCCACCTCTACGGTCTCGACCTCCACCTCTATAATCTCTACCCCCGCCTCTGGCTGGCTGGGCAGGCTGAGGTCAGCTGGGGCCTGAATCATAGGACGAGGACCTCGCTGCTGAGAGTTGCCCGCTGCTAGAGGGCAATTCCTGATAAAATGACCTGGGTCACCACAACCGTAGCAACTCTTAGACTGATAGGGCTGCTGGCCCTGACGACCTGAATGGCCTCCACGAACACTCTGAAGAGGCTGAGCATTAATAGGAGACTGGTCTGAATAATGCCCCCGAACACCACGATCACCTGGTCCACCTTGTGAAGCCTGAAGGGCGGAATGAAAAGGCCTGGAGGACTGGCCTCTATCAAAGGATTCTCTGCCACCAGAGGAAGAACCACCAAACCTGCCTGAATGACGAGGCCTCTTATCTAAAGAATAACCGCCTCCCTAGCAAGAGCCATCTCAACTCTGCGTGCCGCATTGGCTGCCTCCTGAAATGATATGTCACTTCCCACGCCCATAGCCATCTGGAGTCTAATCGGCTGATTAAGCCCATCTATAAATCTGCGGACCCTCTCCCGCTCCGTGGGAAGTATCACCACCGCATGACGAGCCAAGTCGATAAATCTCGTCTCATACTGTGTAACTGTCATAGTGCCCTGATGGAGGCGCTCAAACTGCCTCCGAAGTACATCCCGCTGAGTAGGAGGGAGAAACTTCTCCATAAATAGTTCCGCAAACTGGTCCCATGATAAAGCTGGGGACCCTGCTGGTCGAGTCAAGCAATAATCTCTCCACCAAGTCTTGGCGGATCCTGCAAGCCTGAATGTACAGAAGTCAACTCCGTTTGTCTCCACGATCCCCATAGTCTTGAGAATCTCATGGCAACCGAATAAGAAGTCCCGAGGATCCTCTGATGTGGCACCGCTGAATGTAGTGGTAAACAGCTTGGAGAACCGATCAAGTCTCCAAAAAGAATCAGAAGTCATGGCCGCTCCATCTCCGGCATAAGCCGTGGTACCTGACTGAGTGGCCACAGCTGGCTGAACCACTGGTGCCTGAGGCTGAGGAGCTACTGGCTCCGGAGTATGAGCAATAGGAGTCTGGGCCCCTCCTCCAGCCTGAGAAGTAGCTGGGGCAACTGATAATAAACCCGCTCTGGCAATGCTGTCCATGAATCCCGCTATTCTGACCAAAGCATCACGGAGATCCGGGGTAAATAAGGCCTCTCCTGGGACCTGAGCTGGGCCCACTGGAGCTGCTGGAACCGGAACCTCCTCGTCAATCTCAATATGAGGCTCCACCTCTGGAGTAGCTGCCTGGGGCTGAGCTCTACCCCTACCACGGCCTCTGATACGGCCTTGGCCCCTGCCCCTCAAAGGAACTGCCTAGGGCTAGGGCTGTTGGTCGGCGGACGAAGAAGCGCGTGTCCTCACCATCTGCGAAAGGACAGAATAGAAATTAAATGAGTAATTGAGGAACAAGTCGCACGACAAGAAAGAATAAATGAGAGACTCTTTCCTAACTCAATAGACTCTGGAGGACAAGTACAGACGTCTCTGTACCTACCTCTCAAACTCTACTAAGCTTGTTCGTGAGTGGTGAGACCTATGTAACCTAGAGCTCTGATACCAACTTGTCACGACCCGGATTTTCCCCCAACATCGGGATCGTGATGGCGCCTACTCGTGGTAGCTAGGCAAGCCACTCTATTCATACTATCCTATTTTTAACACAGTTGTAATTAAATAAATGCGGAATACTTAATCGAAATAGAAACAACTAAATACAAAGTGAAAATCATACTGAATTCCTCTACCCAAGACGTGGAGTCACCAACTCACAAACTACTATGGAATACTAAACATAAAAGTCTGAAGGAAATATAACATAATTCTGTTTGTCTCGGAACAAAGAGACCACAGCTAATAACATAAATAAAGAGAGAGACACCGGGCCTGCGGACGTCTGCAAGCTACCTCGGTCTCAAATATGATCAACTCCCACGCAATCGATTTACTGCTGCTGTTGCTCCTTATCATAACCTGGACCTGTGCAAAAACGCATAGAAGTGTAGCATCAGCACAACCGACCCCATGTGCTGGTAAGTGCCTGGCCTATCCCGGCGAAGTAGTGACAAGCCTAGGACCGGACACTCACATAAACCTGTGCAATTCAATATGTATATGTGTACCACAAAATAACAAGAAATAATCAAGTATAAACACAATAAGGAATATCTTAAAGAATTCAACAATTAACAACAGTTAATAAATTCACAAGGAAAAACAAAGTATAATGTAAACACAAGTAATATCAATTCAAGAAATAGCAAGCAGTTGCATGGCATCACTCTTCGTGCTTTTACTCTTATCCTCACCAAATAAGCAATTAAAGTACACGGCATCACCCTTCGTGCTTTTACTCTCATCCTCACATCCATAGTACGGCATGATCCTTCGTACATGGTTCAATAACAAGGGCACGGCATGATCCTTCGTGCATAATCAATAAATAAACATGGCACGGCATTAACCTTCGTGCATAAATAAATAAACATGGCACGGCATCACCCTTCGTGCATTATCACTCTTCCTCACCCAAATAACAATCATAGTTAAGGGCACAAAAAGAAACAGTAATTCATAAACCGTCCCATCAAGGGCAATCAATAATTATCTTCACAACAAGTCCCAACAAGGGAGAACAATAACATTTCATCTGTAATATATCTCAAAATAATCATTTTCCAACGACTCACGGTCATACTAGACGCCAGTGTATGGATGCTCGTCACCACAGCCCATACACCGCACTCGATCACATAACACATAACACATAACACATAATCCTATTCCCTCAAGCTAGGATAGAACAAACACTTACCTCGAATGCTTATGAACAATTCAATCCGTGGAAATGTCTTTTTCTTTCAACATGGCTCCAATCCATATCTATACACAATTGATTTAATATCATCAATTCTACTCAACAAACTAATTCTTAAGACCAAATACAACTTTTACAACATTCCTGCCCGAAATAGTGAATTTCAACTCCGGGCCCACATGGTCGGAATTCGGGGTTAGGACCAAAATCCGGTTACCCATCCCCCCACGAGTTCATATATATAATTTGTTTCAAAATCGGACCTCAATTCGAGGTCCAATTCCCCAATTTATGAAAAAACCTATTTTCTAACAAAAACAAGAATTTTTCCATGAAAATCTTTGGTTTCTTATGAAAAACATGTTTAATGATGTTAGGAATTGAAAGAATTAAGTAAAAAGTGACTTACAATCGTTTTGATGAAGAAGAAATCCTTGAAGAATCGCAAATGGGTGTTTTGGTTTTGTAAAATGTGAAGAAATGACTGAAATTCGTGTTTTTCGGGTCTCTGTGTTCGCATTTGCGAACATGGGTTCGCAATTGCGAACCCCGACCAATTTCTGGAGTTTGAAAAATAAGCTAAGGCTGGGAAGTTCGCATTTGCGAACATTTGTTCGCATTTGCGAACACTGGCAGTCAAAGGGATGTTCGCATTTGCGAACCAATGTTCGCATTTGCGAACACATGCTGTATAAGGCAGTGTTCGCATTTGCGAACAATGGTTCGCATTTGCGAACCAAGGCAATATGGGAAATGTTCGCATTTGCGAACTATTGTTCGCATTTGCGAACATAGGCAGCACTGGGGACCTTCGCAAATGCGAACAATTGTTCGCATTTGCGAACAAGGCCGGCTTCGCATTTGCGATCAAGGTTCGCATTTGCGAGCCTTGCCTTACACCGTCCCCTTCGCAATTGCGAGAAATTCTTCGCAATTGCGAAGCCAACAGCTGGGTGAAAAAACCAGCAGTTCAAAATTCAGAATTTCATCCAACGGCCTATCAAATCTTTACCCGAGCCCCCCGGGCTCCAAACCAAACATGTACACAACCTCAAAAACACATTATGGACTTGTTCGTGCGATCATATCGCCAATATCACTTCGTTTTAATCAAATCAAGCCTCAAACTCATGATTTTCATACGTTTGATTTTCAAAACTTCATAACTTGGAACTCAAGGTCCAAAACATCTCAAACGACATCCGAATGTCACCAAACTTTGCAGAAATCACATATATAATATTTAAGACTTGTACCGGGCGTCGGAACCAAAATACGAGCCCGATACCAAGGTCAATTAATTTATTTCCTTTAATAATTACATTAAAACAATTTCACATAAAAATTCATAACTTGGGCTCTAGGCCTCGAGAATTCGACTCCGGACACATGTCCAAGTCCCATATTTTCCTACGGACCTCTCGGGACCATCCAATCTCGGGTCCGGATCCGTTTACCAAAAATGTTGACCGAAGTCAACCATATCAATATTAATATCATTTTTATCCAAATTTCTCATAGAATTCATATTTTCTATCACAAAATCTTTCCGTCTACATGCTCGGATTGTGCACGTAAATCGAGGCAACATAGAATGAGGTTTTCAAGGCCTCAGAAGCTCGAAATGATTAATTAAATAAGTGATGACCCTTTGGGTCGTCACACAACGGGTAGCTGTACCCCGGGGAACAAACATAAGTCCTTGTACACCACACTAACTTGGCTTCCCAGACCCTTCATATTGTGAAACGACTGCTCAAGGCTCTTCATTTTACTAGCCGTCTCCTCTTGTTCAGGGTTTCTAGCAGGTTTCTCCTCTTCCGTCATGTTGATAAGTGGGGTGTAAGAATCATGTTGTCTGAAGGTGGATTCTAAAGGGTAGTAATGATTATCCTGGATATGAAATACGGGCCCACATGAGGATTTATGTAAAGTGGCTGGTGGTGGTGCCACATACACGGGAGTGGCCTGGGGTAGTGGCGATGGAGCTTGTTTAGATAGTGAGGGTGGTACTTTTGATGTAGTGGCATAATAGTGTGGGTAAGTAGGATATGTAGAAGATGAGTTCATGGTGGGTTGATCTTGGTTCGGGTTTGAGGGAGGAATATATATGGGGTTAGGTGGGTAAGTAGGTAAGGGTTTCCCCCTTGACCAAGACTGATACATTTACGACATCTGCTGTTTCAGCTTATACACTTCATCCTTTATGCTATTCACATCTATTACTTCCTCCTCCTGCATGGGATCCATGATTATCGGCTCAATTTCTCGGGTCACTGCTTTTGTCATGTTTTGTTGTAGTTGTGATCTCCCAAAATGCCAGTTGCTAACTGTTTTATCTAATACTCATCAACGACAAAAACTTGTTAATAGTTAGATCACAATAGATACATCACAAGTTTTAAAAACACAACTTTTTGCCTAGCTTTTATGCGTCATCCCGGCATTATTATTTTTCTTTTGACCTGCCAATTCTCTTTTTTGGCTTTTCTTTTTCCTATTTTCCACCCATCCTTTTCCATTGCTTTCATTGTTTTCTTCTCTTTTCTTTTTTTCTCTCTTCTTTTTTTTTCTTCTCTCCTTTGTTTCATTTTTTTTCTTTTTTTGATCCTATATGTTTGCCTATCGCTCAAGCAATTGCATATAAGGAGGAATAATGAAAACTTTTTTTTTTGATTTTCATTGATATTCAAACACTGATTACAAAAGATAATGTTGTACTACAACCTTCTTGATGCAGAAAAATACAAATACAAAAATGCATGACCTATGAGTACATTAAAGCCCCTAGTGCCCGCGAGACATCGTTCGGTCTTACCGCGGGCCTATATGATAATCCCCTTTGGAGTTTGTCCAGGTCGGTCATCGCTTGTTTCACAAAGATCATTGCTGCTGCGGTAAACGTAGACTGGGTCATATCATCGCACAGTTGGCATTTCCACGTAATATAGTGAGCAATGTTGACAATTCTTTCCCTGATGACCCCTTTTTCTTGAAGCAACCTCCCAATCCGTTCGGCACGAGCATCCAAGGTTTGCTGGCTCTTCTTTTAAAGTTGTTGTAACTCCAATTTTAACCGGGCCATGGCTGTGTAGCAATGATCTCTCTCTCTATATCAAATTCTTTGGTTTGTTTGCTACTTTTGACCTTGGCCGTAACAATCTTCTTCCTTAGTCGGGCTAATTCAACATTATGCTCATCCTCTACCTGTCGGATTATCCGAGCCCTTTCTTTGGCGTTCTTGGCCAATTGTTTCCGAACCCCAATTAATTCCTTCTCAGCTTTATCTATATTAAAGCTATAATCGCTCACCTTGCACCGTAGATTTTCAAAAAAAAAATTTCATCTCGGGCAAGTCGAACTGTGGTTTCGGTTGTTCTCATTTTCACAATCTTAGCCTTCAATGTTTCATTTTCTTTCCTCAGCTGTTTCTTTTCACCCTCATCGGCTGATGCTTGTAAGCTGCTTTCAAATTTGATGTCCTGAAATTGCTTCTACAACATGCTGATTTTGGCTCGATATTCATTTTCCTTGGCCAGCCAATCCCTTTGTTCCTTCGATTGCTTGGCAAATTCTTGTATATGAGGTCTGTTCGTCGGTCTCTTATGCTCAACATCTCTACGGTACCATGCAGAATATCCTGGTGATACCTCACCTCTATCCCGATCTCTCACACAGGTGTCCACTCTTAGACATTGGTACTTATTCCATATTTTCCGGATTTTTGCTTCCGAGAATTGCCCATCGGGACTGATCTCTATTGCTTGAACGCTGAGGTCCTCATCTTTCGGCACAATCTGATATCTTCTGAGTTGCCGTAGTACTTAGTATGGCGCCTAAGGTTGGATACTCTTGAGACCCATTAAATGGAAATACGACCCTTCTGCTGCATATATATGACTTCATTGAGGGGCAACCATCCATATACCCATTCTATCTGGCTAGCAGTCAGCGACCGGAAATATGTGATCCAACCCTTTGACCCTTCTGGCAACTTGGCCTCTTTTGTCCTCACGTAGAATTCTTTGATACATGTCTTTTCTGACAATCCATAGCTTGAAAACTGAGGGTGGCAGCATAAATGCTCTATTATCCATATCTGAAGTAGTATATTACACCCCTCGAAGAAATCTTCTCCCGCTTTGCAGGCAGTGAGAGAACGGAAGATATCGGCCACTATTATTGGTGCCAAAGTACTGTTACCCTGGATAAGGAGAGCACTGGCAATCCCAACCACTCTGATGTCGATGTTCCCGTCTTTCCTCGAAAATATTGTTAACCCAAGAAAGGCTACCATAAAGGCAAAATGCCTGTGTTCCTCCCATTTGGCCCAGTTCGCTTTGCTGCAGAGTTTGTTCGTCGGAACATTGAATCCTTTAGCGTGGCCATATCTACGGTATATAAAGTTCATGGTGCAGAACCCATAGACCAAATGTTCATTGTGAACATTTTTGGCGATCTTCAAGGAGTCAAGGAATCTATGCACAATGATGGCTCTTGGAGCAACCAGATACTTGTCTTTTAAGGGAACCTCACCCTTTCCGATGTAGTTAGAAATTTCCTCCAATGTCGGAGTAAGCTAAAAGTCCGAGAAGTGGAGCACGTTGTGTGCGGGATCCCAGTAGGCAACTAAAGCTCAGATAATATCACCTCGAGGCACTATGTCAAGCAACCCAGTAGGATCTTTCAAATATTTGTTGACCCAATCCTGTCTATCTTGGCCTAAATCATTCCACCACATCCGTAACTCCAAATGGATATTGTTCATTAGTGAAAAGGGTTCATTTTGTATTGTGCTCATCCTGCACATTTATTAAAGGTGATTTATACTCATACTTATTTAACTCAAAAAGAAAACAAAAATCTTTTTCAAGGAAAATTTTCATTATTTTAAAAGAATCAACCTTTCCATATTTTATTCAAAAATTTCAAGGCTATTATTATTTATTGAAAATGACTTCAAAAGCGGCCATTTTTGCACAAACAGCCTTTCGGCGTCCTTTCGGAATATTCGACTATTTTCAAAAATAGCATCACTTTGATTTTATTGAAAACTAAAAATTCGACATTTTTTGGTTATTTTTGAAAAGGGGTGGTTGGACCCGTCATGGGTTGCCTACGTATCTCGCCTAGTGGTGAGAATCAGACCAGCGTAGTTCGGTTAAATTATTTTAAGACCAAATATTATTCCGACTATTTTCAAACTTTTCTTTTCTTCGACAAAGTTTCGTCAATATTTCGGTGTTGCTATTCTAAAAATTGCTATTTTTTCTCTCTTTTTATTTTCAGGTATTTAGCCGGTCAACATAATAGCCCAAGACAAATAAATGCAACATATAATCATGCTCGGTCTTTGATATCCGGGTCACCTGTCCTAGACGGACCCAACCCCTGTGTTGAGTCCCCTAAGTCAGATATGATGCAAATAATTGTCCTAAATATAGGCCCAATATCGTGATTTTCAATGGTACTAGACTGTGTACCCGAGCGGACAACTCGGATCGAGGAGGGGGCAACGTACCGGGGACCAGCGGGTTCGTCCGACTTTGTAACTTATGCGGCCTCTATTTCTTATTGGGTATGACTTAACATAAAGGGGAGTCTCAACCAGTAAGCATATCTCCAGAGGTAAGAAGAGAAGGGTTTTTGGCACAATTTTATATATACAGTTCACGTAATATCAAAGCAGTAAACATATAACAGGTTGATCAAAGCATATAATGAAATCAAATATATTAAAAATAGCAATTTAATGAGCTCGAATTCTTAAACACTGAACCAAAGTTTTGGGTTTCTTATCAACAGCAGAGTCGCCAGAGCTGTCACACCTCCTTTTTCTTACATCCACTATTTACTACTACATCCCAGGAAGGGATATGATAATAGGGAAGGAGTTTTACCTATTAAAGGACATGTGGAACGAGATTTTTATTAATGTTCAGAGTCGCCACTTGGGAAAATAATGGTATCCCAAGTCATCGGTTTAATCCCGAACCGAGGAAATTATGACTCTGTTTAACAGTCCGCGAAACTAGAAATCTGGATAAGGAATTCTGTTAACCCGGGAGAAGGTGTTAGGCACTCCCGAATTCCGTGGTTCTAGCACGGTCGCTCAACTGCCTTATTTGTTATTATTTGATTTACTTATATGCTTTGATTTTTCAAATGTTATTAATGTTCCGCTTTGTTATTTTTAGGACTTCCGATGTCACGAAAATGCATTTCGAGTCACACCGCAACTAGTACGCCTGTGACTTTAATGCATTTCAGCTTCACCGGGATTTGAGATTTGGGTTCACATAATATGTACACCCATAATAGGAACATAATTTTTATTTATCGTGCCTATAATGTCTACGTCTTTATTATCGTTGGGAAGGACCGTGAAATTCGCTAAACGGTCCCTCCGACTCTAGCATTTTTACATTGAAATCCATTTGGGGGCCCCGTGTATTTTTCATCTTTGAAACGAGGCTCATCCCTTATTTTAAGGTTCAATCCTATTTATATACTATGTTTTCTATTTTTGTTTTTTCTTCCTAATACTCATACTTTTTTTGTGTTATTTTTTAAAGCTATATTGTTTAGAGTCCAGGCCGTTATTCATTAGTGGGCCTGGACTTCGGACCGCTTTAGCAGTCCCTTATTAAAGACATTTAGGCTTCTGAAGCCTAACGTACGCTACTTTTCTTACTTGATAACACAATCGTCTGATTACTCGGACCTGGGCCTTTATTCATGATTAGGCCCAGAATATATGAACGAAATTAAGAACAAACTAATAATTTCAAAATAGTATTTAAGTAGATGTTTTTCAAATGATAGAGAAAATCAGTATACTCATATTATTTCAAAGGTACCAAGTTACATTTCAATCACTACTAGTTTCAGTAATCAACTAAAAATTCTAATACTATATGACAAGTTCTGATTTTAAGTAGTTATTATGATTCTAATTGCAGAACTTATTTTGCCACTTTATTTCAAAACTAAAGGGAAACAGTGTTATAATACTAATTAAACATGCTTGAGTTAGTATCAATCCCCCAAAATCTAAAATAAATCTGTATCTAAATCATTTCTGAGTGAAGCTAGGCGATGACACAGTTTAAACTCGAACTACTTATTTCCTTTTTGATAAAATTGATCCAGATTCAGAATTCAACTAACAAGAGTAGCTAATTACCAGTTTATATATCCAGTTTCAGAATCATATTTATTTTCCTAGGTGTATTAACTTTATATTATCATGTTTTAGTTTTGAATTAGGTGATAAACTATATCTAACTACTGACTTACCTCTAACTACATCATTAACTACTTCTACTCTAATCTAGGTCAAAGTCATATGGCTGTTAATTATTACAACCAATATCTAATGAATTACAATGATTTCTATGAAATATAGCTACAGCTAGAAAAAAAGAAACAGAAACAGCTTCATCACAAATCAATTAAACTTCATTTTTTCATTCATGAATCTCAATTACATCTCCTGGAAACAGATGTGTACCTGATCAAACGAAAATGAATCAGTGAGTTCTAAGGAGATGAAGAGCAGAAGCAGTTAGCAATGGTAACATCAGAGAGACATCAGCAAACAATAGAGGAACTACACAGCAATTCCCAAGCTCGATAAACAAACAACAATCAAATTCGAGAAAAAATTGTAATCCAAGCTAGTGAGGACAACACAACAGAGAAACACCAGCCAAAGATCCCAAAGCAACAATTCTCGAATTGAAGGTTAAGTAGACAAATAGTATCAGCTGAATCTCTCAAATATATTTCAGACCCTTTTAATTGTAAAATTCAAAACTGGAACCTTTCAAAATTTCTAGAATCTCTTTCAATTATCAAAAGTGGAACCCCAAAAATCGAACCCCAAAAAAATGGAACCAGCCCCTTTTCAGGCTTTGTAAAAGCCTATTTATAGAGTCATTTTAGGGGGGGGGGGGGGATTTCAAATAAGTTAATTATCTTTCCTCCCCTATTCTATTCAATTAATTACATTAAAGTCTACCAAAATTATATCGAATGCCCTTGAACCCTTGCTAGAAGGTTCTGGGTTGTTATTTTGGGTTCTATTAGGCAGGTTTTACCCAATTACCATCATTTTCTAAGGTTTATTATACAAATAACTTTTAACTCTACCTAGTATACCCCTTATTATCCAAATAATTTCAGAAATACCAAGCATTAAAGTCATTTTTGTCCCTATAGGCTCTATTTAATCCATAAAAATACCATTTACCCTTCCCCTTTTACCCCTTGTATTTAACTTTTATTACTCGACCTACCTTAGGTCTGCCAAGACTAGGGTAGCACGCGTTTAACAAATAGCCACCCAAAGACATGTCTTTTGGACTTAATTAATTTTAGACTACATCCCTTTTCAATTTTAACCATTTTTTACAAATAGCCAATAATTAGAACCCATACTTGGTTCACAAACATAGCCACAAAACATTTATACATATGACCTATGCATACATAAGCATTCAAAGGTTCAGAATAAACTAACATACGAATCAAATTACAAATATAACCAGATTAATATTGTTTTGCACAAACAACCTTAATCACGACTTAGCTTCAAATTAATCAGAACTCATAGGAAAAATTTGAAAGTGGTTGAATTCCAACTAATTAAAACCCAATCGAGATAGAATATACTGAACAATCACATAAAATTTGCTAATTGACGCATGATTCCTGAGTAGTTAATATTAGAATCCAACACTTAGATAATTTCAGGCATGTATAATATTCAGGGGTCGCATGAACAAGTATGAATTAGATACAAAACCGAAATAGAATCATGTTTTAAGACATGCAGAGGAATAACTTCAGACAAGAGCATGATAGTCATAAAAAGAGACAAGTTTTAGAACACATAAAATCACTGAATGAAAACAAAGGTGGGGGGGGGGGGTACTTATCTTTTTCAGGCCCTTTTCCTTTTCTTTTTCCTTTTCTTTCTTTCTTTTCTTCCTTCTTTCTTCTTCGTTCTTTTCATTTTCTTGATTTTTAGAGTTTCGAAGACTGTTAGTCTTCTGAGTGTTAGATCTTCCAAACGGGGCCTTGGAAGTTTTATTTGAGTGTGTGCAAGTGGTCTGGAGACCTGGGGTAAGGTTTTGAGGGTGGGGCTATTTTTGGGTACTCGCCGGAGTAGGGTTTCGGCGAGGGTTTTTTGAATATTCGATGGGTTAGGGACTTATTCGAGGGAAACCACCTAGATAGGGTGGTAGATCGTCTAAAGGTGGTCAAGTGGTGTTATTTTAGGACTCTGGTTCATAACTCAGGTGGTCACCGACTAGGGTTTCGACGACCGAATTTTCAAGATTACGGAGACTATTAGTTTTTTGTCGGGATTAATGGGGGGTTTAGGGTTGTTTGGTGGTGAGAATGGTGTTTTGTGTTTGGTCGGAGTCGGAGATGGAGGTCTGGAGTTGACCTCCGTGGTCTCTATAGGAGACGGTGGGAGAGAAGGAGAAGATTACGGCGACTAGTGTTTTGGTATAAAGTGTATGTGTGTGTGTAATGAAGAGACAGACGGGGGAGGTTAGATATATATCAAAATATCATCGTTGATTCCTGGCCATTGGATTTGAACAAATTGATGGCCAGGATCATTTGGATCTTAAACGGTGTCATCTATTTTAATGAAAGGTTTACTTTGGTCCGTTAGATTATAACACTGGACGGTTGAGACCGAATGCCCTAAGCTACGTCATTTAGTTTAAATGGTACCTTGGCCTCGTCCGTTTGATCAATTGCACTGGACGGTTGAGAATGAATTCATATGCAATGTCGTTTCATTTGTGAGGGAACCGCCACACCAGGTCTGTTGATCAGTTATATCAATGGCCCAGATTTATTTGCTCATACAGCGTCGTTTGGTTAGCAAACTAGACAGATCGGGCAAAATGATTTGGGCCTGGTCTTGTGTAAATGTTTTGGGCTGAGTATATATGTGTATTTTGGCACAAACTACCATTGTATATTGTATTTTTTTATATTTTATTATTTTGACATGTATTTTATGTAATTTTCTGAATTTTCTTTTTGTATTTTGTATTTTTTCCTTTGTATTGATTTTACTACAGATATATTTCCTTTTATTTTCCATTTTTGTATTTTTTTCTTAATTTTTCCAATAGTTTTGTATTTTTGCTTAATTTTCCTATTTGTTTTACAATTTATGACATTTTCTAATTAATTCCTTTTTTGTATTTTTATTTCAATTTTACTTCAAATAATTGACAAACACTGGCATTTCACACACAATTTCAAAACAATTTCCAAACAAAAATCATTTTTGTACTATTTTTATATATTTTTGGAATTCAATTGCTTGGGGCAAAAATCACGTGCTCACAAGTGGCATGAGAACTCTTCACTTGGAATATACGCCAAAACACATGGAATTCACATAACATATAGTCCGAGGGTTCTTGATTCTCTCAAATCAAGGTTAAACTCAATATTTACCATACTCCGCAATGAACTCAAAGCGGTATAGGGGCCTTTCCCCCAGAATCACCTCCAAACCACTCATATATAACCATAGTTGACTCAATAATTTAAATTATTGCTAAAGGAATCCATCACAATGCATAAATTTAGAGTTCCCACACTTCCCCAAGATGTAAAATATCAACCTCGGGCTCGCTTGGTCCAAACCTGAAATTCGGACAAAAATCGACTACTAATTTACCCCTGATCCCAATTATGTAATTTGTTTCTAAATCCAACCCCGCTTTGATGTCTAAATTTTAATTTTACAAAAATCCCAATTCTACACAAATCTCCAATTTCTACCATCAAAATCCAATATTTTAGGTGAAAATCTTCTGAAATGTACTGGGTAATTGAAAGAAAGTAGGTTAGGATCACTTACCAAGAAATTTGGGAAGAAGAGCTGTTGGGAAAATTGCCTCTAGGGTTTTCTAGGTTTGAAAATTTGAAAGAATGAACAAAATCCCATATTTGGGACTGTTCTAATCCCCGGCCGGTGTTCACCGAATTCGTGTGAACCCTTACATGTTGGTGAAGAGAAAAGACTCGATGGCTTACGTGATCGTAAGAGAATACACGCATTTGCGAAGGTTTAGCCCTCCTAACCTCCGCATTCACAAGACTGGGCTCATGTTCACATAGTGTAACCTCAAATGACTTAACCCGCCTTACCTACATGTTCACGATTGATTGGATGCATTCTCGAAGAGCAACCCCCCGATGCTCCGCGTTCCTGACTATGGTCTCACGGTCGCATAAGCTAATTTCCTCCCCATCCTCAATCATATTTCATGATCACATGAGCAACTTCACTATCGCGAAGAAGAAAATACCAGAAACCAGCAAAAGTTAAAGAAAACCATGAGTTTTGTAAGTTTAAACCATCAGTAGCCAATCAAAAACTCACCCGAACCCTCGAGTCTCCAAACCAAATATGCACACAAGTCCAAAAACATCATACGAACTCGCTCGCATGATCAAAACACAAAACAATGTCTAGAACCATGAATCGGGCACCAAATTAAATAAAAGTTTCAAGAAAACTTTAGAACTTCTATTTTGACAAGGACATACGAATTGTCATGACCCTAGTTCACCAATTATGAACGTGTCATGATGGCAGCTAGTTTTCACGAATAGGTAAGCCTAACACAAATTACGGAAGTAACAATATTTATGAAATTTAAAATCAAAAGATAATAACGTGAGTAAGGTATACAGTTGCCGCCTGACACATACACTTTAACACTGTAAGTTCTGAAACTATCCCAAAGACATGGAAACCCACGAGCAACATAGGCCAAGAGTAATACATAACACTGCTTTAATCATTCGAAAAGTCTATAACAAGGAAGAACGGAATTTCATCTAACTAACTAAAGGGGTAGAGTGAGAGAGAGACTCTCCGATCTGCGGACGCGGTAGATATACTTCAAGTCTCCAAAATGCTCCTTACAACAACTGATAATGCACCTACATAGAGGTACCTAGATCTGCACATGAAAAACATGCACAGAAGAAGCGTGAGTACACCACAACGGTACTTAGTAAGTGCCAAGCCTAACCTCGATTGAGTAGTGATGAGGAAATGTTAGGGCTCTACCGAGGCAGAAATAATACAGTAACAAGAATATTAATAGTGTAGAAATCTAACAAAACTAATGAACAGAGAAGTGTAATAAGGCATATCTATGAAATAATAATACTATAGAGACGAATAGAATCATAGAGTAAACATAGCTAAATTTCAAAAATGCCGACGAGGGTCTCCCAGGATACCGTCCTGTAGCCCTTTTTCCTTAGTTGCCCAATGGATCTCCCGGGATACTATCCTGTATTCCAACTCTCATATCAATATCAAAGGATCTCCGGGGATACCATCCCATTTTCCAACTCTCATATCAATACCAAAGGATCTCCCAAGATATCGTCTCGTAGTCCAATCATCAGTGTGCAGGTGATCTCCCGGGGTATCGTCCCCTAGTTCCATGTGATGACCCGGCCCATCGTCAAGAGAATTACCACCCCGTTACCCCTTCATCTATATGTTTCATGTTTCTATATCGGTGTTAGAGTCTATCGGATGAGTTAGGAGTGATTCTGGTTGAAAATGAGGCATATAGCGTTTTGAAATGAAGCTTTTTTTTTATGAAAGGTCAACCTGGAGTTGACTATGTGGTTAGAGTGCTTGGAATCAAATTTGTATGATTTGGTTAGTTCTGGGAGGTGATTTTTGACTTAAGGGAGTGATCGAAATTGAATTTGGAGGTCCGGTGTAGAAATAGGCTTGAATTGGCTAAGTTGGAATTTTGGCGGAATCCCATCGATAGGTGAGATTTTGATCCGGGAGTTGGAATGGAATTCCGATTGTTGCAGTAGCTTCATTAGGTGTTTTTGGATATGTATGCAAATTTTCAGGTCATTTGGATATCGTTTGGTCGGGTTTTTGATTGGATGTTGGTTTCGGAAGTTTTAGATGAAACTTAGGCATGAATTAACTTTGATTCGATGATTTCCATGTTTAAGGGCATGTTTTATGATTGGAACAAGTTTTTATCATGTTTTGGAGTAGGTTGGTGGTTTTTGTTGGGGTCCCGGGGGCCTCGGGATGAATCCGGGGGTTCAAACGTACCATTTTGTGCCAAAAAGCACCGCTGATATGCTACAATAAAATTGCAGGTAATTTACTCATTGCGATCGCGTACATGGCCACACGATCGCGTAGTATATTGGAGGGCTGAGGCCCTTTTTCTCTTCACGATCACAAGGTGTCGGATGCAATCACGTAAGGTGAAGGCTGGGTGCATCACGATTGCAAGGTGCTGGATGCGATCGTGTAAGGTTGGATCTGGAAGTAATGCGATCGCGGTGTAAGTGTCGTGATCGCGTAGAATTAGTTAGTTGGTCATCACGATCGCGGCTGAATCCACGCGATCGCATAGAATGCAATTAAGCTTGCCAAAAAATTATACATCGCGATCGCGTGCCAAAGGCTGCGATCTCATAGGGTAATGACCCCTGGCAGAAGGGTTAAGTTCAGAACATTTCATCTGCGAACCCATTACATATTTCCTCCATTTTTGAGTTCTTAGAGAGCAAAGTGACGAGATTTGAAGGGGATTTCACCGGGTAAACATTGGAGATAAGTTCTATGGTCTAAATACGTGATTTCATCTTAGAATCTTCAATTATTTCACTGTAAATGGGAGGATTATTGGGGGATTTTTGCAATAAGCCTGGGTTATGGTAAGTCATCGATTTGAATGGGAAAACAGAGTCCGATTTTGATAAACTTTATATGTATGGACTCGTGTTGAGATAAGGAATCCAAAAATGTAACTTTTGTAATTTTTCGAGAAGCGTACCGAAAGTCGGGTTTTGGCAACTTTGTGGTTTTTGGTGTAGTTCGAGTTGTTTCGATTGACCAATGTCCCTTTAGCCTATTTTGATACATTTCTATTGATTTTTATCAGAGTCTATACCTGTGGAGGCCGATTCTCATGGAAAGGGCATTGCGGAGTAGTCTTGGAGCAGAGTGGAGGTGAGTAATAGGTGTGGGTGATGACCAGCGGGTTCGAAACCCCGGTATATCACTATATGATACTGTATTGAGGCAACACACACAGTCTCCTATGAGTGCGGGGTCAAATGTGATTGGGGACTATGGCTTAGTCCGACCTGTTGATACTATACTGTATTGTTGGCTATTATTGAGCCGGTAAACCTCATTCTTGGATGGTTGTGGATATCTTTTGGGCTATGAGCCAGTTATTGGGATCCCGCGAGGATCGTTACTATTGTTTCTATGATATTGACATGCTATTTTGATACCAGTCCTGAGCTATTACTATCAAAAATGGTTTTCCAAACTCTGGAATTTCTGAAACACTATTTTCTACTAAAAATGATAAAAAGAATTTTCAAATACTTTTTCTGAGCCTGTGAGGCTACATTGCGTTATAGCTGACTGGTAGTGGATCGGGCTGTGCGCCGCAGCGTATCATGATATTGTGCTTGGGCTGTAGGAGCCCCTCTGGAGTCTGAACCCCCACGGTGATCACGGGTACCTAAATGGATCAGGTTACGTGCTGTAGCGGTCATATTCATGCATTGCATTGCATCTAGCTATACCTGTTATTCTGATACCTGATATTGTTGGTTCTGATTCTGCTGGTTCGGATATTGCTTATGTTGATAACTAATACAGGACATTGTGTATATCTTTACTTAGTGTTGTATTGGGTTTTCTTACCTTTGATGTCTTACCCCTGCTTATTACCACTGAGTTGGAAGTACTCACACTACTTCCTGCACCTTGTGTGCACATCCAGGTACATCGTAGCAGAGCTCATTCTATAGCTGCTCCGGAGTTACGTTTGACAGTCGTGGTAGCTGCCAGCGTCCGCAGGACCTGACTCTCCAGTTTATTCTCATTTTGTTTAGTCTATTCCACACTTGTGCACAATTGTATACACTATCACAGCTTATAAATTCTGGTAGAGGCTCATGACTTGTGACTCCTGATCTGTTGGGAGGTTATACCAGATTGGAATGTATAATCCCGGTGTGTTGGATATTTTTCTTTATTATTGTATCATTGTTTATGCTTAAAAAGGGTTAAGTGTGAGCTGACAGCTCCGAGTTTCAGTTGATTGGTTGGGCTGGCCTAGCAGTGTGCTGGGCAGCATCACGACCGGTTTTGGGGTTGTGACATCCCAAAATAAAAGTGCAGGGGGATCTCCCGGGATACTGTCCCGTAGTCCCAAAATAAATGTGCAGGGGGATCTCCTGGGAAGCGAACTCGTAGTCCCAAAGTAAACAAATATGGGGGGGGGGGGAGAGCTACCAGAATCCCACATCCCTAGTCCCAATGTAAATGCGCAATCACAGCCAAAAACAAAACAAGGGAATGAAGTACGATAAACCGAGAGGGCCGACCAAGTTCAATACCCACTTTGTGGGTGTCTGGGGAAGGGAATAATCTAGGCAGCCTTCCCCCTGCTTTGCAGAGAGGCTGATTCGAACCCGCGACTTGACACACCACGGCAAGCAAGCTTACCGATGAGCCAAGCCGGCCCTTCAGCAGCAGATATAACTAGCCTAGCATGCATCACATAGTACAATTAAGCAACTCAATCAATTATGTAGTTAAGCCAATTAAACATGCTATCCTAGCCTAGCACAAGTAATAAGCTTCAAGTAAGATAAGGCAAGTAAGAAAGGAAACTAAATATTAATAACTTTAAGCAAAAACCAGATTTTTCATAAATCGGCTCAAGTACGTGCCTGTTACCTCACGTACAAGGCACTCAAATATCAAGAACAATCCTAAAGGTTCCCCCACACAAAGTTAGACAAGCCACTTACCTCGAACAGGTGCAAAATCAACTAAGGAATGATGCCTTTGCCATGAGTATCCAACTCAAACTGACCCAAATCTGTTTAATTCAATTACACATAATAATAATATTTCAAATAACCGATTCCACTATTACAATTAAATCTAGGGCGCAAAAATAAGTAAAATAACCAAAATGCCCCTCAGGCCAACAACTCAGAATCGAATGACTTTCACATTTTCATAACCCTCATACTCTCACGAGTCTAACCATATAAAAAGCTCCCAAATCGGAGGTCAAATTCCTTATCAAAATCACATAATTATGTCTACGAAGTTTCACCCATTTTTCCCAATTTTAGACTTTGATTTTGAGTTCTAATGGTTGATTTAACTAGGTAATGATGAAATATAACTAGAAAGGATCAAAGCAACATTACCCAATGATCTTCTCTTCAAAAACCCACTTAAAATTGCCTTCTCCCGATCTCTCAATTGATTTTTACAACTTTTGAAATTAAGCCTCGGATAAACCCGTATCAGAATAGTCGTTTCCACTTTTGCGGCCCCAGAGACCGCTTCTGCTGTCCCACTTTGCGAAAAAACCAACCACTTTTTCGGTTCCACTAAAGTGACAAGAGTCCACGTTTGCGGACCATTAATCGCATTTAGGGTTTTGCTTATGTGGAAAGGAGACCGCTTCTGCGGTTTCCTGAGATGGTGCCCGATTTCGCTTCTATGGTCTTACACTCGCGGAAGCGATTCTGCTTCAGCGAAAATTCCACCGCTTCTATGAACCTAGCTACCTACCCCTCTTTTCGTTCGTGCGGTGACCAAGCCGCTAATGCGGCTCTGCTTCTGCGGTTCCCAAGCCACAGAAGCGGAAACAACAGAAGGCCTGCTGCAAATCATTCTTTTAAACTCCAAAATTGCCCGTTGAGCATCCGGAACACACCCAAGGCCCCCCGGACCACAACCAAAAGCACCAATACCACCTTACACCTTATTCGAACTTTCCTAAAACAACACCGAAAACCCGATTTAATCAAGGATTCAAGCATAAGAACTTCAAATTCTATCAAAATACGCTTTCGATAAAAAACCTAGCCGACCTCGTCCGAATGACCTGAAATTTTGCACACACATCCAAAATGACATGACGGAGCTACAACAACTTCTAGAATTCAAATCTGACCCTCAGATCAAAAACTCACTCTCAGGCCGAAAACTTAAAAAATTCAAACTTCGGCATTTCGAGCCTAAATGAGTTACGGACCTCCAAATTACATTTAGAACATGCTCCTAAACCCGAAATCACCTAACAGAGCTAACAGAACCATAAAATTTCATTTCTAAGGTCGTCTTCATACTGTTCTGACTACAGAGCATTTTTTAACTTTCAAGCTCTCATTTAGGGACTAATTGTCCCGAAACACCCCAAATCCAAATACCGAACATCCCAACAAAACCAAAATAGCACAAATGAACTTAGGGAAGGCAATTAATGGGGGATCAGGGCATAAATTCTAAAAATGACCGGCCGGGGTCGTTACATCCTCGTACACTTAAACAATCGTTCTTCCTTGAACGAGCATAGAGAATATACCTGAGGTAGCAAAAAGATGGGGGTACTGGTTGCGCATATCCTTCTCGGTCTCTCAAATTGCCTCCTCGGCCTACTAACCCCACCACTACACCTTCACTGAAGCAATGTTCTTTAACCTCAACTTTCTGATCTGGCTATCCAAAATGGCTAATGGCTCCTCCACATAGGATAGATCCTTGTCCAACTGGACTAAACTGAAATCCAACACGTGCGATGGATCGCCATGATATCGCTATAGCATCGAGACATGAAATACCAGATGAACTTCGGCTAGGCTGGGAGGTAAGGCAAGCTCATAAGCAACCTCCCCAACTCACATCAAGATCTCAAAAGGCCTAATAAATCTCAGACTCAACTTCCCTTTCTTTCCAAATCTCGTGACGCCCTTCATAGGCGAGACCCAAAGCAGAACCCGCTCGCCAACCATATATGCCACATCACGAACCTTCTTGCCCGCATAAATCTTCTATCTGGACTGGGCTGCACTGAGTCTATCTTGAATTAATTTAACCTTCCCCATCACATCCTGAACCATCTTTGTGCCCAATATCCTGGCCTCACTCGGCTCAATCCAACCCACTGGAGATCTGCACCTCCTACCATATAAGGCCTCATACGTCGCCATATGAATGCTAGACTAATAACTGTTGTTATAAGCAAACTCCACCAGTGGAAGAAAATGATCCCATGACCCTCCAAACTCAATTACACACGCATGGAGCATATCCTCCAGAATCTGAATAGTGCACTCGGACTGTCCGTCCGTCTGTGGGTGAAATGATGTGCTCAACTCCACCCGAGTGCCTAACTCTTGCTGCACGGCTCTCCAAAAGCGTGATGTAAACTGAGTACCTCTATACGAGATGATAGAAACTGAATACCATGCAATCGGACGATCTCCCTGATATAAATCTCCGCCAACCGCTCTGATGAATAAATGGTACTCACAGGTATAAAATGAGCAGACTTGGTCAGCTGATCCATACTGACCCAAATAGAATCAAACTTCTTCACGGTCTGTGAGAGTCCAAATATGAAATCAATGGTGATACACTCCCACTTCCACTCTAGGATCTCAATCTGCTGTAGCAACCCACCCGGACACTGGTGCTCATACTTCACCTGCTAGCAGTTGAGGCATCAAGACACATAGTCAACTATATCCTTCTTCATCCACCTCCACCAGTAGTGTTTTGTCAAGTCCTGATACATCTTCGCGGCACCCGAATGGATAGAATCTCGCGAGCTATGGGCTTTTACTAGAATAAACTTTCGAAGATCATTAACATTGGGCATACAAATCTGACCCAACATCCTCAATACCCCATCATCTCCGATAGTAACATCTCTGGCATCACCACACTGAACTCTATCCTGAAGGACAAGCAAATGAGGGTTATCATACTGTCGCTCCCTGATGCAATCAAATAGGGAAGACCGAGAAACTACAAAGGCTAGAATTCGACTAGGTTCTGAAAGTTCCAATCTCATGAATTGCCTGGATAAAGCTTGAACATCCATCGCCGTAGGTCTCTCTGAGCATGGTAGATATGCCAAACTCCCCAAACTCTCCGTTCGGTGACCCAAGGCATCAGCAACCACATTGGCCTTGCTTGGGTGATAAATAATGGCAATATCATAATCCTTTATAACTCTAACCATCTCATCTGATGCATATTTAGGTCCTTTTGCTTAAGCAAGTGCTACAAACTCCGATGATCTGTGTAGTTCTCACAAGGCACCATGTACAAATAATGATGCCAGATCATCAAGGCGTGAACAATGGCAGCTAACTCACGATCGTGGATAGGGTAGTTTTTTTCATGCACCTTTAACTATCTGGATGCGTAGGCAATCACCATACCGTCCTGCATCAATACCGCTCCAAGTTTTATCCATGAGGAATCACAATAAACTGTATAGGACCGCGAACCGGTAGGCAACATCACGATTGGGGTTGAAGTCAAAGCTGTCTTGAGATTTTTGAAAGCTCGCCTAACATTCCTCTGTCCACTGAAATTGGGCACCTTTTTGGGTCAATCTAGTCATAGGGGCCGCGATCGATGAAAATCCCTCCACAAAGCTATGGTAATAACCTGCCAAGCCAAGGAAACTACAAATCTCAATAGCTGAGGAGGGCCTGGGCCAACTCTGCACGACCTCCTCCTTTCTTGGATCCACTCAAATGCCCTCAATCAATACCACGTGGCCTAGGAATGCCACATAACTCAGCCAAAATTCACATTTTGAGAACTTTGCATATAACTTCTCCCTCAGAGTCTGAAGCACTATCCTCAGGTGTTGCTTATGATCTTCACAACTCTGGGAACATACCAGAATATCATCAATAAAAACAATCACGAATGAGTCAAGATATGGCCTGAATACGCTGTGCATAAAATGCATAAAAGCTGCTGGGGTATTAGTCAGCCCAAAAGACATAACAAGGAACTCCTAATGACCATACCAAGTCCTGAAGGTAGTCTTCAGGATATCTGGCTCCCAAATCTTCAATTGATGGTAACCTGAGCGCAAATCAATCTTGGAGAACATCTGTGTGCCCTAAAGCTGATCAAACATTTCATCAATACGAGGTAAAGGATATCGGTTCTTCACTAACTTTGTTCAATTGGGGATAATCAATGTACATATTTATAGAACCATCCTTCTTCTTCATAAACAAGACAACCCCCCATGGAAAAACACTAGGTCGAATAAAACCCTTACCCAACAATTCCTGTAACTGATCCTTAAACTCCTTCAACTCAGGAGGAGCCATGCGATATGGAGGAATAGAAATGGGTTGAGTGTCCCACAATAGATCAATGAATCAATATCTCTGTCGGGCGGCATGCCCGGAAGATCAACTGGAAATACATCGGGGAAATCCCGTACCATTCGGACTGAATCAACAGAAGGGGTGTCAATACTGACATCTCTCACATAAGCTAAATACGCGACACACCCCTTCTCAACCATACGTTGAGCTTTAAGGAAAGAGATAACCCTAATGGGAGTATGATCTAAACTACCACTCCACTCAATACATAGAATACCTGGCATAGCCAACATCACGGTCTTTGCGTGACAATCAAGAATAACATGATGGGGAAACAACCAGTCCATGCCCAGAATAATATAAAAGTCAACCATACCGAGTAATAATAGATCAACCCTGGTCTCAAAACCATGAATAGTAACCAAATACGATCGGTACACATGGTCCACAATAAGAGAATTTCACACAGGAGTAGAAACATAAACGGGGGCACTCAAAGAATCCTGAGGCACACCTAAATGCGAAGAAAAATAAGAGGACACATATGAATAAGTAGAGCCTGGATCGAATAGAATCGATGCCTCTTTGTGACAAACCAAAATAATACCTGTGATGATGGAATTGCAACCGCCCTTAGTGCGAGCATGAATGCAATAATATCTGGCCCGACCCCTCTTATGAGGGTGACCTCAATCTCCCTGTCTTCCACCCCTAGCCGGATGGGCATGCAGGGTAGTAGTGGGAGCTAGAAACATAGCCTGAGAACACTGAGAGGCACGCTGTTGTTGAGTAGTCTATGAAGATGCACCCCTACCAAGTTTGGGGAAGTCCCTAACCATGTTACGTGTGTCCCGACACTCGAAACAAGCTCTGGGAGGACATGGTGGCTATGACTGACTAGAGCTAGGTCTTCTCGACTGATCTCTGGAAATGTCACGACCCCAAACCCGGTCGTGATGGCGCCCAACACACTGCTAGGCCAGACTGACCAATCAACAATAATAACGGAGTTAGGAGCTCGCTTTATCCTAGTTAAGCATAGAAATTTATAAAGCAACAGTGATAGAAATATCGAAACAGGGAACCAAGTCCCAACACAGTGCAGCTCCCCAAAGACCAAGGGGTCAAGAGTCATGAGCCTCTAAAGAACATAAGTGTAATAAGGTTCACAACAAAACTCAGTACGAATAGAAATGACAACATGAAATGAAAAGACAACTAGAATGGGAGTTAGGTCATGCGGACGCTGCAGCTACCTCGACTATCCCGCACAATGCCTCTAAACGGCTACCGGATCAGGTCTGCTAAGAGGTACCTAGATATGCACACAAGGTGCAGGGATTAAAATGAGTACTACCAGACTCAGTGGTAGTAAACAGGGGTAAGACAGCGTATATAAGAAATCCACAGTAAAACACTTTGTGAAGCTGTAACCAATACCCTGAAACAGTTCAATATCAATAGTAGAGAACCAACAAATATCAACAATATAGTATAACAGCTAGCAGATGCAGCTAAATGCAATGCAATGCATGAAATGACCGCTACGACGCGTAGCCCGATCCAATTTGGGTACCCGTGCTCACTGTGGGGGTTCAGACTCCGGAGGGGATCCTACAACCCAATCACAATATCATGAATATACGCTGCGGCGTGCAACCCGATCCATTACCAGTCAGCTAATATGCAAATGCAGCCTCGCAGGCTCAAAAGTAGTTTTGAAAATGCTTTTATCATTTTTCAGTTGAAAATAGTAAATGTCAGGTTCCAGAGATTGGAAATATCATGATAACCGTAATAGCTATGGACTGGTAGTAAAACTAGCATGCCAATAACATAGAACAATGATAACTATCCTCGCAGGATCCCAACAACTGGCTCACAGCCCATAAGTATACTCAACCATCCAAGAAGGAGGTTCAACAGCTCAAGAGTAGCCAATATCACAATATAATATGCAACCATCCGAGAAGGAGGTTCGACGGCTCAAGAATAGCCAATATCATTATACAGTATCAAAAAGTCAGACTAAGCCATAGACCCCAAATCACAATTGACCCCGCACTCACAAGAGAGTACGTGTCTTCCCGCTATACAGCATCACAAAGTAGTATACCGGGGTTTCGAACCCGCTGGTCATCACCCACATCTATTACTCACCTCAATACGGCTCGATGACTAGTCCGCAATGCCCTTTCCATGAGAATCAAGCTACGAACGCGTAGAATCTGATCAAACATAGTAGAAACACATCAAATTAGGACAATGGGACGATACACAGTCAAAACAACTCAATTTACACCAAAATTCACAAAGTTTCCAAAACCCGACTTTCGGTACACCTCTCGAAACATTACAAAAGTCACATATTCGGAACCCTCATCTCAATATGAGTCCAAGCATATAAAATTTACCAAAATCGGACTCCATTTGCCCACTCAAATCAGTGTTTTTCTTCAAGTTTTGGCCTAGGGCTAAAACCCACCTTAAATCTTCCATTTACAGAGAATTAACCAAGGATTTCATGATAAAATGATGTAATTAAGCCACAAAACTTACCTCCGACGAGCACCCGATGATTTCCCAGCAATCTCTTGTGAGTTTCTCTCTCTAGAACTCAAAATTTGTGTTTATAAAGTGCAAACCCGCGACTGGCCAGTTCTGGTTTTTAATTTCACTGCTAGGAAATTTCCTTCTTCGCGTCCGCATTGCCTGTCAAGCGTCCGCGATGCTCTGACCAAAATACCCTTTGCGAATGCGACATGCCTCACGCGTTCGTGATGCACAACTCCGCAGCCAGCCGGGATTCCTTCTATGCGAACGCGTCTCCTATCCACGCGAACACGAAGCTTTGCCTTTTCCTCTTATGCGTCCGCGACCTCTACCATCGCGAACGCGATGGTTCCTGACTTCCTCTTACGCGAACGCGGGCCTTGCCCTCGCGAACGCGATGGCTTAATTTCTGCACAGTTTCTGCAACTTTTCAGCAGATTTTCAAGTTTCAAAAATGCTGGATGATGGTCTGGATTCACCCCGAGGCCCCCGGCACCCCAACGAAAACCACCAACATACTTCAAAACACGTTACGAACTTGTTCCAATCATAAAAACACCATCCTAAACATCAAAATCACCAATTACACACGGATTCAAGCCTAAGTTTCTTCAAAACATCTGAAACTAACATTCAATCAAAAACCCGACCAAACGACGTCTAAATGACCTGAAATTTTGCAGACATATCCAAAATCACATAACGAAGCTACAGGAATTGTCGGAATTCCATTCCGACCCCGGATCAAAATCTCACCTACCATTCGGATTTCGCCAAAATTCAACCTTAGCCAATTCAAGCCTATTTCTACACCTGGACCTCCAAATTCAATTCCGATCGCTCCCCTAAGTCACAAATCACCTCCCGAAACTACCGGAATCATCAGAATCCGATTTCGAGCCCTCTAACTAAATAGACAACTCTAGGTTGACTTTCCATATTCAAGTTTCCTTCAATAAGGCTATATGCCCCCATTTTCAATCCAATTCACTCCTAACTCACCCGATAGACTCTAATACTGATATAAAAGTATAAAACATATAATTACAACATAACAGGGTGGTAATTCTCGTGAAGACGGACCGAGTCATCACATTCTCCCCCTCTTTAGCAAACGCTCGTCCTCGAGCGGGTCAAGAAACATACCTGAAGTCTCAAACAGTGAGGATATTTGCTCCGCATCTCCCACTCGATCTCCCAAGTGGCCTTCTCTACGGGCCGACCTCTCCACTGAACCTTAACTGATGCAATGTCCTTGGACCTTAATTTTCTCACATGACGACCCAAAATAGCAATAGGCTCCATGTAATAGAATAGATCACCATCAAGCTGAATGGTACTGAAGTCTAATACATGAGACGGATCCCCGATGTACTTCCGGAGCATAGACACATGGAATATTGGATGAACGCTAGATAAGCTGGGTGGCAAGGCCAACTCATATGCCACCTTTCCAACTCTCCTAAGTATCTTAAAAGGACCAATATACATGGGACTCAGCTTTCCCTTCTTCCCAAACCTCATGACACCCTTCATGGGTGAAACCTTCAACAATACTCTGTCACCAACCATGAAAGACAACTCTCGAACTCTATGGTCTGCATAACTCTTCTAGCGAGACTGTGCTGTGCGAAGCCTCTCCTAGATCAACTTCGCTCTATCCAGAGCATCCTGAACTAACTTAGTCCCTATCAATCTATCCTCACCAGGCTCAAACCATCCCACGGGGTATCTACACCGTCTGCCATACAATGCCTCGTACGGGGCCATCTGAATACTCGACTAATAACTCTTGTTGTAGGCAAACTCAGCAAGTGGTAATAAATCATCCCACGAACCACCAAAGTCAATCACACATGCTCGCAACATATCCTCCAGGATCTGAATAGTGCGCTTAGACTGCCCGTCTGTCTGGGGTGAAATGCGGTGCTCAACTCAACCCACGTACCCATCTCCCGCTGAAATGCTCTCCAAAACTGAGAAGTGAACTGAGTGCCCCTATCGTATATGATAGACACTGGGACCCCATGCAACCGGACAATCTCCCGAATAAAGATCGCTGCCAACCGCTCAGATGAGTAAGTAGTACTAACTGGAATGAAATGAGCTGACCTGGTCAGCTTATCCACAATCACCCAAACAAAATCGAACTTCCTCGTTGTCTGAGGGAGTCCAGTAACAAAGTCCATAGTGATCCTCTCCCACTTCCACTCGGGAATAACAATGCGCTGAAATACGCCACCGAGCCTCTGATGCTCGTACTTAACCTGCTGACAGTTGAGGCACCGTGCTACATGTCTGACAATGTCCATTTTCATCTTTCTCCACTAATAGTGCAGTTTCAAGTCTTGATACATCTTCGCGGCTCCTGGATGGATAGAATACCGCGAGCTATGGGCCTCCTCTAGAATCAACTCACGAAGGCCATCAACATTGGGCACACATATCCGGCCATGCATCTTCAATGCGCCGTCACTATCAATGGTGACATCTCTAGCATCATTATGCTGAACTCTGTCCCTAAGGACAGCCAAATGCGGATCATCATACTGTCGCTCACGAATACGATCATATAAAGAAGACCGAGATACAACACAAGCCAACACCCTGCTGGGCTCTGAAACGTCTAACCTCACTAGCCGATTGGCTAGCACCTGAACATCAAAACAAATGCTCTCTCCTCAGCTGGAATATATGCCAAGCTCCCCATACTGACCGCCTTCCGGCTCAAAGCATCGGCCACCACATTGGCCTTCCCTGGATGATATAGAATAGTAATGTCATAATCATTAAGCAACTCAAGCCATCTTCGATGTCTCAAATTAAGATCTTTATGCTTGAACAAGTGTTGGAGACTACGATGGTCGGTATACACCTCACAAGACACTCCGTACAAATAATGCCTCCAAATCTTCAAGGCATGAACTATGGTAGCTAGCTCCAAATCATGAACATGATAGTTCTTCTCATGTGGATTCAACTGCCAAGAAGCATAAGCAATCACCTTACCTTCCTGCATCAACACACAACCTATTCCCACTCTCGAGGCGTCACAGTAAACTTTATATGAACCTGAAGCTGATGGAAATACTAACACTGGAGCTGTGGTCAAAGCTGTCTTGAGCTTCTGAAAGCTCTCCTCGCACTCATCCGACCACATGAATGGTGCACCCTTCTGAGTCAATCTGGTCAAAGAAGAAGCAATGGATGAAAATCCCTGAACAAACTGGCGATAATATCCCGCCAAGCCAAGAAAGCTCCTGATCTCTATAGTTGAGGACGGTCTAGGCCAACTCTGCACCGCCTCTATCTTCTTCAGATCAACCTGAATACCATCACGGGACACCACATGTCCCAGAAATGCTATGGATTCGAGCCAAAACTTACACTTGGAGAATTTAGCATATAGCTTCTCCTCCCTCAATCTCTGCAACACAATACTTAAATGCTGAGCATGCTCCTCCTGACTACGGGAGTAGACCAGAATGTCATCAATGAACACAATCACAAATGAATCCAAATAGGGCCTGAACACACTGTGCAGCAAATGCATGAATGCTGCTGGGGCGTTGGTCAGCCCAAAAGACATCACAGGAAACTCATAGAGGCCATATCTGGTCTTGAATGCAGTCTTCATAATATCAGAGTCCCTGATCTTCAGCTGATGATAGCCTGAACGAAGATCAATCTTAGAGAACACTCTTGCACCCTGTAACTGATCAAACAAATCATCAATGCGAGGTAGAGGGTACTTGTTCTTCACTGTTACTTTGTTCAATTGCCTATAATCAATGCACATTCGCATGGAACCATCTTTCTTTTTAACAAATAACACCAGCGTACCCCACAGGGACACACTAGGACGGATGGAACCCTTATCCAGAAGTTCTTGGAGCTGCTCTTTTAGTTCTTTCAACTCGGTCGGTGCCATTCGATAAGGAGGAATGGATATGGGCTGAGTGCCCGGCACCAAGTCAATGCCAAAATCAATATCCCTGTCCGGCGGCATGCCCGGCAGGTCTGAGGGGAATACATCTGGAAAGTCCCTCACAACAGGTACAGAATCAATGCTAGGAGACTCAACTCCCACATCTCTCACAAAGGCTAAGTACGACAAACACTCTTTTTCAACTATTTTCTGAGCCTTTAAGAATGAAATGACACGGCTAGGGACGAAATCAGTCGAACCTCGCCACTCAATCTGAGAAATACCAAGAATGGCCAACGTAATTGTCTTAGAATGATAGTCCAATATAGCATGGTACGGAGACAACCAGTCCATACCCAATATAACATCAAAGTCCACCATCCCCAACAATAATAAATCTGCCTGGGTCTCCAGACCCCCAATAGAAATAACTTAGGATCTATAGACATGATCCACAACAATCGTATCACCCACGGGGGTGGATACATGAACAGGTAAATCAAGACTACCACGAGTCGCACCCAAATGATGTGCAAAATAAGAGGACACGTAAGAATATGTGGACCCTGGATCAAATAGAACAGAGGCATCTCTGTGACAGACAGAAATGATACCTGTAATCACCGCATCGGAGGCAACCGCATCACGCCTATCAGGGAGTGCATTGAATCGTGCCTGGCCTCCACCAGATCTCTTCTCGCCTCTGGGGCGACCACGAGAAGGCTGACCTCCACCTCTACTAGCCTGAGATGGTGCTGAAGAAGAGGGTTGATCCCTCTGCTGAGTCCTGTCCCTACGGAGTCGAGGGCACTGTCTCCTCATGTGGCCAAACTCACCACACTCATAACATGCACCTGGTCTCCTCATGTGGCCAAACTCACCACACTCATAACATGCACCTGGTGCTGGAGAAGTAGGTGTTGCACTCTGGGCTGGGAGGGCACTAAGTGATGATTGACCCTGCTGAAACCCTTGTCGACCACGACCATGAGAACCTCCGCTCTGCTCTGGGCGGCCTGAATGAAAAGGTCTAGATGAGCGACCTCTGCCCTACTGGAAATGCCCTCTAGATGGAGCACCACAGAAGCTACCATAACCACGAGGCCTTCTGGCCTCCCGCTCCTCCCTCTCTCGACGACGATCCGCCTCAATGGAGCGTACCATATCCACAACCTTGTCAAACGATGATGATAGGACTCTCTCTCTCTGGTCATATGAATGCGGATAGAGTAGTTGAGGCCATCAATGAACCTCCTGATCCTCTGCCTATCAGTAGGGATCATCCAAGTGGCATGGCTAGCCAACTATGTAAATCTGAGCTCATACTGGGTCACTAACATGTCGCCCTGAACCAACCACTCAAACTGGCGACGAAGCTCCTCACGATGAGACTAGGGTACATACTTCTCTAGGAAGAGAGTAGAGATATGCTGCCATGTGAGAGGTGCTGCTCCTGCAGGCCTACGCCTCTCAAACTCCTCCCACCAAGCAAATGCGGGAGCAGTAAACTGAAAAGTAGTAAATGAAACTCCGCTGGACTCAAGAATACCAGCTATACGTAGCATCCTCTGATACTTATCTAAGAATCCCTGGGCATCATCGCCCTCAGCGCCACTAAAATGGGGTGCATGGAGTCTACCAAATCTCTCAAGACAACGCTGCTCGTCGTCGGGCATAGCCTGAACCATATGCTCTGGAGCTGGTGCTGCTGGAGGAATAACTGGTGCAACCACCTGAGCGGGGACCGCCTCTGTCGTCTGAAGTCCCTAAACAACCTGCTCAGGTGTGCGAGCTACAGGGGTCTGCTGACCACCCCCTGTTTGAGATGTCGCTGCAGTAGCGGTAGCTGATACTACCTGAGCCAAACCGGAACACACCGATAATATTTAAGCAAGAGTCTCCTGAAGACCAGGAATAGAAATAGATACAGTCTGGGCCTGAACTGGGGCTGCTGGAGCATCAACCACTGGGGGATGCTCCTGAACAGTTACAACGGGCGGGTCAACTGGCAGTGCCTCAGCTGCCCTACCTCTACCTCTAACACGACCGAGCCCACGGCCTCTAAAAGGTGGCAATGGAGGTCGTCCACCTCGTCCTGATGCTCGCGTTCTCTCCATCTCTGAGAGAATAGAATATAGAAGTTGAGTTCTCAAAACAACAAGATCGCACGACAGAGTTCAAGAAAAGTGAAGTGTTTCCTAAAGTTCGCAGCCTCCCGAGGATAAGTATAGGCGTCCCCGTACCGATCTACAAGACTCTACCAACCGGCTCAAGACTCATGAGGCCTAGTAAACCTAGGCTCTGATACCAACTTGTCACGACCCCAAACCCGGTCGTGATGGCGCCCATCACACTGCTAGGCCAGCCTGACCAATCAATAATAATAATGGAGCTAGGAGCTTATCCCAGTTAAGCATACAAAGTTATAAAGCAACAGTGATAGAAATATCGAAACAGGGAACCAAGTCCCAACACACTGCAGCTCCCCAAAGACCAAGGGGTCAAGAGTCATGAGCCTCTAAAGAACATAAGTGTAATATGGTTTACAACAAAACTCAGTGCGGAAAGAAATGACAACATGAAATGAAAAGACAGCTAGAAGGGTAGTCAGGTGCTGCGGACGCTGCAGCTACCTCAACTATCCCGCACAATGCCTCTGAGCGGCTACCGGATCAGGTCTGCTGAGAGGTACCTAGATCTGCACACAAGGTGCAGGGAGTAAAATGAGTACTGCCAGACTTAGTGGTAATAAACAGGGGTAAGACATCATAGATAAGAAATCCATAGTAAACCACTATGTAAAGCTGTAACCAATACCCTGAAACAGTTCAATATCAACAATAGAGAACCAACAAATATCAACAATATAGTCTAACAGCTAGCAGATGTAGCTAAATACAATGCAATGCATGAAATGACCGCTACGACACATAGCCCGATCCAATTTGGGTACCCGTGCTCACTGTGGGGGTTCAGACTCCGGAGGGGCTCCTACAGCCCAAGCACAATATCATGAATATACGCTGCGGCGTGCATCCCTATCCACTACCAGTCAGCTAATATGCAAATGCAGCCTCGCAGGCTCAAAAGTAGTATTGAAAACTCTTTTATCATTTTTCAGTTGAAAACAGTAAATGTCAGGTTCCAGAGATTGGAAATATCATGATAATAGTAATAGCTAGGGACTGGTAGTAAAACTAGCATGCCAATAACACAACAATGACAACGATCCTTGCAGGATCCCAACAACTGGCTGACAGCCGGTAAGTATACTCAACCGTCCAAGAAGGAGGTTCAACGGCTCAAGAATAGCCAATATCATTATACAGTATCAACAGGTCGGACTAAGCCATAGTCCCCAAATCACATTCGACCCCACACTCATAAGAGAGTACGTGTCTCGCCGTTATACAGCATCACAAAGTGGTATACCAGGGTTTCGAACCCGCTGGTCATCACCCACATCTATTACTCACCTGAATACGGCTCGATGACTAGTCCGCAATGCCCTTGCCACGAGAATCAAGCTCCAAACGCATAGAATCTGATCAAACATAGTAGAAACACATCAAATTAGGCCAATGGGATGACACCCAGTCAAAACAACTCAATTTACACCAAAATTCACAAAGTTGCCAAAACCCGACTTTCGGTACGCTTCTAAAAAAAATATGAAAGTCACATATTCGGAAACCTCATCTCAATATAAGTCGAGGCATATAAAATTTACCAAAATTGGACTCCATTTGCCCACTCAAATCAGTGTTTTTCTTCAATTTTAGGCCTAGGGCTAAAACCCACCTTAAATCTTCCATTTACAGAGAATTAACCAAGGATTTCATGATAAAATGATGTAATTAAGCCACAAAACTTACCTCCAATGAGAACCCGATGATTTCCCAGCAATCTCCTATGAGTTTCTCTCTCTAGAACTCAAAATATGTGTTTATGGAGTGCAAACCCGCGACTGGCCAGTTCTGGTTTATAATTTCACTGCCAGGCAATTTCCTTCTTCGCGTTCGCGTTGCCTGTCACGCCTCCGCAATGCTCTGACCAAAATACCCTTCGTGAACACGAAATGCCTCACACGTTCGTGATGCACAACTCTGCAGCCAGCCGGGATTCCTTCTACGCGAACGCGTCCCCTATCCACGCGAATGCGAATCTTCGCCTTTTCCTCTTACGAGTCCACGACCTCCACCATTGCGAACGCGATGGTTCCCAACTTCGTCTTATGCGAACACAGCATTTCACCTTGCGAACGCGATGGCCCACTGGCCCCAGCCTACGCGAACGTGGGCTTTGCCCTCGCGAACGCGATGGCTTAATTTCTGCACAGTTTCTGCAACTTTTCAGTAGATTTTCAAGTTTCAAAAATGCCGGATGATGGTCCGGATTCACCCCGAGGCCCCTGGGACCCCAACGAAAACCACCAACATACTCCAAAACACGATACGAACTTTTTTCAATCATAAAAACACCATCCTAAACATCAAAATCACCAATTACACACGGATTCAAGCCTAAGTTTCTTCAAAACTTCTGAAACTAACATTCAATCAAAAACCCGACCAAACGACGTCTGAATGATCTGCAAATTTGCGGACATATCCAAAATCACATGAAAAAGCTACAGGAATTGTCGGAATTCCATTCCGACCCCCGGATCAAAATCTCACCTACCGTTCCGATTTCGCCAAAATTCAACCTTAGCCAATTCAAGCCTATTTCTACACCGGACCTCCAAATTCAATTCCGATTGCTCCCCTAAGTCAAAAATCACCTCTCGGAACTACCCGAATCATCAGAATCCGATTTCGAGAGGTTGAGTTTCCATATTCAAGCTTCCTTCAAGAAGGCTATATGCCCCATTTTCAATCCAATTCACTCATAACTCACCCGATAGACTCTAATACTGATATAAAAGCATAAAAATATAATAAAAACATAACGGGGTGGTAGTTCCCGTGACGACAGGCCAGGTCATCATAGGAAGTACCCCACACAGGAGGCGCGCTAGAAACTAGAGGCGCATAATAAGGCTCTTGAGGTGCTGGCGGAGCTGGAGTACTACCGACTGCAGGCAAGGGTGAATGAATAGGGCATCTAGAATAAACCTTACCACAACGATCGACTGATGAAGTATGGGTACCAAAGTAGTGACCCGACTTTCGAGACCTCTTGGCCTCCCTTTCCCTTTGCCCCCCGGCGAGCATACCCTCAATCTGCCTAGCGAGGATGGTTACTATTGTTTCTATGATATTGACATGCTATTTTGATACCAGTCCTGAGCTATTACTATCAAAAATGGTTTTCCACACTCTGGAATTTCTGAAACACTGTTTTCTACTAAAAATGATAAAAAGAGTTTTCAAATACTATTTCTGAGCCTTTGAGGCTGCATTGCGTTATAGCTGACTGGTAGTGGATCGGGCTGCACCATCGTATCATGATATTGTGCTTGGGCTGTAGGAGCCCCTCTGGAGTCTGAACCCCCACAGTGAGCACGGGTACCCAAATGGATCAGGCTACGCGCCGTAGAGGTCATATTTATGAATTGCATTGCATCTAGCTATACCTGTTATTCTGATACCTGATATTGTTGGTTCTGATTCTGCTGGTTCGAATATTTCTTATGTTGATAACTGATACATGACATTGTGTATATCTTTACTTAGTGTTGTATTGGGTTTTCTTACCTTCGATGTCTTACCCCTGCTTATTACCACTGGGATGGAAGTACTCACACTACTCCCTGCACCTTGTGTGCAGATGCAGGTACATCGTAGCAGAGCTCATTCTATAGCTGCTCCGAAGTTGCGTTGGACAGTTGAGGTATCTGCCAGCGTCCGCAGAACCTGACTCTCCAGTTTATTCTCATTTTGTTTAGTCTATTCCACACTTGTGCACAATTGTATACACTATCACAACTTATAAATTCTTGTAGAGGCTTATGAATTGTGACTCCTGATCTGTTGGGAGGTTATACTAGTTTGGAATGTATAATCCCGGTGTGTTGGATATTTTTCTTTATTATTCTATCATTGTTTATGCTTAAAAAGGGTTAAGTGTGAGATCATAGCTCCGAGTTTCAGTTGATTGGTCGGGCTGTCCTAGCAGTGTGCTGGGCGGCATCACAAGCGGGTTTTGGGGTCGTGACATCTTAAAATAAAAGTGCAGGGGGATCTCCCGGGATACTGTCCCGTAGCCCCAAAATAAATGTGCAGGGGAATCTCCTGGGAAGCGAACTCGTAGTCCCAAAGTAAACAAACATAGGGGGGGGGGGAGAGCTACCAGAATCCTACATCCGTAGTCCCAATGTAAATGTGTAATCACAGCCAAAAACAAAACAAGGGAATGAAGTACGATAAATAGAGCAACAGCTTGAACTAGCCTAGCATGCATCACATAGTACAATTAAGCAACTCAAGCAATTAAGTAGTTAAGTCAAGTAAACATGCTATCCTAGCCTAGCACAAGTAATATACTTCAAGTAAGGTAAGGCAAGTAAGAAAGGAAACTAAATATTAACAACTTTAAGCAAAAACCGGATTTTTTATAAATTGGCTCAAGTGCGTGCCCGTCACCTCACGTACAAGGCACTCAAATATCAAGAACAATCATAAAGGGAATGGTCCCCCACACAAAGTTAGACAAGCCACCTACCTCGAACCGTTGCAAAATCAACTAAGGAACGATGCCTTTGCCACGAGTATCGAACTCCAAATGACCCAAATCTATTTAATTCAATTACACATAATAACAATATTTCAAATAACCGATTCCACTATTACAATTAAATCTAGGGCGCAAAAATAATTAAAATGACCAAAATGCCCCTCAGGCCAACAACTCGAAATCGAATGACTTTCACATTTTCATAACCCTCATACTCTCACGAGTCTAACCATATAAAAATCTCCCGAATCGGAGGTCAAATTCCTTATCAAAATCACATAATTATGTCTACGAAGTTTCACCCATTTTTCCCAATTTTAGACTTTGAATTTGAGTTCTAATGGTTGATTTAACTAGGTAATGATGAAATATAACCAGAAAGGATCAAAGCAACGTTACCTAATGATCTTCTCTTCAAAACCCACTTAAAATTGCCTTCTCCCGATCTCTCAATTGAATTTTACAACTTTTTTGAAATTAAGCCTCGGATAAACCCTTATCAGAATAGTCGTTTCCGCTTTTGTGGCACCAGAGACCGCTTCTGCGGTTCTGCTTTGCGGAAAAACCAACCGCTTTTTTGGTTCCACTAAAGTAACCAGAGTCCACATCTGCGGACCACTAACCGCATTTACGGTTTCGCTTATGCGGAAAGGAGACCGCTTCTGCGGTTTCCTGAGATGGTGCCCGATTATGCTTCTATGGTCTTACACCCGCGGAAGCGATTCTGCTTCAGCGGAATTTCCACCGCTTCTGCGAACCTAGCTACCTACCCCTATTTTCGCTCCTGTGGTGACCAAGCCGCTAATACGGCTCCGCTGCTGCGGTTCCCAAGCCACAGAAGCGAAAACAATAGAAGGCCTGCTGCAAATCATTCTTTTAAACTCTGAAATTGCCTGTTGAGCATCCGGAACACACCTGAGGACCCCCCAGACCACAACCAAAAGCACCAATACCAACTAACACCTTATTCGAACTTGCACCAATCCATAAAACACCTCAAACAACACCGAAAACCCGATTAAATCAAGGATTCAAGCCTAAGAACTTCAAATTCTAACAAAATACGCTTTCGATAAAAAACCTAGCCAAACCTCGTCCGAATGACCTGAAATTTTGCACACACATCCAAAATGACATGACGGAGCTACATCAACTTCCAGAATTCAAATCTGACCCTCGGATCAAAAACTCACTCTCAGGCCGGTAACTTCAAAAATTCAAACTTCGGCATTTCGAGCCAAAATGAGCTAAGGATCTCCAAATTACATTTAGAACACGCTCCCAAACCCCAAATCACCTAACAGAGCTAACAGAACCATCAAATTTCATTTCTAAGGTCGTCTTCGTATTGTTCTAACTATGGAGCATTTTTTAACTCTTAAGCTCTTATTTAGGGACTAATTGTCCCAAAACACCCCAAATCCTAATACCGAACATCCCAATAAACCAAAATAGCAGAAATGAACTTAAGGAAAGCAGTGAATAGGGTATCGGGGCATAAATTCTAAAAATGACCGGCCGGGGTCGTTACATCCTCCAACACTTAAACAATCGTTCGTCCTCGAACGAGCATAGAGAATATACCCGGGGTAGCAAAAAGATGGGGGTACTGGCTGCGCATATCCTGCTCGGTCTCCCAAGTTGCCTCCTCGGCCTACTGACCCCACCATTGTACCTTCACTGAAGCAATGTTCTTTAACCTCAACTTTCTGAACGGGCTATCCAAAATGGCTACTGGCTCCTCAACATAGGATAGATCCTTGTCCAACTTGACTGAACTGAAATCCAACACGTGCGACAGATCGTCATGATATCGCTAGAGCATCGAGACATGAAATACCGGATGAACTTCGGCCTGGCTATGAGGTAAGGCAAGCTCATAAGCAACCTCCCCAACTCACATCAAGATCTCAAAAGGCCAAATAAATCTTGGACTCAACTTCCCTTTCTTTCCAAATCTCGTGACGCCCTTCATAGGCGAGACCCAAAGCAGAACCCACTCGCCAACCATATATGCCACATCACGAACCTTCTTGTCCGTGTAACTCTACTGTCTGGATTGGGCTGCACTGAGTCTATCTTGAATCACTTTAACCTTCTCTATCACATCCTGAACCATCTCTGTGCCCAATAGCCTGGCCTCACTCGGCTCAATCCAACCCACCGGAGATCTGCACCTGCTACCATATAAGGCCTCATACGTCGCCATATGAATGCTAGACTAATAACTGTTGTTATAAGCAAACTCCGCCAATGGCAGAAAATGATCCCATGACCTTCCAAATTCAATTACACACGCATGGAGCATATCCTCCAGAATCTGAATAGTGCACTCGGACTGTCCGTCCATCTAGGGGTGAAATGCTGTGCTCAACTCCACCCGAGTGCCTAACTTTTGCTGCACGACTCTCCAGAAGTGTGATGTAAACTGAGTACCTTTGTCTGAGATGATAGAAACTGGAATACCATGCAACCGGACGATCTCCCTGATATAAATCTCTGCCAATCGCTCTGATAAATAAATGGTACTCACAGGTATGAAATGAGCGGACTTCGTCAGTCGATCCATAATGACCCAAATATAATCAAACTTCTTCACGGTCCGTGGGAGTCCAAATATGAAATCTATAGTGATACACTCCCACTTCCACTCTGGGATCTCAATCTGCTGTAGCAACCCACCCGGACGCTGGTGCTCATACTTCATCTCCTAGCAGTTGAGGCAGCAAGACACATAGCCAACTATATCCTTTGTCAAGTCCTGATACATCTTCGCAGGATCCGGATGGATAGAATATCGCGAGCTATGGGCTTCTGCTAGAATCAACTCTCAAAGATCATTGACATTGGGCACACAAATACGGCCCAAAATCCTCAATACCCCATCATCCCCGATGGTAACATCTCTGGCATCACCACGCCGAACTCTATCCTGAAGGACAAGCAAATGAGGGTCATCATACTACCGCTCCCTGATGTGATCAAATAGGGAAGACCGAGAAACTGTAAATGCTAGAACCCGACTGGGTTCTAAAAGGTCCAATCTCACGAACTGCCTAGCTAAAGCTTGAACATCCATCGCCATAGGTCTCTCTGAGAATGGTAGATATGACAAACTCCCCAAACTCTCCGTCCGGTGACCCAAGACATCGACAACCACATTGGTCTTGCCCGGGTGACAAAGAATGGTAATATCGCAATCCTTTACAACTATAACCATCTCCTCTGATGCATATTTAGGTACTTTTGCTTAAGCAAGTGCTACAAACTCCGATGGTCAGTGTAGTTCTCACAAGACACCATGTACAAATAGTGATGCTAGATCATCAAGGCGTGAACAATGGTAGCTAACTAACGATCGTGGATAGGGTAGTTCTTTTCATGCACCTTTAACTATCTGGACGCGTAGAAAATCACCATACCGTCCTGCATCAATACCGCTCCAAGTTCTATCCATGAGGCATCACAATAAACTGTATAGGACCTCGAACCGGTATGCAACATCAAGATTGGGGCTGAAGTCAAAGCTGTCTTGAGCTTTTGGAAGCTCGCCTAACATTCCTCTGTCCACTAAAATTGGGCACCCTTTTGGGTCAATCTAGTCATAGGGGCTGCGATCGATGAAAATCCCTCCACAAAGCGATGGTAATAACCTTCCAATCTAAGGAAACTACAAATCTCAATGGCTGAGGAGGGCTTGGGCCAACTCTGCACGACCTCCACCTTTCTCGCATCTACTCAAATGCCCTCAATCGATACCACGTGGTCTAGGAATGCCACATAACTCAGCCAAAATTCACATTTTGAGAACTTTGCATATAACTTCTCCCTTAGAATCTGAAGCACTATCCTCAGTTGTTGCTCATGATCTTCACGACTTCGGGAACATACCAAAATATCATCAATAAAAACAATCACGAATGAGTCAAGATATGGCCTGAATACGCTGCGCATAAAATGCATAAAAGCTGCTGGGGTATTAGTCATCACAAAAGACATAACAAGGAACTCGTAATGACCATACCAAGTCCTGAAGGCAGTCTTCGGGATATCTGGCTCCCAAATCTTCAATTGATGGTAACCTGAGCGCAAATCAATCTTGGAGAACACCTGTGTGCCCTGAAGCTGATCAAACATTTCATCAATACGAGGTAAAGGATATCAGTTCTTCACTAACTTTGTTCAATTGGGGATAATCAATGCACATATTCATAGAACCATCCTTCTTCTTTATAAACAAGACAACCCCCCATGGAAAGACATTAGGTCCAATAAAACCCTTACCCAACAATTCCTGCAACTGATCCTCAAACTCCTTCGACTCAGGAGGAGCCATGCGATATGGAGGAACAGAAATGGGTTGAGTGTCCTACAACAGATCAATGAAACAATATCTCTATCGGGCGAGATTCCCGGAAGATCAATTGGAAACACATCGGGGAAATACCGTACCACTGGGACTGAATCAACAGAAGGGGTGTCAACACTGACATCTTTCACATAAGCTAAATACGCGGCACACCCCTTCTCAACCATACGTTGAGCTTTAAGGAAAGAGATAACTCTAATAGGAGTATGATCTAAAGTACCACTCCACTCAATACATAGAATACCTGGCATAGCCAACGTCATGATCTTTGCGTGACAATCAAGAATAATATGATGGAGAAACAACCAGTCCATGCCCAGAATAATATCAAAGTCAATCATACTGAGTAATAATAGATCAACCCTAGTCTCAAAACCATGAATTGTAACCAAAAACGATCGGTGCACATGGCATACAACAAGAGAATCTCCAACAGGAGTAGAAACATAGACGGGGGCACTCAAAGAATCCTGAGGCACACCCAAATGCGAAGAAAAATAAGAGGACACATATGAATAAGTAGAGCCTGGATCGAGTAGAATCGATGCCTATTTGTGACAAACAAGAATAATACCTGTGATGATGGAACTGGAGGCAACCGCCTCAGTGCGAGCATGAATGCAATAATATCTTGCCCGACCCCTCTCATGAGGGTGATCTCTATATCCCTGGCCTCCACCCCTAGCTGGATGGGCATGTGGGGTAGCAGTGGGAGCTGGAACTATAGCCTAAGAACACTGAGAGGCACGTTGTGGCTGAGTAGTCTGTGAAGATGCACCCCTACCAAGTTTGGGGAAGTCCTAACCATGTTACGTGTGTCGCGACACTCGAAACAAGCTCTGGGAGGACATGGTGGCTTTGACTGACTAGAGCTAGGTCTTCTAGGCTGACCTTTGGAAGTACCCCACACAAGAGGCGCGCTAGAAAGTAGAGGCGCATAATAAGGCTCTTGAGGTGCTGGCGGAGCTGGAGTACTACCGACTGCGGGCAAGGCTGAATGAATAGGGTGACTAGAATAAACCTTACCACAACGATCGACTGATGAAGTACGGGTACCAAAGTAGTGACCCGACTTTTGAGACCTCTTGGCCTCCCTTTCCCTTTGCCCCTGGCGAGCATACCCTCAATCTTCCTAGTAATGGTCACTATCTGCTGGTAAGGAATATCCATCTCTAAATCTCGAGCCATGCGGGACCGGATGGGCGGAATAAGACCCTCGGTAAACCTCCTAACTCTCTCCCGAACTATGGCAACCAACGCTGGTGCATGTCTAGACAACCTGGTGTAATAGATGTCATACTTTGAGAGCGTCATAGCACTCTAAATGCTCAAACTCCGTGCTCCATAAATCTCTAAGGCTATAGGGAACAAAGTCCCTCATAAACATGTCTGAGAATTGGGTCTAGGTCAATGAGGTAGACTCGACTGGACTGTCCAGCTAATAAGTACACCACCAATCATAGGCAGCTCCCCGAAGTTGAAAGTCGGTGAAAGAAACCCCACTAGACTCCACTATGCCCATAGTGTGAAGAATGCGATGACACTCCTCCAAGAATCCCAAGGTGTCATCTGATGCTAGGCTACTGAACACTGGGGGATCATATTTCTTGAACCTCTCTAGCCTACGCTGCTCGTCCTTGGAGACAGCTGACCCATCTTTAGGCTGTGCTGGTGCTGCAGACGATATAGGAATAACCTCTAAGACCTGCTCCATCGGCACTCTCTGCTTTGGAGTGTGGGCTGCGGGAGTCTGGGCCCTACCCTCCACCTGAGATGTGTCTGCAGTAAGGGGAAGCAGCCCCGCTTGAGCCAAGGTAGTGTACATGCTCATGAACTGAGCCAGAGTCTCCTGGATCGCTGGGGTAGTAGTAGTTGTAGTAGGTGTACCAGGTGCCTGTGCTCCAACCGGATCTGCTGGTGGTACCTCAGCGGTAGGGCGCACAGGTGTTGTGGCTGCACCTCATGCGCGTCCTCAACCTCTACCCCAACACCGGCCTCTAACGATGGCTGCAGGGGGCATGAGTGCCTGGTCCTCTCGTGTAACACGTATCCTCACCATCTGTGAGAGAATCGAAGATAGAAGTTTAGAATTGATGTCAAAATATCGCATGATAAGGAATTCAAAGGAAATGAAATTTCTTCCTAAACAGTTACATAGCCTTTTGTAGATAAATACGGACGTCTCTATATCAATCAGCGAGACTCTAATAAACTGGCCTGTGTCCTATGACTCCAATGAACCTAGGCTCTGATACCAACTTGTTACGACCCTAGTTCAGCAATTGTGAACACGTCATGACGGCACCTAGTTTTCAAGACTAGGTAAGCCTAACACAAATTGTCGAAGTAACAACATTTACAAAATTTAAAATCAAAAGCTAATAACATGAGTAATGTATACAGTTGCCTCCTGGCACATACATTTAAATACTTTAAGTTCTCAAACTATTCCAAAGACCTGGAAACCCACAGGCAACACAGGTTAAGAGTAATACAAAACACTGCTCTAATCATCTGGAAAGTCTATAACAAGGAAGAACGGAATAGCACCTAACTAACTAAAGGGATAGAGTGAGAGTGAGACTCTCCGGTCTGCGGATGTTGTAGATATACCTCAAGTCTCCAAAATGCTCCATGCAACTACTGATAATGTGCATGTGTAGAGGTACCTAGATCCGCACATGAAAAACATGCGTAGAAGAGGCGTGTGTACACCACCGTGGTACTCGGTAAGTGCCAAGCCTAACCTCGATTGGGTAGTGACGAGGAAAGGTCAGGGCCCTACTGAGGCAGAAATAATACAGTAACAAGAATATTAATAGTATAGAAATCTAACGAAACTAATTAATAGAGCAGTGTAATAAGGAAGATCAATGAAATAATAATATTACAAAGAGAGAACAGAATCACAGAGTAAACACAGCTAAATTTAAAAAATGCCTACGAGGGTATCCCAAGATACCGTCCTGCAGCCCTTTTTCGTCAGCTGCCCAATAGATCCCCCGGGATACCGTCCCATATTCCAACTCTCATATCAATATCAAAGGAACACTTGGGATACCATCTCGTAGTCCAACTCTCATATCAATACCAAAGGATCTCCTAGGATATCGTCTCGTAGTCAAATCATTAGTGTGCAGGGGATCTCCCGGGATACCATCCCGTAGCCCCAAAAATAAAAGTGTAGGGGGATCCCTTGTGATACTATCCCGTAGTCCCAAAATAAATGTGCAAGGGGATCTCCCATAAATCGAACCTGTAGTCCCAAATAAAACAAATCGGGGGGGGGGGGAGGGACTACCGGAATCCCACATCCATAGTCCCAATGTAAATGCACAATTACAGCCAGAAACTAACCAAGGGAAAGAAGTACAAAAAGAAGAGAAGCAGAGAGAACTAGCCTAGCATGCTTCACGTAGTACAATTAAGCAATTTAAGCAATTAAGTAGTTAAGTCAATTAAACATGCTTTCCTGGCCTAGCACAAGTAATAAGCTTCAAGTAAGATAAGGCAAGTAAGAAAGGAAACTAAATATTAACAACTTTCAGCAAAAACCATATTTTTCATCAATCGGCTCAAGTACGCGCCCATCACCTTACGTACAAGGCACTCAAATATAAAGAACAATCCTAAGGGGAAAGGTCCCCCACACAAAGTTAGACAAGACACTTACCTCGAACTGGTACAAAATCAACTAAGGAACGATACCTTCGCCACGAGTATCCGACTCCAAATGGCCCAAATCTATTCAATTAGACTTCTAAAATAAAAACGCAAATAACTTATTTCCACTTTTAAAATTAAAGATGGGGCGCGAAAATAGATAAAATGACCAAAATGCCCCTATGGAAACTGGCTTAGAATTGAATGGCTTTTGCATTTTTAGATCCCTCGTACTCTTACGAGTCTAACCATATAAAAATCTACCAAATCAGAGGTCCAATACCCTCTCAAAATTACATAATTAAGTCTAAGAAGTTTCACCCATTTTTCCCAATTTTAAACATTGAATTTGAATTCTGATGGTTGATTTAACTAGGTAATGATGAAATATAACTAGAAAGGATCAAAGCAATGTTACCCAATGATATTATCTTCAAAACCCACTCAAAATTGCCTTCTCCTGACCTCTCAATTGATTTTTCCAACTTTTGAAATTAAGCCTCAGATAAACCTTCATCAAAATAGTCATTTCTGCTTATGCGGCCCCAGCGACCACTTTTGCGGTCCCGCTTTTATGGAAAAACCAACCGCTTTTGCGGTTCCACTAATGTGGCCAGAGTCCGCATCTGCAGACCATTAACCGCATTTGCGGTTCCGTTTATGCGGAAAGGAGACTGCTTCTGCGGTTTCTTGAGATGGTCCCCAATTTCGCTTATGCGGTCTTACACTCGCAGAAGCGATTTGAATTCAGTGGAATTTCCATCGCTTCTATGGACCCAGCTGACTTACCCTCTTTTTGCTCCTGCGGTGACCAAGCCGCTAATGCGGCTCCGCTTCTACGGTTCCCAAGGCGCAGAAGTGGAAATAAGAGAAGGCCTACTGCAAATCATTCTTTCAAACTCCAAAATTGTCCGTTGAGCATCTGGAACACACCAGAGGCCCTCGGGACCTCAACCAAAAGCATGAATACCACCTAAAACCTTATTCGAACTTGCACCAATCCTTATAACACCTCAAACAACACCGAAAACCCAATTAAATCAAAGATTAAAGCCAAAGAATTTCAAATTCTAACAAAATACGCCTTCGATAAAAAACCTAACCAAACCTCGTCCGAATGACTTGAAATTTTGCACACACATCCCAAATGACATGGCCGAGCTACAGAAACTTATGGAATTCAAATCCAACCCTCGGATGAAAACTCACTATCGAGCCAGAAACTTCAAAAATTCAAACTTCAGCATTTCGAGCCTAAATGAGCTACTGACCTCCAAATTACATTTTGAACATGCTCCCAACCCCAAAATCGCCTAACAGAGCTAACGGAACCATCGAATATCCATTTTGAGTTCGTCTTCACAATGTTCGAACTACGGACCATTTTTCAACTCAAGCTCTCATTTAGGGACTAAGTGTCCCAAAACGCGCCGAATCCTAGTGCCGAACGTCCCGGCAAACCAAAATAGAAGAAATGAACTTACAGAAAGCAGTTAATGGGGGATCAGGGCGCAAATTCCAAAAATAATCGGCTGGGTCGTTACAAGAATCACGTTAAACCAAGTCCATTTCTCACCAAATTTGACAGACATGTCATAAATATAGTAATGGACCTATACCTAATTACGAAGCCAGAATATGGACCTGATATCAACTAAGTCAAACATCTGTCAAACTTTTGAAGTCATCAAACTTTTAAACATTTAGTTTTCAACAAAAAGTGATGACTAAGGGCCTCTGAAATCGATTCCGAACATATGCCCAGGTCTCAAATCACGATACGGACCCATCGAGATCATTAAAACACAGATCTGGATCCATTTTCTCAAAATGTTGACCAAAGTCAACTCAAATAGATTTAAAGGAAAATTTCACAATTTATTAAATTTTTAGTATAAATGATTCGAAAAGACACATGTGTGAGCACGTGATTTTTTGCCCCAAGCAATTAAATTCCAAAATGTTAAACACAAAAATAATTTCTTATTTACAAATCGTTTTGAATTGTATGTGTGTGAAATACCAGTGTTTGTTAGTCGCTAATAAAAAATTCTTAAATGAAAATACAAAAAGTATTTAATTAGAAAAATGTCACAAAATAATAGAATGAGTACTAGGAAATTGAAAAATTAAGCAAAAAATATAAAAATATCAGAAAATCAAGGCAAAATACAAAAAATTAAAAATAAAAGAAATATATCAGTTGAAACATAAGCACAAAGGAAAAGTATAAAATACAAAAAAAAATACAAGAAAATTAAATAAAATACATGTAAAAATAATAAAAAGCACAAAAAATACAATGTATAATACTAATTTGGGCCATATACAATAATACATAGCCCAAAACAAAATTACACAGACCAGGCCCAGGTAATTTTTGACCGGCCTGCCCAGTCTCTGAACCAAACGACACCGCATAAGTGGTTAAATTTAAGCCGTTGGTGCAACTGATCAATGGACCATAGAAGGCGGTGCCTTTTTTAATAAAATGAAGTCATCCATTGAATCAATCTCAACCGTCCAGTACACTTGATCCAACAGACGAGGACAGGGTACCATTTAGATGAAACGACATAGTTTAAAACATTCAATCTCAACCGTCCAGTATCATAATCTAACGGACCTAATGAAACCCTTCATTAAATTATGCGACACCGTTTTGAGGCCAAATGATCCTGGCCATTCATCTGATCAAATCCAACAGCTGTAAATCAATTATGTCATTTCAGTATATATCTACTCTCCCCGTTCAAATCCCTTCATTACATACACACACACATCCTTATACTAAACCCTAGCCGCCCTAGTCTTCCTCCTCCTTCCCCCGTCTCTCATGGAGACCACCGAAGGTCAGCCCCAAACCTTCATCTCCAGCTCAGGCCAACTCCCAAAACACCCATCCACACCTTCAAACACCCTTAAACACCATTAACCCCATTTAAAACTTAGCAGTCTCCCCAAGTCTTAAAATTTCGGTCGCCGGAACCCTAGCCGACGACCACCAAAGTACGAACCAGTACCCCAAATTTACACTACCTGACCATATTTAGAAGATCTACCACCCCACCAAAGTGACTTCTCTCGAATCCTCCCCCAACCCTTCGAATATTCGAAAAAGCCTCATCGGAACCCTACTCCGGCGAGTACCCAAAAAAATACCATTCTCAAAACCTTACCCCAAGTCCCCAAACTCCTCTCACACACTCAAATCAAACCCCCATGGCCCTATTTGGAAGATCTGATGTTCAGGAGGCCAACAATCTCTGAAACTCTGAAAATCAATAAAATGAAAAGAACGAAGAGAAAAAGAAGAAAAGAAAGAAAGAAAAGGAAAAAGAAAGGAAAGGGCCATTAAAAAGATAAGTACCCTACCCTGTTCAGTGCTTTTTGTTTGAACTTGTTTTAGTCTCTTTATGTGCTTATCATGCTCAGAACTTGAATCTATTCGAATGCATGTTTCTATCTCTATTTTGTATCTTGATTCGTACTTGTTCATACGAGCCCTGAATCTCATTTCATATATGCCTGAAATCATTTAAGTGTTCTTAGGTTTTGATATTAGCTACTTGTAAATCATGTGCTAATTAGCCGTCTTTATGTGATTGTTTAGTATATCCTATCTCGATTAGGGTTTTAATTAGTTGGAATTTAACCATTATCAAATTTTTCCTTTGAGTTCTGATTAATTTGAAGTTAAGTCATGATTAGGGTTACTTGTCCTAAACAACATGAATCTGGCTATATTTGCAATTTGATTTGTATTTTAGTTTCTTCTGAACCTCTGAATGCTTGTGAGTACTTAGGTTATATGTATAAATGTTTTTGTAGCTATGTTTGCAAACTAAGTATTAGTTCTGATTATTTGCTATCTTTGTAAAAGTGGTTAAAATTGAAAAGTTCTATAGTCTGAGGTTGGTTAAGTTTTAAAACATGACTTAGGGGGGTTATATGTTAAATACATTTAAGTTACCCTAGTTTTGACAGACCTAAGGTAGGTCGGGCAATTACAATAAAATGCAAGGGGTAAAAGGGGAAGGGTAAATGGTATTCTTGTAGATTATATAGAGCCTATAGGGACAAAAATGACTTTAGTGCTTGGTTTTCCTGAAAATATTTGAATAATAAAGGGTATACTAGGAAGAGCTAAAAGATAATTTGGTAATAAACCTTAGCAAGTGGGGGTAATTAGGTAAAACCTACTTAATAGAACACAAAAGAACAGCCCAGAACCTTCTAGCAGGGGTTCAAGGGCATTTTGTTACAATTTTGATAGACTTTAATGTAATTAATTGAAAAGAGTAGGGGAGAGAAATATAATTAACTTATTTGAAATTCCCCCCAAAATTACTCTATAAATAGGCTATTACAAGCCTGAAAAAAAGGTTCTGAATTTTACAATTAGAAGGGTTCTTGGGGTTCCAATTTTTGAAGAGTTCAGCTTAACCAATTCTTAAGAGTTCAAAATTTCACTTATACTATTCGTCTACTTAATCTTCGATTCGAGAATTATTTCCTGGGATCTTTGCTGGTGTTTCTCTGCTGTGTTATCTCCACTAGCTAGGATTTCTGATTTTCTTGAGTTGATTGTTGTTTGTCTATTGAACTTGGGAGTTGCTGTATTACTTCCTGCTACTATTTGCTAGTGTTTCTCTGTTGTTACCATTACTGACTGCTTCTGTCCTTCATCTCCTTAGAACTTATCAATTTGCTCCGTTTGATAAGGTACACATTACTTCCTTAAGGTGTAATTGGAATTATGATGAAGGAATGAAGTTATAAAGTTCATCTCTGATTATTTTTGTTTCTTCTCTCATAGTTGTAGTTGTTATTCTTAGATCTATTGTAATTCATTAAGAATAGTTGTAATAATTAACAACTATATGAATTCGATCTAGATTAGAGTAGAAGTAGTTAATATCATAGTTAACCTTAAGTCAGCAATTAGATATAATTTATCACCTAGTTTTAAAACAAAAACTGGCTAACACAAAGCTAATATACCTAGATACATAAGTAAAATTTTGAAGCTGGGCGTATAAACTGGTATCTAGCTACTTTTGTTAGTTAAACTCTGAATCTGGATCAATTTAATCTAAAAAGGAATAAGTAGTTTATAAGTTTAATTTTTATTATCCCCTAGCTTCACTTAAAAAATGACTTATATACAGATTTGTTTTAGACTTCTGTGATTGTTAACAATTCAAGCATGCTTAGTTAATGTTATAACATTGTTTCCCTTTAGTTAAAAATAAAATGACAAAATAAATCCTGCAAGTTACTATCATGATAACTACTTGAGTATCTGAACCTGATATAGAATAATAAGACTAATACAAATTTCTATCTTAGAACGTTCAATTAGTTGTTAGAATTTGAAATCAGTTGTGGTCGAAAATGTAACTTGGTATCATCTGAAATAATATGGTTTTAATTGACATCTCTACCATTTGATTTATACTTGTCCAAATATTGTTAGTCTGCTCTTTCTTTCGTTTATATAGTCTGGGCCTAGTCATGAATATAGGCCCAGGCCTGATCAATGAGTTTCTTGTGTTATCGAGTAAGGACGGTAACATACATTGGGCTCCAGAAGCCCAATTGTATTTAATAATGGACTGTTAAAGTAGTCCAAAGTCCAGGCCCAATAATGAATAATGGCATGCACTCTAATATCATAGTTCAAAAATAACACAAAAACAGATATGAATTAGGAAGAAAAAACAAAAAATAGAAAATATAGTATATGAATCGGATTGGACCTTAAATATAAGGGATGAGCCTCGTTCCAAAAAATGAAAAATACACGGGGCCCCCAAATGGATTTCAACGTAAAATTCTAGACTCGGAAGGAACGTTTAGCAAATTTCATGTTCTTTCCCAAAGTTAATAAGATGTAGACATTATAGGCACGCTTAAGGAAATCATATTCCTAACAGGGGTGCACATTTATGTGACCCAAATCTCAAACCCCGGCGAAGCTGAAACGTACTAAAGTTGCAGGTGTACTGGTTACGGTGTGATTTGAAATGCGTTTTCGTGACGTCACAAGTCTTTAAAAATAACAAAGCGGGACATTAATAACACTTGAAAAACTGAAGCATATAAGGAAATCAGATAAAAACAAATACGGCAGTTGAGCGACCATGCTAGAACCACGGAATTCAGGAGTGCCTAACACCTTCTCCCGGGTTAACAGAATTTCTTACCCGGATTTCTAGTTTCGCAGACTATTAAATAGAGTCATAATTTCCTCGGTTGGGGATTAAACCGGTGACTTGGGACACAATTATTTTCCCATGTGGCGACTCTGAAAATTAATAAATAAATTTTCTTCCGAATGTTCTTTAATTGGAAAAACTCCTTCCCTATTATTATATCCCTTCTCGGGGTGTAGTAGTAATTAGTGGCACATTACCTTCGAGTAAGTAGTGGAATAAGAAAAAAAGGAGGTGTGACAGCTCTGGCGACTCTGCTGGGGATAAGAAATCCAGAACTTCGGTTCAGGGTTTAAGAATTCGTGCTCATTTAAATTGCAATTTTTATTTATATCCAATTTCATTATATGCTTTGATCAACGTGCTATATGTTTACCACTTTGATATTACGTGAATTGTATATAAAAATTATGCCGAAAACCCTTATCTTCTTACCTCCGGGGATGTGCTTACTGGTTGAGACTCCTCTTTCTGTTAAGTCATACCCAATAAGAAATAGAGGCCAGAAAAGTTACAAAGCCGGACGATCCCACGGGTCCCCAGTACGTAGCCACCTCCTCGATCTCGGGTACACAGTCTAGTACCATTGAAAATCAGGATATCGAGCCTAGATTTAGGACGATTATTTGCATCATATCTGACTTAGTGGACTCAACACAGGGGTTGGGTCCGTCTAGGACAGGTGACCCGGATATCAAAGACTGAGCATGGTTATATGTTGCATTTATTTATCTTGGATCAGTATGCTGACTGGCTAAATACCTGAAAACAAAAAGAGAGAAAAAATAGTGATTTTTTAGAATAGCAATACCTAAATACTGACGAAACGCTGTCAAAATTGTTGGAAAAGAAAAATAGTCGGAATAATTTCTGTCAAAATAGTTAGTCTTAAAACAATTTGACCGAACTACACTGGTTTGATTCTCACCACTAGGGGAGATACGTGGGCAACCCGTGATGGGTCCAACAACCCCTTTTTAAAAAATAACCAAAAAATCTTGAATTTTTAGTTTTCAGTAAAATCAAAGTGATGCCGTTTTTGAAAATACTCGCATGTTCACAAAGGATGCCGGAAGGCTGTTTGTGCAAAAATGGCCGCTTTTGAAGTCATTTCCTTTAAAAAAAATAACCTTGAAATCTTCAAACGAGGTATTGAAAGGTTGATTCTTATGAAATAATGAAAATTTCCTTGAAAAAGATTTTTGTTTTCTTTTTGAGTAAAATAATATAAGTTTAAATCGCCTTTAATAAATGTGCAGGATGAGCACAGCACAAAATGAACCCTTTTCATTAATGAATAAGATACCTTTGGAGTTATGATTGTGGTGGAATTACTTAGGCCAAGATGGACAGGATTGGGTCAAGAAATATTTGAAAGATCGTACTGGGCTGCTTGACACAGTACCTCGAGGTGATATTATCCGAGCTTTAGTTGCCTGTTGGGATCCCGCACACAATGTGCTTCACTTCTCAGACTTTGAGCTCACTCTGACATTGGATGAAATTGCTAACTACATCGGAAACGGCGAGTTTCCCTTAAAAGACAAGTATCTGGTTTCTCCAAGGGCCATCACTGTGCATAGATTCCTCGACTCCTTGAAAATAGCTAGAAATGTTCACAATGAAGATTTGGTCCACGGCTTTTGCACCATGAACTTTATATACCGTTGATATGGCCATGTTAGAGGATTCAACGTACCAACGAACAAACTCTGCAGCAAAGTGTACCGGGAAAAATGGGAGCAATACAGGCACTTTGCCTTCATGGTAGCCTTTCTGGGGTTAATAATATTACTGGGAAAGATGGGAATATCGACATTAGAGTTGCCGGGATTGCCAGTGCTCTCCTTACATAGGATAACAGTACTTTGGCACTAATGATAGTGGCCGATATCTTACGTGCCCTCACGGCTTGCAAAGCAGGAGAAGATTTCTTCGAGGGGTGTAATATACTACTTCAGATGTGGATGATAGAGAATTTATGTCATCACCCTCAATTTTTGAGCTATGGATCATTTGAAAAGACTTGTATCGAAGAATTCAACATGAGGACAAAGGAGGCCAAGTTTCCAAAAGAGTCGAAAGGTTGGATCACATATTTCTGATCACTGACTGCTAGCTAGATAGAATGGGCATATGGATGGTTGCCCCTTAATGAAGTCATATATATTCCAGCAGAAGGGTCATATTTCCTTTTAATGGGTCTCAAGAGTATCCAACCTTATGCGCCATACCGAGTATTATGGCAACTCAAAAGATATCAGATTGTGCCAAAAGATGGGGACATCAGCCTTCAAGCAATAAAGATTAGTCCCGATGGGCAATTTTCGGAAGCAAAAATCCGCCAGATATGGAATGAGTGCCAATGTCTAAGAGTGGACACCTTTATGAGAGATTGGGCTAGAGGTGAAGTGTCACCGGGGTATTCTGCATGGTACCGTAGAGATGTTGAGCATGAGAGACAAACGAAGAGACCTCATATTCAAGAATTTGCCGAGCTATCGAAGGAACAATGGGATTGGCTAGCCAAGGAGAATGAATATTGAGCCAGAATCAGCATGTTGGAGAAACAATTTCAGGACCTCAAATTCGAAAGAAACTTACAAGCAACAACCGATGAGGGTGAAAAGAAACAGCCGAGGAAAGAAAATGAAACACTGAAGGCTCAGATTACGAAGATGAGAACAACAACCGAAACCCCAGTTTGACTTGCCAGGGATGAAAAGTTAATTGATAGTTTACGGCGCAAGGTGAACGATTACAACTTTGATCTAGATAAAGCTGAGAAGGAATTAATTGGGGTTCAGAAACAATTGGCCAAGAATGCCAAAGAAAGGGCTCGGATGATCCAACAGTTAAAGGATGAGCCCGACTAAGGAAGAAGATTGTTACGGCCGAGGTCAAAAGTAGTAAACAAAGAAAAGAATTCGATATAGAGAGAGAGTATTGCTACATGGCCATGGCCCGGTTAGAATTAGAGCTACAACAACTTCAAAAGAAGAGCCAACAAACTTTGGATGCTCGTGCTGAACAGATTGGGAGGTTGCTTCAATAGAAAGGGATCATCATGGAAAGAATTGTGAACATTGCTCACTACATTACGTAGAAATGCCAACTGTGCGAGGATATGACCGAGTCTATATTTACCGCAACAGCAATGATCTTTGTGAAACAAGTGATGACCGACCTGGCGAACTCCAAAAAGGATTAGCAAATAGGCCCGCGGTAAGACCGAACGATGTCTCACGGGCACTAGGAGATTTAATGTATTCATAGGGCATGCATTTTTGTACTTGTATTTTTCTGCATCTAGAAAATTGTAGTACAAATTATCTATTGTAATCAATGTTTGAGTATCAATGAAATTGAAAATCCAAAAGTTGTCATTATTTTTTCTTTACAGGCAATTGTTTGTGCAATAAGCAAACATATAGGATCGAAAAAACAAAAAGAAAAAAAGAGAGAAAAAGAAAAGAAAAGAAAAAGAAACAATGAAAACAATGAAAAAAGATGAGTAGAAACTAAAGAAAACAAAAGGAAAGGTCGAAAAAAGAGAATTGGCGGGTCAAAGACAATAATGCCAGGATGACGCATAATTGCCAAGAAAAAGTTGTGATTTTAAACTTGTGAAGATTATCTATTATGATCTAACTATTAACAAGTTTTTGTCATTGATGAGTATCAGATAAAACAGTTAGCAACTGGCATTCTGGCACATCACAACTACAACACTCGTTCTAAAAGCATGACAAAAGTAGTGACCCAAGAAATTTAGCCGATAATCATGGATCCCGTGCAGGAGGAGGAAGTAATAGATGTGAATAGAATGAAGGAAGACGTGTATAAGCTTAAACAACAGATGTTAGAAATGTATCAGGCTTGGTCGAGGGGGCAACCGTTACCTACTTACCCAGCCAACCCCACATATATTCCTCCATCAAACCCAAACCAAGATCCACCCACCATGAACTCATCTTCTACATACCCTACTTACCCACACTATTACACCACTACATGACAAGTACCACCCCCACTTCCTAAACAAGCTCCACCACCACCACCCCAGGCCGCTCCCGTGTATGCGGCACCACCACCAGCCACTCTACACAAATCCTCTAGTGAGCATGTATTTCATATCCAGGATAATCATTACTACCCTCAATAACCCACCTTCAGACAACATAATTCTTACACCCCACTTATTGATATGATGGAGGAGGAGAAACCTACTAGAAACCCTGAACAAGAGGAGATGGCCAGGAAAATAAAGAGCCTTGAGTAGTCGTTTCGCAATATGCAGGGTCTGGGAGGCCAAGTTAGTGTGGCATACAAGGACTTGTGTTTGTTACCCGAGGTACAGCTGTCCGCCGGGTTTAAATTGCCAAAATTCGACATGTTTGATGGCCTTGGTAATCCAGTGGCCCATCTGAGAGGATATTGCAGCAAAATGCGTGGAGCTGGGGGAAAGGATGAACTACTTTGGCCTACTTCAGTCAAAGCCTCAGTGGCTAAGCATTGGAATGGTACACCCGTCAAGATCATACCCAATGGTTCATTTGGGACGATTTGGCTCAATCATTAGCGAACCATTTTGAATATAATCTGGAAATCATGTGGAGCTGGGGGAAAGGATGAACTACTTATGGCCTACTTCAGTCAAAGCCTCAGTGGCTCAGCATTGGAATGGTACACCCGTCAAGATCATACCCAATGGTTCATTTGGGACGATTTGGATCAATCATTAGCGAACCATTTTCAATATAATCTGGAAATCATCCCTGATAGATTGTCATTGACCAAAATGGAAAAGAAGCCCGGAAAGCATTTTCAGGAGTATGGTTTTAGGTAGAGGGAACAGGCGGCCCGTGTGGATCCACCAATGAAAGAAGGAGAAATGGTAGATTGTTTCCTATAAGCTTTGGAGCCAACATACGACGGGCATCTGGTGTCTACGATTGGAAAGACCTTTAATGAGGTAGTGAAGATGTGGAGTTTTGTGGAAGAAGGTTTGAAAACAAATAAGATCATGAGTTATTCAACCATCAAGGCTACAAATCAAGCAATTCAAATGGGGACAGGAAGATCAATTGGGAAGAAAAAGAAAGAAGAAGTGGCAGTTATAGAGGAAAGGTCTTGGTCCCGGGGCCCCAACCCATATCATCATCAACCTCGCCCATATCAACCATACCCACCAACACCGTATAACCTACCTCAACATTATTATCCTCCAACTGGTCCTCAATTCCCTGTGCAGCATGCCCAATCTTACCCACCGCCTCCTTATTCATGGCGAGCCCCAGCTCCTCAGAATGTCTACCATGCCCAAAATTCCTATCCACCACCAAAAACCTACAAAAATCCTAATCGAACCAGTTTCCGTCCTGACCCTAAAGTTAAAAGTAATAGGGCTTAGAGAAAGAAAACATTAACTCCTCTGGGAAAATCATATACCTGTCTCTTCCACCGATTGAGACAATTAGGGATGCTGAGTCCTATTAAGCCTAAAATTCCCACCCCTCCACCAAGAAACATAGATCAATCCATCCATTGTTAATATTGTTCTAGGGTACCGGGACATGACACAGAGAAATGTTGGCACCTAAAGTCTGCGATACAAGAACTCACTGACTCCGGAAGAATTAAGGTGCAAGCACCCGAGACTCCCAACATAACATAAAATCCTTTGCTGGTGCATCCTGAAACATATATGATAGAGCTAGTATAGGATGAAAGCTGCAAAAACCCTCTCAGACTCTGATGACAATCAAATCGAACAGCAAGACGAAGGAGAAAGTTGGGAGTGAGAAAGTGTCAGTCGAGCCGCCTATAAAATAGCCTGAGCTGGTAAAAGTGATAGTACCTGGGGTGAAGCCTATATTGACTATGAAAGGGGCACATATAGAACCAGTTGTTATCAAGCCAGTCGTTCAGATGCCGATTGTGAACACCAAAGCTGTACATTGGAATTATGACAAGGTAACTGTCATGTACAAAGGGAATGAAGTCAAGGGGGAATTTGTGAAACTCATGGACTGACCTGATATGGGCGATGTTTTGCTCCTGACGATTTGAGAAAAGTGAAAGTTGTGAAAGAAAATCCAGCTCATGTGAAGAAAGCGATCACTAAGAAAGAAGTTGAGGAGTTCCTAAAGAAAATGAAAACTCAAGATTACTCCATTGTTGAGCAATTGAGGAAGACACCTACTCAAATATAGTTGCTATCTCCACTGATTCATTCCGATGAACACCGAAGGGCGTTAATGAAGATCCTAAATGAAGCTCATGTACCAGAAAAGATCACGGTGTGTCATTTGGAGAAGATTACAAACAAATTTTTTTAGGCAAATAGGATAACATTCTCAGACGATGAGCTACCACTAGAGGGCACAGAGCACAATAAGGCATTATACCTCACAGTGAAGTGTGAGGAATTAGTGGTGACTCGTGTCTTGGTCGTTAATGGGTCGAGTTCTAATATTTGTCCTTTGTCTACTCTGGGAAAACTGAAAGTTGATCATGAAAGGATTCACGAAACAATGTATGTGTGAGGGAGTTCGACGGAGGTGGAAAGAACACCAAGGGAGATATCATACTAGAACTCGCTATCGGACCGGTGGGGTTCACCATGGAGTTTCAAGTGTTGGACGTTGTTGTGTCCTATAACCTCATATTAGGACGTCCATGGATCCACACTGCAAAAGTGGTGCCTTCTTCACTACATCAAATGGTGAAGTTTGAATGGGATCAGCAAGAGATAGTAGTGCACGGTGAGGATAATGTTTGTAATGCCATCATACCATTCGAAGAAGTCGAAGGAGACAAAGGTCCTTGGGTGTACCATGTAACGGAAACCATGATTGTGAACAAAATATCTGAAGGAGAAAGCATTCCAGTACCTAAAATAACCCCTGCAGCGGTCATGGTTGCCAAGGAAATGATAAAGAATGGGTTCTCTCTGGGAAAAAGGTCTACCAGTTGTTTTACATGGTATAACACAACCAGTTCATCTTCCAAGTAGCACTAATACTTTCGTCTTGGGTTTCAAGCCAACCATCACCGATATACATAGAGCCAAAAGATTGAAAAATAATGGGTGGACCCTCCCCAAACGTATCACAAAACTGTTCTACTCCTTCATCAACCCTGGTACACAAAGATGTCCGGCAACTGTCATGCCGGGCCATGCAGAGATAAGGCTAGATGAAGTGCTATTAGCAAGGTTTGAGAGATTGGTTGAAGGCATGAATATGATAGAGGCAGCCGAGGGAACAAGCAAGATGGATGTTCAATATGTTGGACCCCAGATCAGGCTAAATAACTGGGAAGCTATCCCTCTTCCAATTATGAGGGAGTTGTGGTAGTTAGCTTTTAATATTCCATTCCCAAAGCTGTCTTGTTTCAAAAATTGTAATCCAATGTTCCGTCTAGTCAAATGTACCAAAACCTTGTTACCTTTCAAAGTTTAATGAAATGCAATTTCTTTCTTCCCCTATTTTTAGCCTTATTTTATTTTCTTTTCTTGTACCGTCCTGTTTTTACTGATATCAATGATGTGTCATGCATGAAGGATTCCTGGTCCAGTGTTTAAAATCGGATAGTTATACCAGAAATTGAAAATGATTATGAAGTGGAATATGAGGATGAGGAAGTTTTGGAGGAAATTAGTAAGGATTTGAGCCATTATGAAGAGAAACCCAAACCAAACTTAAATGAGACGGAATCTATTAATTTGGGAAATGAGGAGAATATTCGGGAAACAAAGATTTGTGTGCACTTAAAGGCTTCACTCAGAGTGGATTTGATCAGGTTATTACAGGAGTACAAGGACATATTTGCTTGGTCATATGATGACATGCCCGGACTCAGTACCGACTTGGTGGTACATAAGTTGCCCACTTATCCAGAATGCCAGCCGGTTAAGTAAAAGTTAAGAAAGTTCAAAATTGATATCAGTGTGAAAATAAAAGAAATGGTCAATAAGTAGTTTGAGGCAAAGGTCATGCGGGTCACCAAGTATCCCACCTGTTCAGCTAATGTTGTGCCTGTTCCAAAGAAAGACGGAAACACCAGAGTGTATGTTGATTATTGAGACCTCAATAAATCTAGTCGGAAGGATGATTTTCCATTGCCAAACATCGATATATTGATTGAAAATTGTGCCAAACATGAGATTGGTTTTTTGTGAATTGTTATGTGGGTTATCATCAGATCTTGATGGACGAAAAAGATGCTGCAAATACAGACTTTATCACACCGTGGGGAACATATTGCTACAGAGTAATGCCGTTTAGTTTGAAGAATGCCGGAGCTACATATATGAGAGCAATGACAACTATGTTTCATGACATGATACATAGAGAGATTTAGTGTGTGGATTATGTTATTATCAAATCCAAAAAGCAGTGTGATCATGTCGAAGACTTGAGGAAGTTTTTTCAGAGGCTCCGAAGATACAATCTCAAGCTCAGTCCAGCAAAATATGCTTATGGAGTACCATCAGGAAAGTTATTGGGGTTCGTGGTAAGCCGGCGTGTTATTGAACAAGACCTGTCAAAGATAAAAGCAATTCAGAACTTGCCTCAGCCAAAGAACAAGAAAGAGGTGATGCGTTTGTTGGGCAGGTTGAATTATATTAGCAGATTTATTGCTTAGCTAACATCAACCTGTGAGCCCATTTTGAAATTATTGAAGAAAGATGCTGCGGTGAATTGGACTGAAGAATGTCAAGATGCATTTGAAAAAATCAAGGAATATTTGGCCAATCCTTCTATGTTGGTTCCTCCAGAACCTGGAAGGCCCTTGATCCTTTATCTAACCGTATTGGATAATTCTTTTGGCTGCGTACTGGGGCAGCATGATGAGACAGGGAAGAAAGAGCAATCAATATACTATCTCAGTAAGAAATATACATCTTACGAGGTAAAATACACTCAGCTGGAAGAGACATGTTATGCTTTAAAATGGATTGCACAAAAGTTGAAACATTACTTGTCGGCTTATACCACTTATCTTATATCTCGATTGGATCCATTAAATTACATCTTTCAGAAGCCTATGCCTACAAGAAGGCTCGCGAAATGGAAAATTTTGCTTACAGAGTTTGATATTGTTTATGTAACCCGCAATGCAATGAAGGCACAAGCAGTCACTGATCATTTGGCATAAAATCCAGTTGATGATGAATATGAACCGTTAAAGACATATTTTCCTGATGAAGAGACAATAAATATTAAATAATTGGACCAAGACAAAAAGCTGGGCTGGAAACTATACTTTGATAGGGCTATCAATAGAAAAAGGGTAAGAATTGGAGCTGCTCATTTCAGAAACGGGTCAGCATTATCCTGTTACCGCTCAGCTCCGATTTTTCTATACTAATAACATGGACAAGTATGAAGCATATACTTGGATTAAGAATGGCAATAGACATGGGTGTTCAAGAGATTTTGGTCATGGGTGACTCGGATCTCTTGATACATCAAATTCATGGAGAATGAGAGACAAGGGATTTGAAACTGATACCATACTGACAGTTTCTACATGAACTATCTCAGAGGTTTCAATCCATAGAGTTCAAGCATATCCCAAGAATGCACGATGAAATTGCAGATGCCCTGGCCACATTGTCGTTCATGTTGCACCATCCGGACAAAGCTTATATAGATCCACTGCAAATACAAATCTGTGATCAAAATGCTTATTGTTTCACAGTAGAAGAGGAACTTGATGGTGAACCATGATTCCATGATATTAAAGAATATTTGAGGATGGGAGTGTACCCAGTGCAAACCACAGGAGATCAAATAAGGGCTATAAGGTGACTAGCGAGTGGATTTTTCTTCAGCAGAGGTATTGTATACAAAAGAACACCGGATTTTGTTTTACTGAGATGTATAGATGCACAATAGGCCACTACAATCATGGCTGAAATACATGCAGGAACTTGTGGACCTCATCTGAGCAGATATGTTTTGGCCAAGAAAATATTAAGGGCTGGATACTATTGGCTCACAATGGAGCGAGATTGCATTAGGTACGTGCGAAAATGACATCAATGCCAGATACACGGGGACTTGATTCATTCCCCACCCTATAAGTAACATACAATGTCAGCACCATGGCATTTTGTCGCATGGGGCATGGATGTCATCGGTCCATTAGAACCCGCAACATCTAACGGGCACAGGTTTATCCTGGTAGCCATTGATTATTTCACTAAATGGGCGGAGGCGAAGACATTTAAAGCAGTAACAAAGAAAGCAGTAGTGGGTTTCGTACATACAAATATCATTTGCCGCTTCAGAATTCCCAAGGTGGTTATCACGAACAATGGAGCAAATCTTAATAGTCATCTCATGGCAGAGCATGTTAGAAGTTCGAAATCCTGCACCATAATTCTACACCTTATCGGCCTAAAGCAAACAGAGCAATTGAAGTTGCAAATAAGAATATTAAGAAGATTCTCCGTAACATGGTGGAGGAGTCGAGACAGTGGCATGAAAAATTACCATTTACTCTAATGGGTTATCGTACTACTGTGCGTACTTCAATTGGTGCAACCCCTTACACGTTGGTGTACAGAACGGAGGCAGTAATACCAGCAGAGATTGAAATACCTTCTCTCTGAATTGTAGCTGAGGCTGAAATTGATGATGATAAATGGGTAAAAGCCCGGTTAGAGCAATTGAGCTCGATCGATGAAAAATGATTTGCAGCAGTATGTCATAGACAGTTGTATGAACGAAGGATGGCTAGAGCATATAGCAAGTACATCCACGGAAATTTGAAGTTGGACAATTGGTGTTAAGACGTATTTTACCTCACTGGGCTGAAGCAAAAGGAATGTTTGCGCCTAATTGGCAAGGGCCGTTTATGGTATCCCGGGTATTGTCCAACGGAGCTTTATATCTAACATATGTGGAAGGGAAATGTTTAGAGACTGCTATCAACTCCGATGCAGTCAAGAGATATTATGTATGATTTCTTTCATGTATACAATGGTATTTGTCATAATATTGAAATTGAAATAATGAAGGCATTTTATTCCTCTATCCAAATACTTTACCTATTGGTAACCCTTTTGAGCATTATTGCATTATTCTTTCATACCCCTCTCTCGAAATCAATTATGAAGTTGAAATGAACAATGAAATGAAAAGAAAAAAAAAGGAGAAGATTGAAAATGGAAAAAAATGAATGACAAAAAAAAATAGAAAAAGAAAAAAAAAGAGGAAAAAATATGAAAAAAGAAAAGATATTAAAAAAATATACAAAAGAAGATAATCGGGAAAAGTCAAAAGACGAAGAAACCCTAAGGTATGAACTACGTCTGACTTGATCCCGAAAGGGTACGTAGGCAGCCTCAATGATGTTCAGTCACGACAGAAATAAAATCCAAGTTTCCCCAAAATTGAAACTGGGGTAGAAGTTATGTTTTATGATTCCGAGAGTTGTAATTATTTTTGAACCCGCGTTTAAATTTCGAGCCTTTATACCCTTCTTTCTAAACCCATCCAAAAGCCACATTACGGTCCAAAGAAAGACCTTCTGATTAATTTCAAGAAAATGACAATGCAATGGAAACAAGAGAAACACATCATGGACAGTACCCGGAAGTTTGGAGATAGAAAATATAAAAGAAAATAAATGAGAGAGTCTTATTGGTGAAAACCCTCATGGGAATAGTAAGGTGAATGTGAGTCAAGAGAGAAAAATAAATGAGAGAGTCTTATTGGTGAAAACGCTCACGGGCACCATAAGGCGAAGGTGAGGTGAGAGAAAAATAAATGAGAGAGCCTTATTGGTGAAAACCCTCATGGGCACCATAAGGCGAAGGTGAGGTGAGAAAAAATAAAAATGAGAGAGTCTTATTGGTGAAAACTCTCACGGGCACCATAAGGCGAAAGTGAGGAATGACCCGATGAAAGGAAGATGGAAAGATAAAAAAGGTTTGGGTTAATGGAAAGGAGAAATTAAGTCAGCAATGATTTGATTGGACAGACTGGGCCGGATATTCAAATGCATGGCATGGTCAAAGGAATCAGCCTTCATACCCAGATAAGTTCTGTCTTTTACTTCAAAATATCCCTATCCTATATTCAGGGTCATTGCATTTCATTTACTTGTTCAAAACCATGTTGAAAGCTAACTACCAACTTCTCGTGTTGGATGGCACAATAATACTAGATCCTTCAAACGAAAAGAGAAAATAAAAAAAAAACATGGCGATCACATAGCCAAAGGGAATAAAAGAGAAAATAAAGAAAAAGAGAAAAACAAAAGGGAATCACAAGGAAGAATTGAGAAGGCGATCAGGAAAAATGGCAAAGCAGTACAAAGCAAGATGAGGCAGACGACAGAAGCAAGGGCCAGAAAGAATGCCAGTTGCTAACCGTCATTTTATAACTAATAAATTGTTCGCTGATTAAGACAGGGACAAAAGCAGTTCAAATTCTTCCTAATCACTTTAAAGTGAATGTGACCAACGTGGGAGAAAACAATCAAAAATAAGCAACAATAAAGGAGAGAATTACGATGGAGAACTCAATAATCAGGAACCTACCCGAACAACGAGGGAGGTATCATCTTTTATTTTTCAAAAATTACTCCCAGTTATCAAACTAAGTGAATATTTTCTGCATTTTTAATTTCTATTCAGGCGCCCACCTGTATAACAAAGGAATATTTTCTGCATTTTAATTTCTGCATCAGGCGACCACCTGGATAACAAGGGAATATTTTCAGCATTTTTAATTTCTGTTCAGGCGCCCACCTGGATAACAAGGGAATACTTTTCTGCATTTTAAATTTCTGCATCAGGCATCCACCTGGATAACAAGGGAATACTTTCAGCATTTTTAATTTCTGTTCAGGCGCCCACCTGGATAACAAGGGAATATTTTCTACATTTTTTAAATTTCTGCATCAGGCGCCCACCTGGATAACAAGGGAATATTTTCAGCATTTTAATTTCTGCATCAGGCGCCCACCAGGATAACAAGGGAATATTTTTCTGCATTTTAATTTCTGCATCAGGAGCCCACCTGGATAACAAGGGAATATTTTTTTCATTTTAAATTTCTGCTCAGGCGCCCACCTGGATAACAAGGGAATATTTTCTGCATTTTTTAAATTTCTGCATCAGGCTCCCACCTTGATAACAAGGGAATACTTTTCTGTATTTTTAATTTTTGCATCAGGCACCCACCTGGATAACAGGGGAATATTTTTCTGCATTTTTAATTTCTGCATCAGGCGCCCACCTGTATAATAAGCGAATTTTTCTGCATTCTAATTTCTACATAAGGCGCCCACCTGTATAACAAGGGAATATTTTCAGCATTTTAAATTTTTAGATCATGTGCCCACCTAGATAACAAGGGAATACTTTTCTGCATTTTTAATTTCTGTTCAGGTGCCCACATGTATAACAAGGGAATATTTTCAGCATTTTAAATTTCTGCATCAGGCGCCCACCTGGATAACAAGGAAATACTTTTCTGCCTTTTTAATTTCTGCATCAAGCACCCACTTGGATAATAAGGGAATATTTTTCTACATTTTTAATTTCTGTTCAGGCGCCCACCTGGATAACAAGGGAATATTTTCAGCATTTTTAATTTCTGTTCAGGCGCCCACCTGTATAACAAGGGAATATTTTTAGCATTTTTAATTTCTGCATCAGGCGCCTGTCACACCTCACTCTCTTTTTCTCGAAAAAGGAGAATAAGGTATACCTTATTAATTACCAATATACCCGGAAAAGGATATAATAATCATCAATGAGAAAGGAGTTTTTCCACTTTAAGGACAATCAGAACGGGATTTTATTTAGAGTTTCAGAGTCGCCACTTGGGAAGATAATAGTGTCCCAAGTCACCGGTTAATCCCTAATCCGAGGAAAATTGACTCTGTTTAAACAGTCTACGCAACTAGAAATCCGGATAAGGAATTCTGTTTACCCGGGAGAAGGTGTTAGGCACTCCCGGATTCTGTGGTTTTAGCACGGTCGCTCAACTATCATTTTTGACTTTATTTGAATTCGTCATATGCTTTTACAAAAAGTGAATGTTTCGTTTTTATATTTTAACGACTTGCAACGTCGCAAAAATGCATTTTGAGTCACACCGCAAGCAGCACGCCTGTGACTTTTAACACGTTTCAGTTATGTCGAGATTTAAGATTTGAGTCACATTAGATGTGCACTCGTATTAAGGAATGTATATTTAAAATTGTGCCTATAACGCCTAATGGCTTATTATACTTTAGGACAGACCATGGAATTTTCTAAATAGTCTTCCCGAGTCTATAACTTATTAACATTCATATGGGGGCCCCATATATTTTATTCTTGTATGAGGCTCGTCCCATTATTTTTTAGAAGTCCAATGTAAATGCTACATTCTCTATTTTTTTTGTTTTTTGCCTTAATGTTTTTACTTGTTTCGTATTTTCAGAATTGTGTCCAGGCCCATTATTTCATTTTCCTTAGGCCTGGACGTTTAAGGACTGAATTTAATAATCCAGTCTACACAACTGGGTTTCAGAAACCTAGTATATGTTAAAATTGTTGTTCACAGACCCAGGGATGAGTCCAATTGGATCTGGGCCTGTATTGTCTATCAAGTCCAGATCAGATTAGAAGAATATGAAACAGAATTTAGATTTCATAACGAATACACGAACGATCAACAAATAGTAGAGTGAATTAACCAATGACATTTATTTCATAAGAAACAGAAGTACAAGTTTAATAATATAAATTCTAAATCCTAATTATCTATCACTAATTGAACATAAACAATAGACTACTGTCTAATCTACTTTAACAATGATACGATACTTAGCTATGCAAATTGAATTGTTATTAACTACTAATTGTAGCTGATGCTATTTTGGATTCGTTATTAAGCTAAATTGAATGACAAAGCATGTTGTATACTTGATTTACTCATATCAAATTGTCATTATCTTATTAAGCGAATTGAAGTAATATCGTTATTATTCAGATTATAACGCTAGTATTAACTAGGTGAATTCATTTTTCAAGTTAACCTATTTTTAAGCTAAATTTAGAGTGATTATGACTACGTGTACTCTACTATACTCTATCTATTACATTGTTCGAGTCTCATATATACTTAACTGTTACAGTTATTCCTATCAAATTACAGAAGATCTAATTGACAATTAACATAAAATCATTAAAAATACAACAGAAGATTCCATCCAAACAACTCATGGCATATTCATTTCCTCAATTAGCTGACAGTTACATATCTGGACAAAAATGTGTACCTGATTCAGCAAAGGGAAACTTATAAGTCTAGGATGCAAATGAGATGAAGGATAGTCAGCGATCAACAGCATCAGAACAATAGAGAGCAAATCACAATAGAACAGCAATAACAACCAAGTATGATCTTCAAAACCCAGCAAATAAGCAAGCCAATGAACATAATTAAGAAATCTAATTGAGTCCAGTAATATAGAACAACAGAAGACCCTAGTTGAATTCCAGAATTTGCATTCGACTTCACTCAAAAATTTTACTCTCTATCTATGGTGTATAATCTTAATTTTGTATTTCAAAATGTTTTCTCTCAATTTTTAGAATCCAGCCCTTTTTCAGGCTAAGTGACAGCCTATTTATAGGTGTTTTGGGTGAAATTTTGAGGGGGAAATTAAAAAATCTTATTATAAGTTCCCTCCCCTTAATTCTCTTATTAATTACAGTTTGGTTCATTATTTCAGACTCGAAATGCATTACAGCCCTTGCTGGAAGGTTCTAGAGAATTCTTTTTGCTTCTTTTAAGGGCATATTACTATGGTGCCCTCACTTGCTAAGGATTATTACAGTTATGCCTTTTTACTAGGCCTGTTTTACCCTTTTATTTTGTGTCTAATTACAGAAATACTAAGCCTGAAAGTCTCTTTTGTCCCTATAGGCTATATTAAATTCACATTTATACCATTTCTTATTCCTTTTATATCCTTAATGCTATTTGTTATCTACCCGACCTGTTAATGGTCAGGGTATTCTAGGTTTGTTACCTATTTAACTACTGGCCAACATCTTCTGAATTATTTAAGACTTGGCCAGATTTTAACTCAACAGCCTTTTTCCATTTTAGCCTCTTTAAAATGTAACCCTTTTATTGTTACTTAACTAACCAGAATTTGTTTACACAACTAACCACTTTAATGTTTCAGGAATAGCCAGACTAATTACACAGTCCACTAATAGCTAGATTAGGTCACTTTCAATAATAGCCAGATTACTAATCACACTTGTCTATTACAGATATAAACAATACCACAAACCACAATATGATTTAACATAGTCTAACATATGAATCAATTGCAAATATAGCCAATTTATGTCGTTTTGCACACATAGCCCAATCAAAAATCATTCATCAATTAACCAGAACTCAGAGGGAAATTTGATAATGGTTGAATCCCAATTAACTAAATTATAATTTCAGACTACGGCACAGTGAACAAATCACACATACAGAAACAAATTCGAAACATGATTCATGTGTTGACTTATAGAAAACCCTAAGGAGCTAAACATATCAGTTATGTGCCAAGAACAGGATAGATGAGATAGGCTAATGATAGAAACCCTCAGAAAACTAACAAACAAGAATATGAAAAAGACCAAATGAACAGTCAAAAGCATGCTAGAACAAAGAAGTCTTTTGAAGACAATCAAACATAAAATGTGCAAGAGATTCAATACGAAGAAATTAAAAGACAAAATAAGTAGAAAACATGCCAGAAAACAAAGAAGGCAGATAAACAAAAAACATGCAAAATACAAACTTAAGATAAGAGCACAGAAGACAAGAAACTTAGCTTCGCAGGATTTGTCTCCTGTTCTTTTTCCTTTTTCTTTCTTTCTTTCTTTCTTTTCTTTTTCTTTTCTTTTTTCCTTTTTTTTTTAGGCTTCAAGACTTTAGAGTCTTGGAGTTTGATTTTTTCCAGATTTGCCTCAAATGAGTCTAGTTTTTGGGTTTTTGGTGAGAGAGAGGTGTTATGGGTGTTATTGGAGTGTATTTTGGGTGGGTCGTGTTTGAGTGTTCGCCGGAGGTAGGGTTCCGGCGAACTTCTTCGGAATATTCGAACATTTCTAGGGTGATTCGAAGGAAACCAACTACATAGGATGAAAGATCCCCTCATAATTGTCCTAGGGTGTTAATTTGGGAGGCTGGATCATAAGTTGAAGGTCACCGACAAAAGCTCTGGTGACCGGACTTTCAAGAATAAAGGGTTTTCTTGTTTTTTGAAGGTTTTCAGGGAGGTTTTGGTGAGAAAGTGTGACGACCCAAAGGGTCATCACCTATTTTCCTCATTTTCCTCGTGCTCTCGAGGCCTTGAAAACCTCATTTTATGTTACCTCGATTTACGTGAGTAGTCCGGGCATGTAGCCGGAAAGATTTTGTGCTAGAATATGTGCATTCTATGAATAATTTAAAGAAAATTGATATTAATATTTACATAGTTGACTTTGGTCAACATTTTTGGTAAACAGACCCGAACCCTAGATTAGACGGTGCCGGAAGGTCCGTAGGAAAATATGGGACTCGGTCATGCGTCCGGAGTCGAATTCTGAGGCCTAGAGCCCAAGATATGAATTTTTCTGTTAAATTTTTTTTGCTGAAATTATTAAGTGAAAATGGATTAAACGACCATGGTATCGGGCTCGTATTTTGGTTCCGACGCCCGGTACAAGTCTTAAATATTATATGAGTGCTTTCTGCAAAGTTTAACGACATTTGGACGTCGTTTGATGTGTTTTGAACCTTGAGTTCTAAATTTGAAAGTTTATGAAATTAAAGAAAGATAATCATGAACTTGAGGCTTGATTTGATGAAAACGATGTTATATTGGTGATTTCATCGCACGAGCAAATTTGTAACATGATTTTGAAGTTGCATGCATGTCTGGTTTGGAGCCCGAGGGCTCGGGTAAATATTCAATAGGCCGTTGGAGCATATTTTAAAAAATAACACAGCTGGTATTTTCACCCAGTTGGTATCTTCGCAATTGCGAAGAAATACTCGCAATTGCGAAATGTTCCAGGATCATGCTAAGTTCGCAAAAGCGAACAACTAGTCGCAAATGCGAAAAGGCCTCAGATGGCCTGGGTTTGCAAATGCGAACAAAGGGTCGCAAATGCGATCCTGCATAGGAAGCCTCAAGTTCGCAAATGCGAAAAACATCTCGTAAATGCGAGGCTGGCAGACTTGGGCCAGAGTTCGCAAATGCGAACTTTTTCTCGCAAATGCGGGAGTAATAGTCCAAAACATGCTATGTTCACAATTGCGAACAAACGTTCGCAATTCCCATAACCGCAGCTGTGCAATCTGATACTTAAACGAATTTTACACCTCTTTTCTTCATTATTTCAAAACCCAACACATCACACATGATTCTCCTAGAGAAAAATCACTCCAAAACACTTGTAAGTCAGTTTTTACTTAATTCTTTCAATTCCTAACATCATTAAACATGTTTTTCAAGAGAAATCAAAGGTTTTCATGGTAGAATTTCTTGTTTTTGGGTAGAACCTAGGTTTTTCATGAATTGGGCAATTGGACCTCAATTTGTGGTCGGGTTTTGAAACAAATCATATAATTAAACTCGTGAGGAAATGGGTAACCAGATTTTGGTCCGAACCTCGAGTTCCGACCACGTGGGACTAGGGGCGTTTTGGGAAATTTTGGGATAAACTTTAAGAAAACCATTTTTAAGCTTCCAAACCAATTTATATAGTATTTATTAATGTAATTGAACCAATTCTGATTAGATTCGAGCAAGTTGAAAGCTGAAATTCGAGGTAAAGCTATAATTGAAAGATAATTGGACTCCAAGGCTTAAAGGTATGTGTTTGATCTATCCTAGCTTGAGGGAATATGATTAATGTGCTAATTGCTATGTGATCGAGTGCGTTGTATGGGATGTGGTGACGAGCATCAATACACTGGCGTCTAGTATGACTGTGAGTCATTTGTTGACATATATTGTGGGATGTTTTTAAGATATAATCTGGAACCCTTGCCGGGTTGTGAAGTTGACTATTGTTTTCCTTTGCCGGGACTTTATTGTGAAGTTGATTATTGTTTCCCTTGCCGGGATATTATTGTGAAGTTGATTATTGTTTCCCTTGCCGGGACTTTACTCTGATGATTATTGTGTCCCTTGTCGGGACGGTTCATGTTAATTGTTTTCATTCTTTTGCCCTTAACTGTGAATGTTATTTGGGTGAGGAAGAGTGATAATGCACGAAGGGTGATGTCGTGCCTTGTTTATTGATTATGAACGAAGGGTAATGCCGTGCCTTCTTTTATTGATTATGCACTAAGGGTAATGCCGTGGCTTGTTATTCATTATGCATGAAGGATCTTGCTGTGCCTTGTGATATTGGTTATGCACGAAGGAACATTCTGTGCCGTTATTATTTGAACCATGCACGAAGGATCATGCTATGCCATGGATGTGAGGATGAGAGTAAAAGAACGAAGGGTGATGCCATGCAACTATTTGAAATTTCCTTGTTTTGATAACATCTATTTTTATCATACTCAGATTTTTCTTTACTGATTTAATAGATGTTGCTGATTGTGTTTCCCCCAGTATGATACTTCTTTGTTAATTTCGTTACTTGATAACCATGTTGTTTTGTGGTAAGTACATATATAGAACTGCACAGGTTTATGTGAGTGTTTGGTCATAGGCTTGTCACTACTTCGCCAGGATAGTCCAGCACTAACCAGCACATGGGGTCGGATTGTGCTGATACTGCACTTCTATGTGTTTTTGCACAGGTCCAGGTTTTGAGCAGGAGCAGCAACAACAGTAAGGTACTCGTGGGAGTTTTGAGCATTTCGAGACTGAGGTAGCTTGCAAGCGTCCGCATGCCCGGCGTCTCTTCTATTTACTCATGTTATTTGTTGTGGTCTCATTGTTCCGAGACAGACATATATTTATTATTTTCTTTCAGACCATTATGTGTAGTATTCTTTAGTAGTTCATGAGTTGGTGACTCCACATCTTGGGTAGAGGATTTTATTAGTGTTTTACCTTAGTATTATTTATCTCTAATTTGAAAGACTTTTGTATTTATTAAATTGAGTAATTATTTCTCTTGTTATTAAGGTTGAGTATAAAGATGATGATATGAATAGGATAATGTTGAGGCGCCATCACGATCCCGATGATGGGGGAAAATTTGGGTCATGATAAGTTGGTATCAGAGCTCTAGGTTACATAGGTCTCACCACTCACGAATAAGCTTAGTAGAGTTTGAGGGGTAGGTACGGAGACGTCTGTACTGGTCCTCCAGAGTCTATTGAGTTAGGAAAGAGTCTCTCATTTGTTCCTTCTTATCGTGCGATTTGTTCCTCAAATACTGATTGAATTTCTACTCTGTTCTTTCGCAGATGATGAGGACACGCGCTTCTTCATCCGCTGATCAGCACCTTGAGATTCCAGAGGTGGAGCCTCATGTTGAGATTGGTGAGGAGGTTCCAGTCCCAGCAGCTCCAGTGGGCCCAGCTCAGGTCCCAGGGGAGGTCTTATTTACCCCGGATCTTCGGGAGGCTCTGGTCAGAATAGTGGGTTTTATAGATAGTGTTGCCAGAGAAATCTTATTACCAGCTGCACCAACCACTTCTAAGGCTGGAGGAGGGGTCTAGACTCCTGTTGCACGTACTACGGAGCCAGTAACTCCCCAGCCTCAGGCACCAGTGGTTCAGCCAGCTGTGGCCAGTCAGTCAGGCACCACAGCTCAGGCCGGAGATGGAGTGGCCATGACTTCTGATTCTCTATGGAGACTTGATCGGTTCTCTAAGTTGTTTACCACTACTTTCAGCGGTGCCACATCAGAGGATCCCCAGGACTTCTTATTCAGTTTCCATGAGATTCTCAAGACTATGGGAATAGTGGAATCCAATGAAGTTAACTTCTGCACATTCAGGATGAGGATCCGCCAAGACTTGGTGGAGGGACTATTGTGTATTTAGACTAGCTGGATCGCCATTATTAACTTGGGACCAGTTTGCGGAGTTGTTTTTAGAGAGGCTCTTCGCAGGTAGTTCGAGCACCTCCAGCAGGGCACTAGGACAATCACGCAGTATGAGACTCGGTTCATTGACCTGGCATGCCATGCTATTGTTATACTCCCCACAGATCGGGAGAGGATCTGCAGGTTTATAGATGGGCTAAATTAGCCGATTAGACTGCAGATGGCTATGGGAGTTGGGAGTGATATATCTTTTCAGGAGGCAGCTAATGCAGCTCGTAGAGTTGAGATAAATCTTGCTCGGGGAGGTGGTTATCCTTCAGATAGTAGGCTTCGTCATTCCGGCAGATTTAGTGGATCTTCTTCTAGAGGCAGGGAATCTTCTGATATGGGCTAGTCTTCCAGAACTTTTTTGTCAGCCCTCCAAGCTTCGCAGGGTGGTCCAGGTGATCGTGGGTTTCTTGAGCAGTATTCAGACCAACCTCCCATCAGTGCTCAGCCTCTTCAGAGTGTTCGTGGGGGCCATTTAGGTCGTCAAGGCCAACAGCCCCATCAGCCTAAATGTTGTTACGGTTGTGGTGATCCAGGTCATCTTCCCTCGAGCAACGGGCAACACTCAGCAGCGGGGTCCTCGTCCCATGATTCACGCCCCAGCTGACCCACAGCCTGCCCAGCTAGCCAGAGGCGGCGGTAGAGATTGTAGAGGTGGAGGTCGAGATCGTAGAGATGGAGACCGTCTAGCCAGAGGTAGAGGTCATCCAGTTTATGACCATCCCAGATATGTAGCTCAGAGGGGAGGTGCTGATCCATGATTTTATGCTTTACCAGCTAGGCCAGAGGCATAGGCATCAGATGCTATGATTATAGGTACCATTCTTGTTTGTGACATAGGTGCTTCAGTATTATTTGACCCTGGGTCTACATATTCATATGTGTCTTCCTACTTTGTACCATACCTGGCCGTGCCTAGCTATGCCTTGGATATTCTAGTTTATGTGTCTACACCAGTAGGTGACTCTATAAAAGTCGACCGGGTGCATCATTCATATGTAGTTATATTCAGGGGTCTTGAGACCCGTCTTGATTTATTGCTATTAGACATGGTGGATTTCGATGTCATATTGGGGATGGACTGGTTGTCCCCGTATCATGCTATCTTAGACTATCATGCCAAGACAGTGACCTAGGCCTTGCTAGTATCACCCCGACTAGAGTGGAGAGGGACCTCAGGCCACTCCGTTCGTACTGTTATTTCCTATGTTAAGGCTCGACGCATGGTCGAGAAGGGGTGTCTAGCTTATTTGGCATATGTTCGTGATTCCAACGCAAAAATTCCTTCTATTGATGTAGTTCCTATTGTACAGGTGTTTCCCGAGGTTTTCCCTTCAGACCTACCGGGCATGCCACCCGATAGGGATATTGATTTCTGTATCGATCTGGCACCGGGCACTCAGCCCATCTCTATTCCACCCTATTGTATGGCCCCGCCGGAGTTAAAAGAGTTAAAAGATTAGTTGCGAGATCTTTTAGAAAAGGGCTTTATTAGGCCTAGTGTTTCTCCCTGGGGAGCACCTGTGTTATTTGTGAAAAAAAGGATGGCTCGATGCGGATGTGTATTGATTATCCGCAATTAAACAAAGTGACGATAAGGAACAAGTATCCACTGCCAAGGATTGATGATTTGTTTGACTAGCTCCAAGGAGCGAGGGTGTTCTCAAAATAGACTTGAGGTCGGGCTACCATCAGCTGAAGATCAGGGCGGCTGACATTCCTAAGACAACTTTTCGTACTAGATACAGGCACTATGAATTCTTGGTCATGTCTATCGGGTTGACCAATGCTCCAGCAGCATTCGTGGAGTTGATGAATCGAGTGTTCAGCCCTTATTTAGATCTGTTCGTGATAATCCTTATAGATGACATCCTGGTATACTCCCGCAGCCAGGAGGAGCACGAGTAGCACCTTAGAGTGGTTCTTCAAACTCTGAAGGATAATCACCTATATGGCAAATTTTCGAAATGTGAGTTTTGGTTGAGTTCGGTGGCATTTCTGGGTCATATTGTATCAGTGGAGGGTATTCAGGTGGACCCAGAGAAGATTTAGGTGATTTAGAGTTGGCCTAGATGATTCTCAGCCCTAGAAATTCGTAGCTTTCTTGGTTTGGTGGGTTATTACTGTTGGTTCGTTCATGAATTTTCAACTATTGTATCACCCTTGACCAAATTTGACCCAAAATGATGCTTCTTTCAGGTGGTCGGATGAATGTGAGGCGAGCTTTCAAAAGCTCAAGACCGTCTTGAACATAGCTTTAGTGCTAATATTACCTATGGGTGCATGGCCTTACACAGTTTACTATGATGAATCCCGTACGGGGCATGGAGCGGTATTGACGCAGGACGGTAAGGTTATTGCTTATGCTTCGAGACAGCTGAAAATCCATGAGAAGAATTATCCCGTTCATGATCTTGAGCTGGCAGCAGTGGTTCATGCCTTAAAAATCTGGAGGCATTATCTATATGGTGTGGCGTGCGAGGTGTACACGGATCACAAAAGCCTACAGTACTTATTCAAGCAAAAGGAGCTGAACTTACGACAGCAGAGATGGTTAGAGTTGCTGAAGGACTATGATGTTACTATCCTATGTCACCCGGGTAAGGCCAATGTGGTGGCCGATGCGTTGAGTAGAAAGTCTGCCAACATGGGTAGTCTCATGTACATTCCGGTCAGTCAAAGACCACTTGCCCTAGATGTCCAGGCCTTAGCCAACCAGTTCGTGAGACTAGACATTTCTAAGCCTAGTAGGGTGTTAGCCTGCACAGTCGCTCGTTCTTCTCTATTAGAGCATATCCGTAAAAGGCAATTTGATGATCCTCATTTGCGTAACTGGAGGGATACTATACATCGGGGAGGTGATATGAAGGTAAATCTAGATGATGACGGAGTATTGAGATTGCAGAGGGTGCGTTTGTGTGCCCAATGTTGAGGGGATTCGAGAGTTGATCCTAGTGGAGGCCCACAGTTCGCGGTATTCTATTCACCCGGGCATCACGAAGATGTATCAGGACTTACGGCAGCACTATTGGTGGCGAAGGATGAAAAAGGACATCGTTGCATATGTCGCTTGGTGTCTAAATTGTAAGCATGTGAAATATGAGCACCAGAGGCCTGGTGGTGTATTCCAGAGAATTGAAATTCCTGAGTGGAAATGGGCGGATCACAATGGACTTCATTACTGGACTTTCTTTGACTCGGAGGAAATTTGACGCTATTTGGGTCATTGTTGATAGGCAGACCAAGTCAGCACACTTCATTCCAGTATCTATCTCTTACTCATCAGAGAAGTTAGCAGAGATTTACATTAAGGAGATTACTCATCAGAGAAGTTAGCAGAGATTTACATTAGGGAGATTGTTCGCCTTCACGGGGTGCCGGTGTCTATTATCTCAAATCATGGTACGCAGTTTACCTTGCGTTTCTGGAGAGCGGTCCAGCAGGTGTTAGGCACCGAGGTCCAGTTGAGTACAGCTTTTCATCCTCAGACAGACGATCAGTCCGAGAGGACTATTCAGATCCTACAGGACATGCTTCGAGCCTATGTCATTGATTTTGGAGGCTCGTAGGACCAGTTTATGCCATTAGCAGAATTCTCCTACAACAACAACTACTAGTCTAGCATTCAGATGGCCCCGTACGAGGCATTGTATGGTAGGAGATGTCGGTCTCTAGTTGAATGGTTTGAGCCGGGAGAGGCTCGGTTGTTAGGTAAAGACTTAGTTCAGGAGGCCTTAGACAAGGTCAAGACTATCCAGGAGAGATTACATTCAGCCTAGTCCAGACAGAAGACTTATGCGGATCGTAAGGTTCACGAAGTAGATTTTATGGTTGGTGAGCGGGTATTGCTGTGGGTATCGCCTATGAAGGGCGTGATGAGGTTTGGAAACAAGGGCAAGCTCAGCCCTAGGTATATTGGTCCATTTGAGATTCTGGACTGAGTGGGAGATGTGGCTTACAGACTAGCTCTGCCACCTAGCTTATCAGCAGTGCATCCAGTTTTTCATGTATCTATGCTTCGGAGGTACCACGACGATCCCACACATTTGTTAGACTTCGGTACTGTCCAATTGGACAATGATTTTTCCTACGAAGAGGAGCCGGTGGCCATTCTATACCGGTAGGTTCGACAGTTGAGGTCGAAGAGTTTTCCTTCTATGCATGTTCAGTGGAGAGTTCAGCCTCCTGAGGCATCGACCTGGGAGTCCGAGTCTGATATGTGGAGCCGTTACCCACATTTGTTCCCTGACTCAAGTACTTCCTTCTCTTGTCCGTTCGAGGACGAACGGTTGTTTTAAAGGTCGAGGATGTGACGACCCAAAGGGTCATCACCTATTTTCCTCATTTGCCCCGTGCTCTCGAGGCTTTGAAAACCCTATTTTATGTTGCCTCGATTTATGTGTGTAGTCCGAGCATGTAGCCGGAAAGATTTTGTGCTAGAATATGTGCATTCTATTAAACATTTAAAGAAAATTGATATTAATATTGACATAGTTGACTTTGGTTAATATTTTTGGTAAACAGACCCGGACCCGAGATCGGACGGTCCCGGAAGGTCCGTAGGAAAATATGGAACTCGGGCATGCGTCCGGAGTCGAATTCTGAGGCCTAGAGCCCAAGATATGAATTTTTCTGTTAAATTGTTGTTGCTGAAATTATTAAGTGAAAATGGATTAAACGACCATGGTATCATGCTCGTATTTTTGTTCTGACGCCCGGTACAACTCTTAAATGTTATATGAGTGTTTTCTGCAAAGTTTGACGACATCTGGATGTCGTTTGATGTGTTTTGAACCTTGAATTCCAAATTTGAATGTTTATGAAATTAAAGAAAGATAATCATGAACTTGAGGCTTGATTTGATGAAAACAATGTTATATTGGCGATTTAATCGCACGAGCAAGTTTGTAACATGATTTAGAAGTTGTGTGCACGTTTGGTTTGGAGCCCGAGGGCTCGGGTAAAGATTAGATAGGCCGTTTGAGCAGATTTTAAAAAATAACACAGCTGGTATTTTCACCCAGCTGGTATCTTCGCAATTGCGAAGAAATACTCGCAATTGTGAAGTGTTCCAGCATCATGCTAGTTCGGAAAATCGAACAACTAGTCGCAAATGCGTAAAGGCCCTCAGATGGCCCGGGTTAGCAAATGCGAACAAAGGGTCGCAAATGCGATCCTGCACAGGAAGCCTCAAGTTCGCAAACGCGAAAAACATCTCGCAAATGCGAGGCTGGCAGACTTTTTCTCGCAAATGCGGGAGTAACAATCCAAAACCTGTTATGTTCGCAATTGCGAACAAACATTCACAATTCGCATAACCGCAGCTGTGCAATCTGATACTTAAACGAATTTTACACCTCTTTTCATTATTCTTTCAAAACCCAACACAGCACACACGATTCTCCAAGAGAAAAATCACTCCAAAAACACTTGTAAGTCACTTTTTACTTAATTCTTTCAATTCCTAATATCATTAAATATGTTTTTCAAGAGAAATCAAAGGTTTTCATGGTAGAATTTCTTGTTTTTGGGTAGAACCTAGGTTTTTCATGAATTGGGGAATTGGACCTCGATTTGAGGTCCGATTTTGAAACAAACGTATAACTGAACTCGTGAGGGAATGGGTAACCAGATTTTGGTCCGAACTCGAGTTTCGACCACGTGGGACCAGGGGCGTTTTGGACAATTTTGGGTTAAACTTTGAGAAAACCATTTATAAGCATCCAAATTAATTTATTTAGTATTTATTAATGTAATTAAACCAATTGTGATTAGATTTGAGCAAGTTGAAAGCTGAAATTCGAGGTAAAGCTATAATTGAAGGATAATTGGACTTCAAGGCTTAGAGGTAAGTGTTTGATCTATCCTAGCTTGAGGGAATAGGATTAATGTGCTAATTGCTATGTGATCGAGTGCGATGTATGGGCTGTGGTGACGAGCATCCATACACAGGCATCTAGCATGACCGTGAGTCATTTGTTGACATATATTGTTGGATGTTTTTAAGATATAATCTTGAACCCTTGCCGGGTTGTGAAGTTTACTATTATTTTCCCTTGCCGGGACTTTTTTGTGAAGTTGATTATTGTTTCCATTGACGGGACTTTATTGTGAAGTTGATTATTGTTTCCCTTGCCGGGACTTTACTGTGATGATTATTGTGTCCCTTGCCAGGACGGTTCATGTTAATTGTTTCCATTCTTTTGCCCTTAACTGTGATTGTTATTTGGGTGAGGAAGAGTGATAATGCACGAAGGGTGATGTCGTGCCTTGGTTAGTGATTATGCACGAAGGGTAATGTCGTGCCTTGTTTTATTGATTATGCATGAAGGATCATGCCGTGCCTTCTTTTATTGATTATGCACAAAGGGTAATGACATGCCTTGTTATTGATTATGCACGAAGGATCATGCCGTGCCTTGTGATATTAATTATGCACGAAGGAACATTCTGTGCCATTGTTATTTGAACCATGCACGAAGGATCACATCGTGTCATGGATGTGAGGATGAGAGTAAAAGCAAGAAGGGTGATGACGTGCAAATAATTGAAATTTCCTTGTTTTGATAACATCTGTTTTTATCATACTCAGATTTTTCTTTACTGATTTAATAAATGTTGCTGATTGTGTTTCCCCCAGTATGATAATTCTTTGTTAATTTTGTTTCTTGATAATCCTGTTGTTTTGTGGTATGTACATATATAGTACTGCACAGGTTTATGTGAGTGCCTTGTCCTAGGCTTGTCACTACTTTACTGGGATAGGCCAGGCACTTACCAGCACATGGGGTCGGATTATGCTGATACTGCACTTCTGTGCATTTTTGCACAGGTCCAGGTTTCAAGCAGGAGCAGCAGCAGTAGTAGGGTACTCGTGGGAGTTTTGAGCATTTTGAGACCGAGGTAGCACGCAGGCGTCAGCAGGCTCAGCGTCTCTTCTATTTACTTATGTTATTTGATTTGGTCTCTTTGTTCCGAAATAGATAGATATTTATTATTTTCTTTCAGACCATTATGTGTAGTATTCTTTAGTAGTTCGTGAGTTGGTGACTCCAGATCTTGGGTAGAGAATTTTATCAGTGTTTTACCTTAGTATTATTCATCTCTAATTAGAAAGACTTCCGCATTTATTAAATTGAGTAATTATTTCTCTTGTTATGAAGTATGAGTATAAAGATGATGATATGAACAAGATAATGTTGAATGAATTGGCTTGCCTAGCTACAAAGAGTAGGCGCCATCATGATCCTGATGACAGGGGAAAATTCGGGTTGTGACAGAAAGAGAGAAAGAAAGAGGTTTGGGGTTGATTTGTGGCTAGAGACGACCATGGATTCTGACTAGTCTCCATTGGAGACGATGAAGAGATGAGGGAGAAGACGAGGGAGAAGGAGGCTAGGGTTGAACGTGTGTAACGTTTGGTCTCTGAACTGAGAGACATGGTTTATATACTCCCTTGGGGTTGGGCGATCCTGGCCTTTGGATTATTTTTGATCAATGGCCAGGATTAAATCCTTTAAGACGTAGTTGTTTCGTATTATGAGAGATTCATTAATGTCCGTTTGATCAATTTATTTGGTCGGCCAAGATTGAAGCTTTTTAAACGACGCTGTTTCTTTCATTTCAAACCGTCTCACATGGTCCGTTGGATCAATATCTCAACGGTTGAGATTAATAGCCCTCTACGTCGTCGTTTCATTTGGTCTTTGGACTGTACCGACCAATTCATTGGGTTGTTTACACTTTGGGCCAGTATTTTGAATTGTGGCCCAATTTTATTGTATTTTGTGTATTTCCTTGTATATTTAATTATTTCTTTGTATTTTCCTTTTGTATTTTATTTAATTTTTTTATATTCATTTTCTATTGCTTCTTTTTTATTTTCCTATTTTTCCTAATTTTTCTCGTATTTTAGTATTTTTTGTTAATTTTCTTTAATTTCCTTATTTTGTGACATTTTCTAATTAACTCTTTTTTTTTGTAATTTTAAATTTCAAGTTGTTTCAATCACAATCACACAATTTATTTCAATTAAAAACATAATTCCACATCGAAAATCTTATTTATTTTAATATTGGAATTTATTTGCTTAGGGCAAAAATCACGTGCTCACAGCTGACCCTCTTTGCTCGGGAACACGAAGAGCTTCAGTGCAAAGACAAGTGAGCAGTAATGAGTTTTGCCCACTAGCATATTCCGTAAGAAGTATTTTGAAAACCTTTTGACCGCACCTTGCCTCAGAGGTTGCCTACATATCCTGGGCTAAACAGGAATCAGGTCAGTGTAGTCCGGGAAGGTCTGGCAGTTTGAAACTACAAAGACTTTGCTGTTGCTACTACTGTCGCTATAATCACTGACTAACTCCTTATTACACAAGGATAAAATAAAAAATAAAGAAGTTATTCTAAGTTATGATCCTATGAATTACAATAATTCCTATCTATTCCTTGTCTTCTTATTCTTCCTTGCTTTTTCACATCTTATACCGCTCTTTTATTTGCATCCTTCTTTTGTGTATTTTTGATTATTTTCTTGTTTATGACATACTGCTTCCATCCCTTTGGTGTAACTTCAAATTGTGTTCCTTGCCTCCAGGTTGATGCCTGTTAAAAACAAAAACAAAAAACAACGAAAACTTTTTCCTCTTCCCCAGTGTGGGCTTTTCACGTGTCATGGTGTTACTCATGTTAGATAAAACAAAAAATGCAGAAATGTATTCCCTTGTTATACAGGTGGGCGCCTGAACAGAAATTAAAATGTTGAAATGTATTCCCTTGTTATATAGGTGGGCGCTTGAACAGAAATTAAAAATGCTGAAATATATTCCCTTGTGATACAGGTGGACGTTTGGAAAGAAATTAAAAATGCTGAAATGTATTCCCTTGTTATCCAGGTGGGCGCCTGAACAAAAATTAAATTGCAAAAAAATATTCCCTTGTTATCCAGGTGGGCGCCTGATGCATGAAAATGAAACTACAGAAAATATTCCCTTGTTATCCAGGTGGGCGCCTCATGCATGAAAATAAATGCAGAAAATATTCCCTTGTTATCCAGGTGGGCGCCTGATGCATGAAAATGAAAATGAAAATGAAAATGCAGAAAATATTCCCTTCTTATCCAGGTGGGCGCCTGATGCATGAAAATGAAAATGCAGAAAATATTCCCCTGTTATCCAGGTGGGCGCCTGAACAGAAATTAAAAATGCTGAAATATATTCCCTTGTTATCCAGGTGGGCACCTGATGCATGAAAATGAAAATGCAGAAAATATTCCCTTGTTATTCGGGTGGGCGCCTGATGAATGAAAATGAAAATGCAGAAAATATTCCCTTGTTACCCAGGTGGGCGCCTGATGCACGAAAATGAAAATGCAGAAAATATTCCCTCAGTTTGATAACTGGGGTGTGAGTTTTGAAAAGACAATACCTCGCTTGTTGTTTGGGTAGGTTTCTTGTCGACTAAATAAGTCCTCCTCTGCGGATTCCTACTTTTATTGCTGTATTTCTTTTTGTGTTTTTTCTTCTTCCACATTGGTCCCATTCACTTGAAAGTGATTAGTGAGAATTTGAATCTTTTTGTTCCTATCTAAATCAGTGAGCAATCTTATTAGTTATAAAATGTTGGCAACTGGCATTTTGTTGACTTTGCTTCCATTGCCTGCCTCTTCTTGCTTTATTCTGCTCCGCAGCTCTTTGCCAGATTTCATTAAGTTTTCCTTTGTAATCCCCTTTCTGCTTTTTCCTTTTTTGTTTCTTTTCTTTTTATTTTTCTTTGGCTTTGATTGCCATCCTCTCCTTTATTTGTTTTTGTTTTATTTTTTTTTCGACCCAATGTTATTGCGCCTTTTAACATGAGAAGCTGGTAGTTAGCTTTCAATGGGCAACTGGTTTTTGATCAATGAAATGCGGATAAATAATGCATTTGAAAAGGTAAGGATATTTTGGAGTAGAGATAGAACTTATCTGGGTATGACGGCTGATTCTTTTGACCATACCATGTATTGAAATTCTGACCCAGTCTATCTAATCGAATTGTCGTTATCTTAACTCCATCTTTTCCTTCAACCCAAACCAATCTTGTTTTTGCTGTTTTTCTTCTTTCAACAGGATATTCCTCACTTTCGCCTAATGGTGCCGGTTAAGGTTTTCACCAATAAGACTCTCTCATTTATTCTCTCATCTCACAATCATTTTACGGTGCCGGTTAAGGTTTTCACCGATAAGACTCTCTCATTTTTATTCTCTCAATCTCACAATCGCCTTACGGTGCCGGTTAAGGTTTTCTTCAATAAGACTCTCTCATTTTTTATTTGTCTTTTTATTCTTTTTATTTTTGAACCACCGGGTACTGTCCATGCCCTGTTTCTCCTTATTCTCATTGTATCGTAATTTTCTTGAAATTGATTAGAAGGTCTTTCTTTGGACCGTAATGTGGCTTTTGGATGGGTTCAGAAAGAAGGGTATAAAGGCTCAAAATTTAACGAGGGTTCAAAAATATTTACAACTCTCAGAATCATAAACATAACTTCTGACCCTGTTTCAATATTTGGGGAATCTTGGATTTTATTTCTATCATGACCGAACCTCTGTGAGGCTGGCTACGTACCGTTTCGGGATCAAGTCAAAACGTAGTTCGGACTGCGTCCATATTCATTATTGTGTCTTGACTTTTCCCGATTTTTTGTGTCATTTGTATGCATTTTTCTTTTGTTTGCATTTGCATTTTTTTCTTTTTTTTTCTTTTTGTCTCTTTTTTCTTTTCTTTTTTTTTCATCATCATTTTTTCATTTTTCTTTTCTTGCATCATGAATGATTCCGAGAGAGGGATATGAAAGAATAAAACAAATAAGGCTCAATAGGGATGTCAATGGATAAAGTGTTTGGATAGAGAATAAAATGCCTTCACCATTTCAATTCCAAAATTATGACAAATAAAATTATACAAATGAAAAAGGAATCATACATAGTTTCTCCTGACTGCATCTGAGTTGATAGCAGTCTCTACACATTTTCCTTCAATATCTGTCAAATATAGAGATTCATTGGACAATACACGTGATACCATGAACGATCCTTGCCAATTCGGTGCAAATTTTCCTTTTGCTACAGCCCAATGAGGCAAAATACGTCTCAGTACCAATTGTCCCACTTTAAATTTCCGCGGACGTACTTTCTTATTATATGCTCTGGCCATTCTCCGCTGATATAATTGTCCATGGCAAACTGCCGCCAACCTCTTATCATCAATCAAATTCAATTGTTCTAACTGGGTTTTAACCATTCATCAACATCGATTTCAGCCTCAACTATGATTCGATGAGAAGGTATCTTAATTTTTATGGGTATGACTGCCTCTGTTCCATACACCAATGAATAATTTGTGGCACCGATTGAAATACATACAGTTGTACGATAACCCATAAGAGCGAATGGTAATTTTTCATGCCATTGCCTTGACTTTTCTACCATTTTTCTGAGAATCTTCTTTATATTCTTATTCGCAGCTTCTACTGCTCCATTCGCTTTAGGCCTGTAAGGTCTAGAGTTACGATGCAGAATTTTGAACTTTTGACATGTTGCTGCCATGAGGTGACTGTTCAGATTTTCCCCATTGTCTGTGATAATCACCTTAGGAATTCCTTAGCGACAAATGATATTTGAATGCACGAAATCCACCACCGCCTTCTTTGTCACTGCCTTAAATGTCTTCGCCTCCACCCATTTGGTGAAATAATCAATTGCCACCAATATAAATCTGTGCCCATTAGATGCTGCGGGCTTTATTGGTCCAATGACATCCATGCCCCAGGCAACAAATGGCCACGGTGCAGACATTGTATGCAACTCATAGGGTGGAGAGTGAATCAAATATCCGTGTATCTAGCATTGATGACATTTCATCACAAACCTAATATAATCACGCTCCATGGAGAGCCAATAATATCCTGCTCTCAGTGTTTTCTTGGCTAAAATGTATCCGCTCATATGACGTCCGCAGGCTCCCGCATGCACCTCAGCCATAATTATGTCAGCTTGCTGCGCATTTGTGCATTTCAATAGCCCCAAATCTGGTGTTCTTTTGTATACAACTCTTCTACTGAGGAAAAATCCATTTGCTAATCGCCTTATAGCCTTTTTTTGATCTCCAATGGCTTGTTCTGGGTACCCTCCTGTCCTCAAATATTCTTTGATATCATGATACCACAGCTCACCATCAAGTTCTTCTTCAACGGCAAAACAATAAGCATTTTGATCGTGCACTTATATCTGTAGTTGATCTACATAAGCTTTATCTGGATGATGCAACATGGAGGATAATGTGGCCAAAGCATCTGCTACTTCATTGTGCATTCTTGGGATGTGTTTGAACTCTATAGATTGAAATCTTTGACACAGTTCATGCAGACATTGTCGATAAGGTATCAGTTTTAAATCTCTTGTTTCCCATTCTCCTTGAATCTAATGTATCAAGAGATCCGAGTCACCCATGACCAAAAAATCTTGAACACCCATATCTATCGCCATCCTCAATCCCAATATGCATGCTTCATATTCGGCCATGTTGTTAGTACAGAAAAATTAAAGTTGAGTGGTAACGGGATAACATTGACCCATTTCTGAAATAAGCACTGCTCCAATTCCAACTCCCTTACTATTGATGGCTCCATCGAAGTACATTATCCAGCCTGGATTATCATCTTGCTCTACCTCTTCAACATTCATTGCTTCCTCATCAGGAAAATATGTTTTTAACGGCTCATACTCATCATCCAGTAGGTTTTCCGCTAAATGATCTGCAACTACTTGCGCCTTCATTGTCGTACATGTTACATATATGATGTCAATCTCTGTGAGCAGAATTTTCCATTTAGCAACTCTTCTTGTAGGCATAGGCTTCTGAAATATATACTTCAATGGATCCAACCATGATATCAAATATGTGGTATAAGCTGACAGGTAATGCTTCAGTTTTCAAGCAACCCGCGTTAGAGCACAACAAGTTCTCTCCAATTGAGTGTATTTTACCTCGTAAGATGTGAACTTTTTACTGAGGTAATATATCGCTTGCTCTTTCTTTCCCGTCTCGTCATGCTGCCCCAGTAGGCAGCCAAAAGAATTATCTAGCACAGTCAAATACAAGATTAGAGGTCTTCCCGGTTCTGGAGGAACTAATACTGGAGGATTGGCCAAATATTCCTTAATCTTGTCAAAGGCTTCTTGGCATTCATTAGTCCAATTTACCGCAACATCTTTTTTCAATAATTTGAAAATGGTCTCACACGTTGACGTCAACTGAGCAATCAACCTGCTGATAAAATTCAATCTGCCCAATAAACTCATCACTTCTTTCTTATTCTTCGGTGGAGGCAAATTTTGGATTACTTTTATCTTTGAGAGATCTAATTCAGTACCACGCTGGCTTACTATAAACCCCAGTAACTTTTCGGAAGGCACCCCGAAAGCACACTTTGCTGGATTGAGCTTGAGATTATATCTTCGGAGCCTCTGGAAAAACATTCTCAAGTCTTTGACATGGTCACATTGTTTTTTTGGACGTAATGATGATATCGTCCACATATACTTCGATCTCTCGGTGCATCATGTCATGAAACAAAATGGTCATTGCCCTCATGTATGTAGCCCTAGCATTCTTCAACCCAAACGGCATCACCCTGTATCTTCGGAGCCCAAGGCATGATAAAAGCTGTCTTTTCTGCATCTTCTTCGTCCATCAGGATCTGGTGATAATCCGCGTAACAATCCACAAAAGAGCCAATTTCATGCTCGGCACAATTGTCAATCAGTATATGGATATTTGATAATGGAAAATCATCCTTTGGACTATCTTTATTAAGGTCCCTGTAATCAACGCACACCCGGGTTTTTCCATCTTTCTTCAGAACTAGCACAACATTAGCTAACCAGGTGGGATATTTAGTGACACGTATGACCTTCGCCTCGAATTACTTATTAACTTCTTCTTTTATTTTCACACTGATGTCCATTTTAAACTTTCTTAGCTTCTGTTTTACTGGATGGCATTTTGGATAAATGGGCAATTTATGTACCACCAGATCAGTACTGAGTCCGGGCATGTCATCATAGGACCAAACAAATATGTACTTGTACTCATGTAGAAACTTGATTAGATTTTCTCTGAGGGAAGCCTCTGAATGCACACTAATCTTTGTTTCCCGGACATTCTTCTCACTTCCCAGATTAATGGATTCTATCTCGTTTAAATTTGGTTTCGGTTTTTCCTCATAATGATTCAAATCTTTATTGATTTCTTCCAGTATTTCCTCATCATCATATTCTACTTCATGTTCACTTTCAATTTCCTCTATAACTATTCGATTATCAATACTGGACCGGGAATCCTTCATGCATGACATATCATTGGAATCAGCAAATATTGAACTGTACAAAAGAAGAAAAATAAAAGAAGGCAAAAATGGAAGAAGAAGAGAAATTGCATTTCATTGATTTTTCAAAAAGATAACAAGCATTGGATTATTTGTTTTTTTGATGAGATATGGGATTACAAAACAAGACAACTTTTAGGGAAATGAAATATTTAAAACTAACTACCAGAACTCCCTTCTGATCGGAAGAGGAGTAGCTTCCCAGTTATTAAGCGCAATGTAGTGTCCCACGAACTGAACATCCATTTTACTTGTTCCCTCACCCATCTCCAACATATTCACATCTTCAAATAGCCTCTCGAACCTTGCTAGGAGTTCTGCATCCGATTTTATTTTAGCGTGACTTGGCATAATAATCTCCAAATGTCTCCGTGTACCAGGCCTGGTAAAGGAATCTGATAGTTTTGGAATAGGCTTTGGGAGGGACCAACTTTTCTTCTTCATTTTCTTGGCTTTATGGATATCGGCAATGGTTGGCTCAAAACCCAAACCAAAAGTGTCATTACTATCCGGCAGGTGGATTGGTTGTGTTATACCTTGTAGAGTTACCCCTAAGCCTTTCCCCAGTGAAAACCCATTTGTTATCATTTCCTTGGCTACCATCACTGTTGTAGAAGCCACTGTGGGAATTGGCATGTTTTCCCCCTCGAATATTTTATTCACTACCACAGTGTCTATAACTTGATATACCCACTAGCCCTTATCTCCTTCAGTTTCTTTGAAAGTTGTGACGGCATTGCACACATCATCTTCTCCATGCACTATGATCTCATGTTGTTCCCATTCAAATTTTACCATCTGATGCAAAGAGGATGGTACAACTTTCGTCTCGTAGATCCACGGGCGTCCCAATAAAATATTGTAAGAAACACAACATCTAGCACCAGGAACTCCATAGTGAAGTCCACTAGTCCAATAGTAATATCCAGTATAATATCTCCTACAGTATTCTTGCCTTTTCCATCAAAACCCCGTACACATACACTGTTCCGATGAATTCTATCAGGATTGACCTTCAAATTTCCCAAGGTTGAGTGTGGGAAAATATTGGCACTTGACCCGTTGTCCACCAGAACACGGGTAACTACAGATTCTTCATACTTGACTGTGAGATATAGTGCTTTGTTATGCTCCGTTCCTTCAAGCGGCAACTCATTATCTAAAAATGTTATCTTGTTTGTCTCAAATATCTTATTCGTGATTTTCTCCAAATGGCATACTGAAATTTTCTCAGGCACATGGGCTTCATTCAGAATTTTCATCAACGCCTTTCTATGCTCATCAGAATGAATTAGCAATGATAACAACGAAATCTGCGCGGGCATTTTTCTCTATTTCTCCAATATTGAATAGTCTTGAGCCTTCATTTTCTTTTGAAGAACTCTTCCGCTTTTTCTTCAGTAACTACCTTCTTCACATGAGTCGGGTTCTACTTTACCACTTTTTTCTTCCTCAATTCTTCCGGGGCAAAGCATCGCCTGAAACGAGTTAAACCTTGTGTTTCATTGATTTCTCCTTTAACTTACTTCCCCTTGTACATCAATGTATTTTTATCATAGTTCCACGATGTGGCCCTGGTGTTCACGACTGGCATCTGCACCACTGGTTTGAAAACCACAGGCTCCACATAAGCTCCCTTCACGGTCAACAAAGGCTTAGCTCCCGGCACTACTATCTTCACGGGCTCAACCACTGATGGTTTCTTCATTGGTAACTCAGCTGATACTTTCTCCTTTTCAACTTCCACTTCCACCTTGTTGTTAGCTTTAATCATCATCACTGATTGAGAAGGTTTCCTACTGCTCTCCCCCTGCTCCAACTCTATCATATGCGTCTCATGATGGGTTGGCAATGGATTTTGTGTGATCTTGGGAGTTTCTGTTGCTTGCACTTCAATCCTTCTAGTATCAATAAGTTCCTGTATGGCGGACTTTAAATGCCAACACTTTCCTGTATCATGTCCCGGCGCCACAGAACGATACTCACATCAGATTGATTGGTCTAGATTTCTGGGTGGTGGCTTTGGAATTTTTGGTTCAATAGGGCTCAACATCCCTACCTCTCTGGCGCTGTGAAAAAGACTGGTATATGACTCCCCTAACGTAGTAAATTTTTTCTTTATTTGGGCTCTATCTCCTCTTACTTCTGGATCTGGACGGAAATTGGGTCGATTTAGATTTCTCTATGTTTTAGAAGGAGGGTAGGCATTTTGTGCATGGTAGACATTTTGTGGATCTGGGGTACGCCATGCATGTGGAGGCGGCGGATAAGGTTGAGCATGTGGGACAGAAAAATGTTGATTGGTGGGAGGATAATATGGTGGTGGTGGGTTGTAGGGTGCTAGTGGATATGGTTGGTATGGGCGATGTGGATGATGATATGTATTGGGGCCCCGAGACCATGATCTACCTTCGATGACCGCAATTTCCTCCTTCTTCTTCTTGCCAATCAATCCCCCCAGTTCTGGTTTGTATTGCTTGGTTTGTGGCCTTAATAGCTAAATAAATCATGATCTTATTTGTCTTTAGCCCCTCTTCTACAAAGCTTCCCATCTTGACCACCTCGTTAAAGGTTTTTCCAATTGCTGATACCAGGTGGCCATAGTAAGTTGGCTCCAAAGCCTGTAAAAAATAGTCAACCATTTTCGCTTCTTTCATGGGAGGGTCTACTCGTGTACCCTGCTCCCTCCACCTGAACCCGTATTCCCAGAAACTTTCCCGGTGTTTCTTCTCAATTTTAGTCAATGATAGCCTATCAGGGATAATCTCTAGATTGTATTGGAAATGGTTGGCAAACGATTGAGCTAGGTCATCCCAGATGAACCACCTGGTATGATCTTGTCGAGTATAACCACTTAAGCTCTGGCTGAAATAAGCCATAAGTAACTCGTCTCTTCCACATGCTCTATGCATTTTACTACAGTAACCCCTCAGATGGGCTACTGGATCCCCGTGACCGTCATACATATCAAACTTGGGTAACTTAAATCCGGCCGGGAGCTGTACCTCCGGAAACAAGCATAAGTCTTTATATGCAACGCTCACTTGGCCTTCTAGCCCTTGTATGTTACGAAAGGACTATTCAAGACTTTTCATCTTACAGGCCATCTCTTCCTATTCCAAATTTCTGACATGCTTTTCCTCCTCTGTCATGTCTATGAGCGGTGTGTAGGAATCATGTTGCCTGAATGTTGGTTCTGGTGGATAATAATGAGTGTCCTGAACATGGAACACATGTTCGTTGGAAGATTTGTGTAGAGCAGCGGGTGGCGGTGCCACGTATACTGGAGCGACCTGAGGTGGTGGTGGTGGAACTTGTTTGGACAATAGCGGAGGTGCTTGTTAAGTTGTAGCATAGTAATATTGGTAAGTTGGGTATGTGAAGGATGAATTCATAGTGGGTGGTTCAGGATTCGGGTTTGTAGGAGGGATATTGGTTGGGTGGGCTGGATAGGAAGGCAAAGGTTGGCCCCTAGACCAGGCCTGGTATATCTATGATATCTATTGTTTTAATTTGTACATCTCTTCTTTCATACTTGCCACGTTCACAACTTCTTCCTCCTGTACCGGATCCATAATAGTGGGCTCGATTTCCTGAGTCACTGCTTTGGTCATAGCTTTTGAATGTGTATTGTAGCTGTGATGTGCCAGAATGCCAGTTGCCAACTGAAAATCTGATTCTCATCAACAACAAAACTTGTTAATAGTTAGCTCATAAGGGGTAAAATATCACAATTAAGAATCAGAACTTTTGCCTTAGTCATTATGCATCATCCCGACATTATTCCTCTTTGAACTGCTATTTTTCATTTCACCTCTATTTTTCATTGCTTTTCTATTTGTTTCTTTTTCTTGTTTTCTTCTTTTCCATTTCTCTTTTTTTTCATTTTTGCTTTTTTGTTCCTACATGTTTGCCTGTCGCCTAAATAATTTGTATAAAAGGGAGAAAATAACAGCAAGTTCTTTTGAATTTTTCATTGATACTCAAACATCGGTTACAAATGATGTTGTACTACAAATGCAAAAAAAATACAAATGCAAAATTCATGCCCAATGAATACATTAAAGCTCCTAGTGCTTGCGAGACATTGTTCAGTCTTGTCGCGGGCCTATATGCTAATCCACTTTGGAGTTGGTCCAGGTCGATCATTACTTGTTTTACAAAGAACTTTACTGCTAACGTGAATGTTAACTGGGACATATCTTCACACAATTGGCATTTCCTTGTGATTTACTGAGCAATGTTGACGATTCTTTCCTTGATGACCCCTTTTTCCTGAAGCAACCTATCAATCTGTTTGGCACGAGCGTCTAAGGTTTGCTGATTCTCCTTTTGTAGTTGTTGTAGCTCCAAATCTAACCGAGCCATAGCCATGTAGCAATGTTCTCTCTCTACTTCAAACTCTTTGGTTTGTTTGCTACTTTTGAACTCGACTGTAATGATTTTGTTTATCGATCGAGCTACCTCAACCTTGTGTTCATCTTGTAATTGCAGAACCATTCAATCTCTTTCCTCAACATTTCTGGCCAGTTGTTTTCGAACCCCGACTAAATCTTTTTTCGGCTTTATCAAGATCAAAGCTATAGTCATTCACTTTGTGCCGAAGAGTTTCAATCAATTTCTCATCTTGGGCTAGGCGAGCTGGGGTGTCGGCTGCGGTTTTCATCTTTGCAATTTGAGCTTTCAAGATTTCATTCTGTTTTCTCAACTTTTTCTTTTCTCCCTCATCGGATGCCACTTGTAAGCTACTCTCGAATTTGAGGTCTTGGAATTGTTTCTCCAACAAGCTGATTCTGGCTCAGTACTTATTTTCTTTGGCCACTCAATCTTTGTGTTCCTTAGACTACTCGACCAATTCTTGAATGTGAGGCCTCTTCATTGGTCTATCATGCTCGACATCCTGACGATACCATGCGGCATACCCTGGTGACACTTCCCCTTGAGCTCGGTTTCCCATACAAGTGTCTACTCTCAAGCATTGGCATTCATTCCAGATCTGTCGAATCTTTGCTTCCCGGAATTGTCCGTCCGGACTGATTTCTACGGCTTGTAGGCTGAGGTCCTTGTCTTTTGGTATAACCTGATATCTCCCAAGCTGTCGTAGTACCCTGTATGGTGCATAAGGCTAAATGCTTTTAAGACCCATTATCAAGAAATGTGACCCTTATGTTGGCATGTATATCACCTCGTTGTGGGGCAACCATCCGCATGCCCAATCAATTGGGCTAGCAGTCAACGATCGCAAGTATGTAGTCCAACCTTTTGATCCTTCTGGCAGCTTAACTTCTTTTGTTCTTATTTAAAACTCTTCAATGCACTTTTTTTCAGACGACCAGTAACTCGAGAACGGAGGGTGACGACACAAATGTTCTATCAACCACATCTGGAGAATCAAATTGCATCCCTCGAAGAAGTCATGCCCCGCTTTACAAAGTGAGGGCACGGAAGATATCAGCTACAATCATCGATGTCAGTGTGCTATTTTTGCACAAGAAGATTACTGGCAACCCCGGTGACCCTTATATCAATATTTCCATCTTTCCTCGAGAATAAGGCAAATCCCAGGAATGATAGTATAAAGGCAAACCGCCTATGCTCTTCCCACTTGACTCGGTTAGATTTACCGCAGAGCTTGTTCGTAGGGTCGTTAAATCCCCCAATATGACCATATATGTGGTAGATGAAACTCAAAGTACAAAATCCATGAGCCAAGTCTTCATTATGAATGTTCCAGGCGATTTTCAGGGAATTGAGGAAGTTGTGCACTGTAATTGCCCTCGGAGCCACCGGGTACTTATCCTTCAGGGGAACCTCACCTTTCCCGATATAATAAGCAATTTCTTCAAATGTAGGAGTGAGCTCAAAATCTGAGAAGTGTAGAGCATTATGCGCAGGATCCCAACATGCAACAAAAGCCCAAATAATATCATCCCGGGGTATTATGTCCATCAACCCAGTAAGATCTTTCAGATATCATTTGACCCAAATCTGCCCTTCTTGGCCCAAATCATTCCACCATAACCTCAACTCCAAAGGGACTTTGTTCATTAAGGCAAAGGGTTCATTTTGTACTGTGCTCATCCTGCACATTTATTAAAGGCGATTTTATTTAGAAAAGGGAAAAATATTTTTTTAGAGACAATGTTCATCATTTTGAAAGAATTAGCCTTTCCAGGCTATTTATTTTAAAAAGAAATGACTTCAAAGTGGCTATTTTTTGCAAAAACAACCTTCCGGCGTCCTTTCGGAACATTTGGCTATTTTTAAAAACAGCAATCACTTTAATTTATTGAAAACAAAAACTCAATATTTTTTGGTCATTTTTCTAAAAGGGTGGTTGGACCCCTCAAGGGTTGCCTATGTATCTCACCTAATGGCGAGAATCAAACATGCGTAGTTCGGTCAGATTATTCCGTGACCAATTATTTCAATTGTATTATTCCATATATTTTTAGAGTTTTATCAACATTTCAATACTTTCTATCCTAGAATTTCTCTTTCTTTTTGTTTTCAGGAATTTTGCCGGTCCGCATAATAATCTAGGACAAATAAATGCAACATATAATATGCTCGATCATTGATATTCAAGGTCACCTGTCCTAGACAGACCTAACCCCTGTGTTGAGTCCCCTAAGTCAGATATTATGCAAATAATTGTACTAGATCTATGTTCGATATCGTGATGTTTTTATGGTGCTAGACCTTGTATCCGAGTGGACAACTCGGATAGAGGAGGGGGTTGCATACTGAGGACCCACGGGGTCGTTTGGCTTTGTAACTTATCCGGCCTCTATTTCTTATTTTTGGTATGACTTAACAAAGAGGGGAGTCTCAACCAGTAAGCACATCCCCGGAGGTAAGATGAGAAGTGTTTTGGCATAATTTTTATATATACAATCCACGTACTATCACAGCGGTAAACACGTAACACATTGATCAAAGCATTTAATGAAGTCAAAAAACATCAAGAACAAAAATTCAATCGAGCTCGAATTCTTAAACCCTGAACCGAAGTTCTGGTTTGCGTATCCCCTGCAGAGTCGCCAGAGCTGTCACTCCTCCCTTTTTACTACCCTCTTTTTCTCGAAAAAAGGAGAATAAGGTATACCTCATTAATTACTAATATACCCGGAAAAGGATATAATAATCATCAATGAGGAAGGAGTTTTTCCACTTTAAGGACAATCAGAAGGGGATTTTATTTAGAGTTTCAGAGTCGCCACTTGGGAAGATAATGGTGTCCCAATTCACCGATTAATACCGAATCCAAGGAAAATTGACTCTGTTTAAACAGTCTACGCAACTAGAAATCCGGATAAGGAATTCTGTTAACCCGGGAGAAGGTGTTAGGCACTCCCGGATTCCGTGGTTTTAGCACGGTCGCTCAACTGTCATTTTTTACTTTATTTGAATTTGTTATATGTTTTTAAAACAAGTGAATGTTTCATTTTTGATATTTTAAGGACTTGCGACGTCGCGAAAACGCATTTCGAGTCACACCGCAACCAGTACGCCTATGACTTTTAACACGTTTCAGTTTCGTCGAGATTTAAGATTTGACTCACATTAGATGTGCACTCGTATTGAGGAATGTATATTTAAAATTGTGCCTATGACGTCTAACGGCTTATTATACTTTGGGAAAGACCGTTGAATTTGCTAAATAGTCTTCCCGAGTCTATCACTTATTAACATTCATATGGGGGCCCCGTATATTTTGTTCTTGTACGGGGCTCGTCCCGTTATTTTTTAGAAGTCCAATCCTAATAAATGCTACATTCTCTATTTTTTTATTTTTCCTTAATTGTTTTACTTGTTTTGTATTTTCAGAATTGTGTCCAAGCCCATTATTTCATTCTTCTATGGCCTGGACGTTTATGGATAGAATTTAATAATCCAGTCTACACAACTGGGTTTCAGAAACACAACATATGTTAAAGTTGTTGTTCACAGACCCAAGGATGAGTCCAATTGGGCCCGGGCCTGTACTATCTATCAAGCCCAAATTAGATAAGAAGAATTGTCACGACCCTAGTTCACCAATTGTGAACCTGTCATGACGGCACCTAGTCTTCGTGACTAGGAAAGCCTAACACGATGCGAAATATACAAGTTTATGAACATTAAATAAGAAAATAGCGGAAAACGATATAAAAGGAATGTGATGAGTGCCGCTTGGCACATACACTCATCAACCACACCATATAGCATACCACCATGACCCGAAATCCCACGGGTAACACCGGCTAAAAAGGGAGAGTACAAATGTGGCTCTATACATCAAGAATGTCTAAGCAACGAAATGAGGGAAAATAACTAATATCACTATGAGAGTAGAAGGAGGCCCTCCGGATCCGCGGACGTGGAAGATCATACCTCGAGTCTCCTGATCTGCTGCTAAATCACATGAGATGAGCCTGTCCTGATGTACCTGGATCTGCAGAACAAAAGTGTGCAGAAGAGTAGCATGAGTACACCACGGCGGTACTCGGTAAGTGCCAAGCCTAACCTCGATGGTGTAGTGACGAGGAAGGTCAGGGCCCTACCGAGAAAACAATAACATAATGATCAAAACAGTAATGAGCAGGAATAAGTAAGAATGAATTTGAAATAAAAACAATGAAATAAGTACTGCAACCGACTACGATTATCTAAATACAAGTAACCAACACAACATCAATTCAAATCAACAAGTCTAGGACCTATGGGAATTGAACCCATAGTCCCTCTCTATATCCAACAACTCAGGATCTACGGGAATTTAATCCGCAGTCCCAATATCAGTATCTCTGGGTCCCGGAGAATCGAGCCCGCAGCCCGTATCTCTATATCTCAGGATCTCCGGGAATCGAACCCGCAGTCCATATCTCAATAAATATATCAATAAACTCTAGGTCTCCGGGAATCAAACCCGTAGCCCGTGTATTTATATCTCAGGATCTATGGGAACCGAACCCGCAGATCGTATCACAATAAATATATCAATAAACTCCAGGTCTCCAAAAATTGAACCCGCAGCCCGTGTCTCTATATCTCGGGATCTCCGAGAATCGAACCTGCAGTACGTATCTCAATAAATATATCAATAAACTCCGGGTCTCTGAGAATCAAACCCGCAGCCCTTGGATCTCCGGGAATTAACCCGCAGTCCACAAACAATACCACGCTCGTCACCTCGTGTACAAGGCATTTAAATTAACACATAATAGCCTAGAGGTGAAGGTTCCCCCACACGAGGTTAGACAAGCCAATTACCTCAACTCCGGTACAAAACCGCTAAGAGACAACTCTTTTGCCACGAATATCGGCCTCCATAGGTGTAGAATATGATCAAAATCAATAGAAATACATCAAAATAGGCCAATTAGGTATTACCCAATCGAAACAATTCGAAATACACCCAAAACAACAAGTTGCCAAAACCCAACTTTTCGTACGCTTCTCAAAAAATTACAAAAGTTATATATTCGGGTTCCTTATCTCAACACTAGTCTATGCATATAAAATTTACCAAAATCAGACTCTGTTTCCCCATTCCAATCGAAGATTTACCATACTTTAGGCCTAGGGCTAAAATCCCCCATTAATCTTCCAATAACAGTGAAATACTCAAGGATTTCATGATAAAATAACAAAATTAAGGCATGAAACATACCTCCGATGATTACCCGATGATTCTCCAACAATTTCCCGTGAGTTTCTCTCTCTAGGACTCAAAATAGCATTTTTCTGACTAAACCCGCGACTGGTCTGCTTCTGGTTTTTAATTCACTGCCAGACGAATTAACCATACGCGATCACAGCCCTAGGCTCGCGATCGCGATGCACAGATCCTGGGCCACAGATTTGTACTCTACGCGATCGTGTGGGCCTGGACACGATCGCAATGCTTAACGTGACCCTACGCGATCGCAATGAAGCGACCGCGATCTCACTGCACGCGAACTCAACCTTGCGTGATTGCAGACCTGACCTCGCGATCGCAGAGCTTTCCAACTTTGCCCTACGCGATTGCAGACTCCACCTTGTGATCACAGAGCTCAATATTTTCCTCTTACGAGATCGTATGAACAGCTTCGCGATCGTGAAGCACAAAAATTCTCTGCAATATTGTAGCAGAAACAACAGTGCATTTGGCACCAAAATGTTCCGTTTAGACCCCCGGATTCCTCTCGAGGCCCCCGGGACCCCAACGAAAACCACCAACCTACTCCAAAACACGATACAAACTTGTTCCAATCATAAAAACATGTCCTTAAACACAGAAAACATCGAATTATAGCGGATTCAAGCCTAAGTTTTCATCTAAACTTCTGAAACCAACATTCAATCAAAAACCCGACCAAACGACGTCCGAATGACCAGAAAATTTTGCAGACATATCTAAAATCACATAACGAAGCTACAAAAGTTGTCGGAATTCAAATTGGACCCCCGGATCAAAATCTCACCTATCAATTGGATTTCCAAAAATTTCAAACTTCGACATTTCAAGCCTAATTGAGATACAGACCTCCAAAATACATTCTGAACGCGCTCCCAACCCCGAAATCACCTAACGGAGCTAATGGAACCATCAAATTTCGGTTCCGTGGTCGTCTTAACACTATTCTGAATACGGGCCATTTTTTAACTATAAAGCTCTCATTTAGGGACTAAGTGTCCCAAATCGCTTCAAATTCTAGAACCGAACCTCCCGGCAAACCACAATAGCAGAAATGAACTTAGAGGAACAGTTAAATTGGGGATCGGGGCGTAAATTTCACACACTTAAAAGATTTGTTCGTCCTCGAACGAGCATAGAGAACATACCTGGAGTGGTGAAGAGGTGAGGGTACTGGCTGCGCATATCCTGCTCGGTCTCCCAAGTCGCCTCCTCAGCCGGCTGACCCCGCCACTGGACCTTTACTGAAGCGATGTTCTTTGACCTTAGCTTCCTGATTTGCCTGTCCAGAATGGCCACTGACTCCTCAATATAAGACAGATCCTTGTCTAGTTGAACAGAAGTGAAATCCAACACGTGCGACAAGTCACCATGGTATCTCCGGAGCATAGAGACATGAAATATGGGAAGGACTCCGTCTAGGCTAGGAGGTAAGGCCAACTCATAAGCAACCTCCTAAACACGCCTCAAGATCTCAAAAGGGCCAATAAATCAAGGACTCAACTTCCCCTTCTTCCCAAATCTCATGACGCCCTTCATGAGCGAGACTCGAAGCAGAACCCGCTCACCAACCATAAAAGCCACATCACGGACCTTCTTGTTAGATAACTCTTCTATCTAGACTGGGCTACACAAAGTCTGTCCTGAATCACCTTGACCTTGTCCGTTGCATCCTGGACCATATCAGTACCTAGCAGTCTGGCCTCGCCCGGCTCGAACCAACCCACGGGATACCTGCACCTCCTACCATATAGAGCCTCAAACGGTGCCATCTGAATACTGGACTGGTAGCTATTGTTATAAGCAAACTCCGCCAATGGAAAGAAATAATCCCATGAACCTCTAAACTCAATCACGCACGCACGGAGCATATCCTCCAAAATCTGAATAGTGCGCTCGGACTGGCCATCAGTCTGGGGGTGAAACGCTATGCTCAACTCCACCCGAGTGCCTAACTCCTGCTGTACGGCTCTCCAGAACCGTAAAGTGAACTGAGTGCCTCTATCTAAAATGATGGAAACTGGAATACCATGCAGTCGAACTATCTCCCAGATGTAGATCTCTGCTAGTCGCTCCGATGAATAAGTTGTGCTCACCGGTATGAAATGGGCGGACTTGTTCAGCCGATCGACAATGACCTAAATGGAATCAAACTTCCTAACAGTCCGTGGAAGCCCAGATACAAAGTCCATGGTGATGCGCTCCCATTTTCACTCTGGAATCTCAATCTGCTGCATTAACCCACCCGGACGCTGATGCTCATGCTTCACCTGCTGGAAGTTGAGGCATCTAGAAACATAATAAACTACATCCCTCTTCATCCGCCTCCACCAGTAATGCTGTCTCAAGTCCTGATACATCTTCGCAGCACCCGGATGGATGGAATACCGCGAACTATGGGCCTCTACTAGAATCAGCTCTCGAAGATCATCTACATTGGGCACACAAATATGTCCCTACATCCTCATAACTTCATCATCCCCAATGGTAACATCTCCATCATCACCCCGCCGAACTCTATCCTGGAGGACGAGCAAATGAGGGTCTTCAAACTGACGCTCCCTGATGCGGTCAAATAGAGAAGACCGAGAAACCACATAGGCCAGAACCCGGCTAGGCTCCGAAAGATCCACTCTAACAAACTGCCTGGCTAAAGCCTGAACATCCATTGCCATAGGCCTCTCCGAAGCTGGTAGATATGCCAAACTCCCCAAAATCTCTGCCTGGCGACTCAAGGCACCGGCAACTACATTAGCCTTGCCCGGATGATAGAGAAAAGTAATATCATAGTCCTTCAACAACTCCAACCATCTCCTCTAATGCATGCTCTGGTGATCAGTGTAGATCTCACAAGGAACCCCATACAAGTAATGACGCCAAATCTCCAAGGCGTGAACAATGGCAGCTAGTTCCAGATCATGAACAGGGTAGTTCTTCTCATGTACCTTTAGCTGTCTGGATGCGTAGGCAATCACCCTACCATCCTGCATCAGTACTACACCGAGTCCGACCCATGAAGCATCACAACATACTGTATAGGACCCCGAACCTGTAGGCAACATCAAGGTAGGGGCCAAAGTCAAAGCCGTCTTGAGCTTCTGAAAGCTCGTCTCACATTCCTCTGTCCATTGGAAAGGGGCACCTTATTGGGTCAATCTGGTCATAGGTGCTGCGATTGAAGAGAACCCCTCTATGAAATGACAATAATAACCCGCCAAACCAAGGAAACTGCGAATCTCAGTAGCTGAGGAGGGTCTGGGCCAACTCTGCACGACCTCCACCTTCCTCGAATCCACTCGAATACCATCGCTCGACACCATGTGGCGTAGAAATGCCACTGAACTCAGCCAGAATTAACATTTAGAGAACTTGGCATATAGTTGCTTCTCCCTCAGAGTCTGAAGCACTATCCTAAGATGTTGCTCGTGCGTTTCCAGACTCCGGGAATACTAAATTATCATCAATAAAAACAATCACGAATGAGTCCAGATATGGCCTGAATACACTGTGCATCAAATGCATAAAGGCCGCTAGGGCATTATTCAGCCCGAAAGACATCACGAGGAACTCGTAGTGACCATACCGAGTCCTGAAGGCTGTCTTCGGGATATCTAGCTCCCGAATCTTCAGCTGATGATACCCAGAGGGAAAATCAATCTTGGAGAAACCCTGTGTGCCCTATAGCTGGTCAAATAAATGATCAATACGTGGCAAAGGATACCGGTTCTTCACTGTAACTTTGTTCAACTGACGATAGTCAATACACATACGCATAGAACCGTCCTTTTTCTTCACAAACATCACAGGAGCACCCCAAGGAGAAACACTAGGTCGAATGAAACCCTTACCCAATAACTCCTGTTACTGATCCTTCAACTCCGGAGGAGCCATACGGTACGGTGGAATAGAAATGGGTTGAGTGCCCGTCAATAAGTCAATAGAAAAATCAATATCTCTGTCGGGTGGCATGCCCGAGAGATCAGCTGGAAATACATCAGCAAAATCACGTACCATTGGAACATAATCAATAGAAGGAGTGTCAATACTGACATCCCACACATAATCTAGATAAGCAGCACACCCCTTCTCAACCATACGCTGATCTTTGAGAAAGGAAATAACACGGTTGGGTGTGTGATCTAGAGTACCACTCCACTCAATATGTGGAATGCCTGGCATAGCCAGCGTCACGGTCTTGGCGTGACAATCAAGAATAGCATAATGGGGTGACAACTAGTCCATGCCCAGAATAATATCGAAATCGACCATCCCGAGCAACAATAGAACCGCTCTGGTCTTAAAACCACAAATAGTAACCAAACATGACCGATACATATGGTCAACAGCCAAAGAATCTCCCACCGGAGTGGAAACATAAATGGGAGCACTCAAAGAATCCCGAGGCACACCCAGATGTGAAGCAAAATAAGAGGACACATATGAAAAGGTGAACCAGGATCGAATAGAACCGATGCCTCTCTACGACTAACCAAAATAATACCTATGATAACAAAATCAGATGCAACAGCTGCAGCGCGATCGGGAATAGCATAAAATCTGTACTGACCACTCTCTTGAGGGCGGCCTCTAGCACTCTGATCCCCGCCCCTGGCTGGATGGGCAGGTAGAGTGGCAGCTGGGGCTGGAATGATGGCCTCGTGACCGTGTGAACCACGCTGAGGCTGCAAAGACTGTGGAGGTGCTCCTCTCCTACGCTTGGGGCACTCCCTAACCAGATGGCGAGTATCCCCGCACTCAAAACAAGATCTGCGAGGACGCAGTGGCTGTGACTGACTGGCCTCGCCCCCGCTGGTCGACCCTTGGAGGTACCCCGCGGAGGAGGCGCACTGGAAACTGGGGGAGCACAATAAGGCTCTTAAGGTGCTGGAGGAGCTGGAGTACTTCCGGCTGCTGGCAATGCTAAATGAACTGGACGGCCGGAATAACCCCTGATAAAACGACCGACTGCTGAAGTGCGGGCACTAGAAAAATGGCCCTACTCACGAGACTTCTTGGCCTCCCTCTCTCCCTGCTCTCTAGGGAGCATACTCTCGATCCTCCTGGCAAAGCTCACCGCCTGCTGATAAGGTATATTCGTCTCCAACTTCCTGGTCATCCTAGACAAGATCGGCGGAATAAGGCCCTCAATAAATCTCCGTACTCTCTTCCGGATCATGGCTACCAAAGTCGGTTCATGCCTGGCTAGACGGGTGAAACTAATAGCATACTCCGATACTGACATGGAGCCTTGTCGCAACCGCTTAAACTCTGATCGCCAAGAATTCCTAAGGCTCTGGGGAACAAACTCCCTCAGAAATAGATCAAAAAACTGTGTCCAGGTCAAAGAAGCAGACTCATCTGGACTATCCAACTCATACGTGCGCCACCAATCATAATTGGCCCCACGAAACTGAAAAGCAGTGAAGGAAACCCCGCTGGTCTCCACTATCCCCATGGTACGAAGAATACGATGACACTACTCTAGAAAACCTAATGCATCATCTGTAGCCAACCAACTGAACACTGGAGGATCATATTTCTTGAACCTCTCTAATCTACGATGTTCGTCCTCGGAGGCAGCTGGCCCACCTCCAGGCTGTACTTAGGCGCATGAGGCATAACAATCATCTCTGGAACCTATACCACTGGCGCTCGCTACTCAGGTGTAGCGGTTGCGGGAGTCTGGGCCCCTCCCCCGGCCTAAGATGTAGCTGCAGTGAGAGGAAGCAACCCTGCCTGAGCTAAAGTGGTATACATACCCCTGAACTGGGCCAGGGTCTCCAGTAGTGCTGGAGTAGTAGCACCTGTAGTCGGTGTACCAGGTGCCTGCGCTCCAACCTGATCCACCGATGGCACCTCAGCAATAGTGCGCGCGGGTGACGTGGCTGCACCTTGGGCACGTCCTCGTCCTCTACCACGGCCCCGGCCTCTGACGGCGGCAATAGGGGGCGCGGGGGCCTGATCCTCGCGAGTAGCACGTGTCCTCACCATCTGTGAGAGAATAGGAAGCAGAAGTTTAGATTTGGTGCCAAAAATGTCGCACGACAAGGAATCCAAAAGAAATGAAGAGTTTCCTAAACAGTTACACAGTCTCTCATAGATAAATACAAATGTCTCCGCATCGATCAGCGAGACTCTAAGTAACCGGTCTATGTCTCGTGACTCCTATGAACCTTGAGCTCTGATACCAACTTGTCACGACCCTAGTTCACCAATCGTGAACCTGTCATGATGGCACCCATTCTCCGCGACTAGGTAAGCCTAACACGATGCGGAATATACAAGTTTATGAACATTAAATAAGAAAATAGCGGAAAATGATATAAAAGGAATGTAATGAGTGCCTCTTGGAACATATACTCATCAACCACACCATATAGCATACCACCAGACCCGAAATCCCATGGGTAATAAAGATTAAAAAGGGAGAGTACAACTATTGTCACGACCCAAACTGGAGGACCATGACTAGCACCCGACCATACTTGCCGAGCACCAACATACATTTATCTAACCTTATTTATTATCTTTTAGGGCTAACGAGACCAATATAAATGGTAGACATGGATCATCAGCAACCAATAATAAAATATGATTGCATGAACCTACATAACATGGGATGACCAGACAATCAAGAAACTATATATATATGGTACAAGCTACAACGCTAAAATGAAAGACTAATCAACAAAAACCAGCCGACAAGGCATACCAAACTATACATGAGTCGACACCTATCTATGAGCCTCTAAAGGAACATAAGTGCTGCAACATAGCCGGAATAGGGCCCCGACATACCCATAATGTCTATGACAAAAATGCATACCAAGACCAAGGCAAGTCCAGAGAAGGGATCTCGCCAATCACCACTGAACTGGACAACCTACTGTGATGGCGGAGCTACACCTGCCTGTCTATCAGGACCTGCAGCACGACATGCAGCGTCCACAAATAAAGGACGTCAGTACGAATAAAGTACTGAGTATGTAAGGCAGAGAACCATAAATATGAACAACAATGTAAGGAGGGATAGAGAATATACAACCTGTAACATCTGAGTACCCTTGGGGGCTACTGACATGAAATGCATGATACATATGTATAAATACATAATCTTTAAAACATATGCCTCTGTGGGCATCATCATCATCATATCGTACCCGGCCATAATAGGCTCGGTAAAAACATACCCGGTCATTATAAGGCTCGGTAGAATCGTACCCGGCCACGTGGAGCTCGGTAAAACCCAACTGATCAGTCGTTGCCCAATAGGTGCCATACCCAGCCGACTATAGCGCGGCTCGGTAGAGTAAAATAGATACATATATATAATGCATGTTCGACTCCTGGAAACACCTTGTAGACCTTTCGGAGTGACATAAGGTCGGTATCCTATGTACAACTTATTAGGACTAACTCTTCACTATGAAACTTATAGGAATCAGGAAGTACCAACAAGATTGATAACATAAGAATAAGAGAAGCAACATCAACATCAATCGTTCCATAAGAGGGGAAACAATGTAAGTACTGCTTAGCTTCTAAGAATAGAGTATCTTTAGAAGCTCGTTCATTACATTATGTTAATCGGAGTCGTGCAAAAGAAGGAAAGTGATAGCCACACATACCTTGTATATACTGCCACAATCTCAAGCTATGCAAACGTCACGACTCCTTAGTCTACAATAGGAGAAATGACATTATCGTTAACGTTTAAGCGTCACAACTATTATGTACCAATCACAACCTATTTTGTGATGAAACGGACAGAACCTCCCCTATATATATGACTTCACACCATTCAAAACAATCACCAAACAGCCTAAACAACATCAATAATAAACATATTGAGCCTCCCAAAACAGTCCACACACAACCTAATCACATCATACATATGACGGCCACTATAGTCGTATCAAACGACCCAAAAATATTATGAAGAACTAGCAGACCACAACCCAACATATATATGGTGTTTCTCCACACCCTGCCTCCTCCAAAACTCCACAATAATATAAAACGCAGCCCAACAGCAACACAAAACAGTCTGCTACAAGTGAATAACTTGAACTCACGGCTTCCGATCACCGTCCCGTGAGTTCTTACATGTATATAACGAATTACCATGAATTCACAGCAGAATAAATGTATGAAATATAGCAGTAAACTCACATTAATTGTTGGATAACTCAGCCTTTAACTTGGTTCTTCAAACTCTAGTGTTTACCCCCAATTTGAACTTGAAAGAGAGGGAAAATCAATTAGGGTTTGTGGATAATTTTTGGGAGGAATTTTGCAGGGTTTTAGGTCTGGTTATTTGTGAAATATAAAGAGGTATATATTGCAGAAGATAAGACTTTTAATGGGCTCCTTTTTTGACCCGAAATTCCCTCTTTTGGGCCGACATTTAACCAAGTAGCTGACCCACCTACTTGCACCTAGCAGCTTGTGCAGTCTCACGAAAATATCTATATCTCTCTATTCCAATGTCGTATTGATAAACCGTTTAATGCGTTGGAAACTAGACTCATAGATCTTCAATTTGGTGGGTAGATCACCCCGTAATTCCAAGTATATTGGGAGAAATTCTTAATAACATTTGACCTAAAGTTTAGGTAAAACTATGAACCTAAGTTGCAACAACTTTTGTCGACTTTTGTTTCATAACTCGTTTGACTTCAAGAATTATGATATGGATATTATATGATTCAAATACCTTAAATCATGACCTTCTAAGTATACTAAGCATCTATAGGTTTACCCAAAAGTACGAGTTACATCATCCTTGATTCGTTTAACTTCTAATACTTGTTAATCACCCTTGTGCACCCTTGTATCACTTATGATTAATCGGATTAACTTTTTATCATCTCAAGGATAATTCCTTCTTGGATTTGTGTTATCTAACTTATGGCATGAACTAACGTGTGTGGATATGGGTTGTAACAACTGTGGCACTATACATCAAGAGTCCTCGAATGTAGGGGTTTATGGGGAGTCCAAATCATCGTGGATTCTAGCGGAAATTTTTGGTCAATTTTCCCCTATAAAATGGTCACTAGCAAAATTTGCAAGCAGTGAAGCTCAAAGTATGACCACACAAGGCTACACAAAGCATTATGGACATGGGCATTATTTACATATCATCACTTTGTATTAAGGAAGAGAGTTCTCAAGTTATTGCTTACCTCATAAAGCCATTTCACCTTTATAATGTATCTTGCGTTCCACCAACATCCTTGTTATCATCATTTTGGAATAGGTAAGGGTATTTAGACTTCATCTCTTCTTCCGCTTCCCATGTCATTTCTTTCATATTCTTGTTCCTCCACAATACTTTGACGGAAGCTACATCTTTTGTTCTCAGCTTGCGGACTTGTCGATCTAATATGGCCACCTGGCACTTCTTCATATGATAGATCCTCTATAACTTGAACATCTTTGATAGGGACAACTCGAGAAGGGTCTCCAATACATTTCCTCAACATAGATACATGGAATACCGGGTGGACAAATTCTAATTCGGATGGTAATTCAAACTCATAAGCAACTTGTCCAATTCGTTGAAGAATTTTATACGGACCGATATACCTTGGACTCAGCTTACCTTTCTTCCCAAAATGCATAACACCCTTCATTGGTGAAATCCTCAGGAAAACGCAATCACCAACCTCAAATTCTAGATCACGACGTCGGACATCGGATTAAGACTTTTGCCTGCTTTGTGCCGTCCTCAATCGTTCCTGTATCACTTTCACCTTCTCAATGGCTTGGTGAATCAAATCTGGCCCATATAATTCTGTTTCACCGACTTCGAACCATCCAACTAGTGATCTACATCTCCTCCCATATAGTGCCTCATATGGGGCCATTTTAATACTGGAATGGTAGCTATTATTGTAGGCAAATTCTATGAGTGGAAGATGGTCATCCCAATTTCCCTTAAAATCTAGAACACATGCTCGTAGCATATCTTCCAATGTCCGAATGGTACGTTCAGCCTGTCCGTCAGTCTGCGGATGAAATGCAGTGCTGAGATTCACCTGTGTGCCTAAACCTTTCTGAAAAGACCTCCAAAAGTTAGCCGTAAATTGAGCTCCTCGATCCGATATAATAGATACCGGCACACCATGAAGCCTAACAATCTCCTTGATATACAACTTCACATAATCTTCAGCCGAGTAAGTTGTCTTAACTGGCAGAAAATGAGCACATTTTGTAAGTCGATCAACTATCACCCAGATAGAGTCAAACTTATGATAAGATCGAGGTAATCCAATAACGAAGTCCATATTAATCACCTCTCATTTCCAGGTCGGAATTTCTATATTCTGAAGCAATCCACCGTGTTTCTGATGTTCTATCTTTACTTGTTGACAATTGGGACACTGGGCTACAAATTCTGCAATAGACTTTTTCATGTTATCCCACCAATACTGCTCCTTGACATCATGATACATCTTTGTTGAGCCAGGATGGATGGAATATCGGGATTGATGAATTTCATTCATAATCTTTTCTCGCAACCCTTCTACATTCGGCACACATAATCGGCCCTGGTATCTCGGTGCCCCATCTCCTCCGATCTCAAAAGCCGTAATTTTACACTGCTGAATGTTCTCTCTCAATCATAGTAAGATAGGATCTTCATATTGCCGTGCTTTTACCTCGGCTACCAAAGATGATTCCGATGTATTCTGTACAGTAACACTTCCGTCATCAAAGTCTAATAATCTGATTCTCATATTGGCTAGCTGATGAAGCTCTTTAGTCAACCCCCATCTACATGTATCAATATGTACTAAGCTTCCCATTGACTTACGGCTGAGAGCATCTGCCACAACATTGGCTTTGCCGGGATGATACAATATCTCGACGTCGTAGTCTTTCAGTAATTCAAGCCACCTACGCTGCCTCAAATTCAACTGTTTCTGCTTGAAGATGTATTGTAGACTCTTGTGATTTGTGTAGATGTCAACATGGACGTCGTATAAGTAGTGACGCCATATCTTCAAAGAATATATTACTGCAGCCAATTCCAAATCATGGGTTGGATAATTCTTTTCATGCTTCTTCAATTGTCTTGATGCATATGAAATCACCTTCCCATGCTGCATCAACACGCAACCCAAACCTATACCTGAGGCATCACAATATGCCACATATCCTTCTGTTCCTTCAGGGAGAGTGAGCACCGGTGTGGATGTCAATCGATCCTTTAGCTCCTGAAAACTACGTTCACAAGTGTTAGACCACTGGAACTTGGTAGCTTTCTGTGTTAACTTAGTTAATGGTGCTGATATAGAGGAAAACCCTTCTACAAATCGCCTATAATATCCTGCTAGCCCTAGGAAGCTACGAACTTCTGATGGTGTTGTAGGTCTCGGCCAATTCTTTACTGCATCAATCTTCTGAGTGTCGACACTAATACCCTCGTCGGATATCACATGGCCAAGGAATGCTACTGAGTTCAGCCAAAATTCACATTTGGCGAGCTTAGCATATAACTTACGATCCTGAAGCATCCGTAATACTATCCGCAAGTGGCTCGCATGTTCCTCCTCCGAACGAGAATACACCAGAATGTCATCAATGAATACAATCACGAACACATCAAGATAGGGCCTGAATACAGTATTCATGAGAGCCATAAAAGCTGCTGGGGCATTTGTTAGCCCGAACGACATCACCAAGAACTCAAAGTGTCCATATCTTGTCCGAAAGGCCGTCTTTGGAATATCCTTCTCCTTAACCCTCACCTGATGATACCCTGAACGTAAGTCAATCTTGGAGAAATACTTGGCACCCTGGAGTTGGTCAAACAGGTCGTCAATTCTTGGAAGTGGATACTTGTTCTTTATAGTGAACTTATTCAATTGCCGATAGTCAATTGGAATATCCTTCTCCTTAACCCTCACCTGATGATACCCTGAACGTAAGTCAATCTTGGAGAAATACTTGGCACCCTGGAGTTGGTCAAACAGGTCGTCAATTCTTGGAAGTGGATACTTGTTCTTTATAGTGAACTTATTCAATTGCCGATAGTCGATACACATCCGTAATGACTCATCTTTCTTCCGCACGAATAGGACTGGCACACCCCAAGGTGAAGTGCTAGGCCTAATGAAGCCCTTATCCAGCAAGTCCTTTAACTGCGCCTTCAACTCTCGCAGCTCTGTCGGGGCCATTCTATATGGAGGGATAGAGATCGGTTGAGTGTCGGGCAACACATCAATGCTAAACTCAATCTCCCTTTCTGGAGGAAGTCCTGGGAGTTCATTTGGGAAAACATCTGGAAATTCATTGACCACGGGGATAGATTGTAGAGTAGGCAGCTTCGCCTCTGCATCCCTAACGCGAACAAGATGATAAATGTAACCTTTTGAGATCATTTTCCTTGCCTTAAGATAGGAAATAAACCTACCTTTCGATGTAGCAATGTTCCCTTTCCATTCAATGACGGGTTCACCAGGAAATTGAAACTTAACCATCTTCATACGACAATCAACATTTGCATAGCATGAGGCCAACCAGTCCATTCCTAGTATCACATCAAAATCAACCATTTCTAACTCAAATAAATCTGCCGAGGTTTGACGACTACAAATCATCACAATGCAACCTCTATATACCCTTCTAGCAATCACAGAATCTCCTATTGGAGTAGATACCGCAAGGGGTTTACTTATCAATTCAGGTTCAATGCCAAAATTATTAGCCACAAAGGGTGTAACATATGATAATGTAGATCTCGGATCAATCAACGCATATACATCATAAGAAAACACAGATAATATACCTGTAACAACATCTGGAGACGACTCGAGATCCTGTCGACCTACTAGAGCATATGTTCAGTTTTGAGACCCACTCGAACTCGGTCCTGCACCTCTACCTCTACCACGACCTGTCGACTGCTGAAAACCCCGTGCTGGAGGTCGAACCGATGAGGAAGAACCAGACACAGATCTAGTCGGTTGAGCCATACCATCACCTCCCCTGTTAGGACAATCCCTCATCATATGGCCAGGCTGTCCGCAAGAATAACACGCATCAGAACCTCGACGGCACAGTCCAAAGTGGGCCTTGCTGCACTGATCACAACGTGGTGTTGGGGGTTTCGTCTGACTAGTATCCCTGTGATGTTGCGATCCAGATGCCTACGAACTCTGACCTGGACTAGAATATGATCGATCATATCGAGGCCTCTGAAACTGTGGAGGAGCACTAGCTACAGATGGCGCCGAACTCCTCGAAGACTGGGGCCTGGCACTGCCTCTAAAGTTATCAGAATACCTTGCCAATCTCGCCCTCTTATGCTTGTCCCCATCGTGCTCCCTATCTGCCCTCTGCTGGCACTTACGATCCTCTAAGCTCTGGGCATAAGCTTGAATACGAGAAATATCCATGCCTTCTACCAAGGAGGCTGTCATACACTCATTAATCAGATGGGGTCCCAACCCGTTCATGAACAAATGCACCCTATCACTCATCTCGGCCACCATATGGGGAGCATACCTTGCTAAAGAATCAAACTGCATACTATACTCTCGCACACTTAAATTACCTTGTCTAAGGTTCAAGAACTTATCAGCTCTAGCTCGTCGTATCTCAACCGGCAAATAGTGACGAAGAAAGGCCTCAGAAAAATCCTTCCACACAGCTGGAGGAGCGTTCGGACCCCTGGATCTCTCCCAATTATCATACCAAAGAACCGCTAAATCCCGTAGCCGATAAGAAGCCAATTCTACTACCTCTGTATCACTAACATGCATAACCCGTAGTGTACGATGAACCTGGTCAATAAAAGTCTGCGGATCCTCCTTGGGGTCTGATCCAGTAAACATTGGAGGGTCTAAATTAATAAAATCACGAACTCTTGTACTAACTGGTTTATCAGCAGCACGTGTATTCTGCCTCTGAGCCTGAGCAGCTACCAAGCTAGTCAATAACTACAAAACACTCCGCATATCCTGTTCTGTAGTGCCAGACGGAGGAGCTGGAGGTGCTGGGTGCCACCTAATATCCTCTGGAGGAGACGGAGTAGATGAGGTATGAGACGGCATCTCACTCTGAGCCTCACTTTGGCCTGCTCTGGCTTGGGGCACCTGACAGGTACCCTCTCCCGCAGCTGTATCAAGCCGTCTACTAATTGTTTGTTTCCTAGTCGAAGGCATTGCTGAAAGAAAACAAGGTGAATATTAGAGACGAACTTTTATGACTCAACTCTATGCATGATCTAGATTCAGGAAGAAGGTAACAACCCTAGATGTCATGTAGCCTCCTGATTATAAATATGGCGCGCTACACATCCATAATCAAGACTCTACTAGACATGGCTCATAGACAATCCCTAGGACAGACTTGCTCTGATACCAAGTTTGTCACGACCCAAACTGGAGGACCATGACTAGCACCCGACCATACTTACCGAGCACCAACGTACATTTATCTAACCTTTATTATCTTTTAGGGCTAACAAGACCAATATAAATGGTAGACATGGATCATAGGCAACCAAAAATAAAATATGATTGCATGAACCTACATAACATGGGATGACCAGGACAATCAAGAAACTATATACATATGGTACAAGCTACCACGCTAAAATGAAAGACTAATCAACAAAAACCAACCGACAAGGCATACCAAACTATACATGAGTCGACACTTATCTATGAGCCTCTAAAGGAACATAAGTGCTGCAACATAGCCGGAACAGGGCCCCGACATACCCATAATGTCTATAACAAAAATGCATACCAAGACCAAGGCAAGTCCGAGAAGGGATTTCGCCAATCACCGCCGAACTGGACAACCTACTGTGATGGTGGAGCTGCACCTGCTTGTCTATCAGGACCTGCAGCACGACATGCAGCGTCCACAAACAAAAGGACGTCAGTACGAATAAAGTACTGAGTATGTAAGGCAGAGAACCATAAATATGAACAGTAATGTAAGCAGGGATAGAGAATATACAACCTGTAACATCTGAGTACCTCTGAAGGCTACTGACATGAAATGCATGATACATATGTATAAATAGATAATCTTTAAAACATACGCCTCTGTGGGCATCATCATCATCATATCGTACCCGGCCGTAATAGGCTCGGTAAAAACATACCCAGCCATTATAAGGCTCGGTAGAATCGTACCCGGCCACGTGGAGCTCGGTAAAACCCAACTGATCAGTCGTTGCACAATAGGTGTCGTACTCGACCGACTATAGCGCGGCTCGGTAGAGTAAAATAGATACATATATATAATGCATGTTTGACTCCTGGAAACACCTTGTAGACTTTTCGGAGTGACGTAAGGTCGGTATCCTATGTACAACTTATTAGGACTAACTCTTCACTATGAAACTTATAGGAATCAGGAAGTACCAACAAGATTGATAACATAAGAATTAGAGAAGCAACATCAACATCAATCGTTCCATAAGAGGGGAAACAATGTAAGTACTCCTTAGCTTCTAAGAATAGAGTATCTTTGGAAGCTCGTTCATTACATTATGTTAATCGGAGTCGTGCAAATGAAGGAAAGGGATAGCCACACATACCTTGTATATACTTCCACAACGTCAAGCTATGCAAACGTCACGACTCCTTAGTCTACAATAGGAGAAATGACATTATCGTTAACGTTTAAGCGTCGCAACTATTATGTACCAATCACAACCTATTTTGTGATGAAACGGACAGCACCTCCCCTATATATATGACTTCACACCATTCAAAACAATCACCAAACAGCCTAAAAAACATCAATAATAAACACATTGAGCCTCCCAAAACAATCCACACACAACCTAATCACATCATACATATGACGGCCACTATAGTCGCATCAAACGACCCAAAAATATTACGAAGAACTAGCAGACCACAACCCAACATATATATGGTGTTTCTCCACACCCTGCCTCCTCCAAAACTCACAAAAAAGTAATATAAAACGCAGCCCAACAGCAACACAAAACAGTCCACAAAACAGTCCGCTACAAGTGAATAACTTGAACTCACGGCTTCCGATCACCGTCCCGTGAGTTCTTACATGTATATAACGAATTACCATGAATTAACAGCAGAATAAATGTATGAAATATAGAAGTAAACTCACATTAATTGTTGGATAACTCAGCCTTTAACTTGGTTCTTCAAACTCTAGTGTTTACCCCCAATTTGAACTTGAAAGAGAGGGAAAATCAATTAGGGTTTGTGGATAATTTTTGGGAGGAATTTTGCAGGGTTTTAGGTCTAGTTATTTGTGAAATATAAAGAGGTATATATTGCAGAAGATAAGCCTTTTAATGGGCTCCTTTTCTGACCCGAAATTCCCTCTTTTGGGCCGACATTTAACCAAGTAGCTGACCTACCTACTTGCACCTAGCAGCTTGTGCAGTCTCAGGAAAATATCTATATCTCTCTATTCCAATGTCATATTGATAAACCATTTAATGCGTTGGAAACTAGACTCATAGATCTTCAATTTGGTGGGTATATCACCCCGTAATTCCAAGTATATTGGGAGAAATACTTAATAAGATTTGACCTAAAGTTTAGGTAAAACTATGAACCTAAGTTGCAACAACTTTTGTCGACTTTTGTTTCATAACTCGTTTGACTTCAAGAATTATGATACGGATATTATATGATTCAAATACCTTAAATCATGACCTCCTAAGTATACTAAGCATCTATAGGTTTACCCAAAAGTACGAGTTACATCATCCTTGATTCGTTTAACTTCTAATACTTGTTAATCACCCTTGTGCACCCTTGTATCACTTATGATTAATCGGATTAACTTTTTATCATCTCAAGGATAATTCCTTCTTGGATTTGTGTTATCTAACTTATGGCATGAACTAACGTGTGTGGATATGGGTTGTAACAACTGTGGCACTATACATCAAGAATGTCTAAGCAACGAAATGAGGGAAAATATCTAATATCACTATGAGAGTAGAAGGAGGCCCTCCGGATCTGCGGACGTGGTAGATTATACCTCGAGTCTCCTGTGTGCTGCTGATATCACCTAGAATGGGTATGTCCCGATGTACCTGGATCTGCACAACAAAAGTGTGCAGAAGACTAGCATGAGTACACCATGGCGGTACTCAGTAAGTGCCAAGCCTAACCTCGATTGAGTAGTGACGAGGAAGGTCAGGGCCCTACCGAGAAACAATAACATAATGATCAAAATAGTAATGAGCAGGAATAAGTAAGAATGAATCTGAAATAACAACAATGAATTAAGTACTACAATCGACTACGATTATCCAAATACAAGTAACTAACACAACATAAATTAAAATCAACAAGTCCAGGACCTATGGGAATTGAACCCACAATCCCTCTCTGTATCCAACAACTCAGGATCTACGGGAATTTAACCCGCAGTCCCAATATCAGTATCTCAGGGTCTCCGGGAATCGAACTTGCAGCGTGTCTCTATATCTCAGGATCTCTGGGAATCGAACCCGCAGTCCGTATCTCAATCAATATATCATTAACCTCCGGGTCTCCGGGAATCGAACCCGCAGCCCGTGTCTCTATATCTCAGGATCTCCGGGAATCGAACCTGCAGTCCCAATATCAGTATCTCTGGGTCTCCGGGAATCGAACCCGTAGCCCGTGTATATATCTCAGGATCTCCGAGAATCAAACCCGCAGTCCGTATCTTAATAAATATATAAATAAATTTTGGGTCTCCGGGAATCGAACCCGCAGCCCGTGTCTCTATATCTCAGGATCTCCGGGAATCGAACCCGCAGTCCGTATCTCAATAAATATATCAATAAACTTCGGGTCTCCGGGAATCGAACACGCAGCCCTTGGATCTCCGAGAATCGAACCTGCTGTCCACAAACAATACCACTTCGGGTCTTTGGGAATCGAACCCACAGCCCTTGGATCTCTGGGAATTGAACCCGCAGTCCACCAACACACACAATAAAAAGAAACGCACAGAGACATATTATATGCCTAACTACAACCTCACCAAACCAGTGCCAACAAATATCAAGAAGTTCAAGTAAGACAATTAGGTAATTAGACAGATAAATCCTATCTAATCATGCTTTTCTAACGAATATCAAGTAAATGTCACAATTTAATCAACTAAGAACAGAAATATCATGAATTGGACAAATCAAGTAAGGTGGGTTCCAATAATCTACACATGTACACGCCCGTCACCTCGTGTACAAGGCATTTAAATTAACACATAATAGTCTAGGGGTGAAAGTTCCCCCACACGAGGTTAGACAAGCCACTTACCTCGTCTCTGGTACAAAACCGCTAAGAGACAACTCTCTTGCCACGAATATCAGCCTCCACAGGTGTAGAATCTGATCAAAATCAATAGAAATATATCAAAATAGGCCAATTGGGTATTACCCAATCGAAACAATTCGAAATACACCCAAAACCACAAGTTGCCAAAACCCGACTTTTGGTACGCTTCTCGAAAAATTACAAAAGTTATATATTCGGGATCCTTATCTCAACACGAGTCTATGCGTATAAAATTTACCAAAATCGGACTCCGTTTGCCCATTCAAATCGACGATGTACCATACTTTAGGCCTAGGGCTAAAACCCCCCATTAATCTTCCATTAACAGTGAAATACTCAAGGATTTCATGATAAAATAACAAAATGAGGCCATGAAACTTACCTCCGATGATTACCCGATGATTCTCCAACAATTTCCCGTGAGTTTCTCTCCCTAGGACTCAAAAATGGCATTTTTGTGACTAAACACGCGACTGGTCTGCTTCTGGTTTTTAATTCACTGCCAGACGAATTAACCCTACGCGATCGCAGCCCTAGGCTCGCAATCGCGATGCACAGATCCTGGGCCACAGATTTTTACTCTACGCGATTGCATGGGCCTGGACGCGATCGCTGTGCTTAAACCAACAACCCTATGCAATCGTAATGAAGCAACCACGATCGCACTGCACGCGAACTCAACCTTACGCGATTGCAGACCTAACCTCGCGATCGCAGAGCTTTCCAACTTTGCCCTACACGATCGCAGACTCCACCTTGCGATCGCAGAGCTCAATATTTTCCTCTTACGCGATCGCATGAACAGCTTCGCGATCGCGAAACACAAAAATTCTCTGCAATATTGCAGCAGAAACAGCAGTGCATTTGGCACCAAAATGGTCCGTTTGGACCCGAATTCATCCCGAGGCCCCCGGGACCCCAACGAAAACCACCAACCTACTCAAAAACACGATACAAACTTTTTCCAATCATAAAAACATGTTCTTAAACACATAAAACATCGAATTATGGCGGATTCAAGCCTAAATTTTCATCTAAACTTCTGAAACCAACATTCAATCAAAAACCCGACCAAACGGTGTCCGAATGACCTGAAAATTAGAAGACATATCCAAAATCACATAACGAAGCTAAAAAATTGTCGGAATTCCATTCTGACCCCCAAATCAAAATCTCACCTATCGATCAGATTTCCAAAAATTTCAAACTTCGGCATTTCAAGCTTAATTGAGCTACAGACCTCCAAAATATATTCCGAACGCGCTCCCAACCCCAAAATCACCTAACGGAGCTAATGGAACCATCGAATTTCTGTTCCGAGGTTGTCTTAACACTGTTTCGAATACGAGCCATTTTTCAACTATAAATCTCTCATTTAGGGACTAAGTGTCCCAAATCGCTTCAAATTCTAGAACCGAACCTCCCGGCAAACCACAATAGCAGAAATGAACTTAGGGGAACAGTTAATTTGGGGATCGGGGCGTAAATTTCAAATACGACCGGCAGGGTCGTTACAAGAATAGGAAACAAAATTGAGATTTCATAACCATACACGAACGTTCAACAAACAGTAGAGTGAATTAACCATTGACATTTATTTCATAAAGAAACAGAAGTACAAGTTTAACAATATTAATTCTGAGTCCTAATTATCTATCACTAATTGAACTTAAATAATAGACTATTATTTCATCTACTTTAACAATGATACGATACTTAGCTATGCAAATTGAATTGTTATTAACTACTAGTTGTAACTCATGCTATTCTGGATTCGTTATTAAGCTAAATTGAATGACAAAGCATGCTGTATACTTGATTTACTCATATCGAATTGTCATTATCTAATTAAGTGAATTGAGTTAACATGGTTATTATTCAGATTATGAAGCTAGTATTAACTAGGTGAATTGACTTTACAAGTTAACCTGTTTTAAGCTAAATTTAGAGTGATTATGACTACGTGTACTCTACTCTAATATATCTATTACATTGTTCGAGTCTCACATATACCTAACTATTACAGTTATTCCTATCAAATTACAGAAGATCTAATTGAGAATTAACATAAAATCATTAAAAATACAGCGGAATATTCCATCCTAACAACTCATAGCATTTTCATTTTCTCAATTAGCTGACAGTTACATATCTGGACAAAAATGTGTACCTGATTCAGCAAAGGGAAACTTATAAGTCTATGATGCAAATGAGATGAATGATAGTCAGTGATCAACAGCAGCAGAATAATATAGAGCAAATCACAGCACAACAACAATAACAACCAAGTATGATCTTCAAAACCCAGCAAATAAGCAAGCCAATGAACAGAATTAAAAAATCCAATTGAGTCCAGTATATAGAACATCAAAAGATCCTAGTTGAATTCCATAATTTGCACTCGACTTCACTCAGAAATTTTTCTCTCTATCTATGGTGTATAACTCTTAATTTTGTATTTCAGAATGTTTTCTCTCAATTTCTAGAATCCAGCCCTTTTTCAGGCTAAGTGACAGCCTATTTATAGGTGTTTTGGGTGAAATTTTGAGGGGGAAATTCAAAAATCTTATTATAAGTTTCTTCCCCTTAATTCTCTTATTAATTACAGTTTGATTCCTTATTTCGGACTCGAAATGCCTTCCAACCCTTGCTGGAAAGTTCTAGGGAATTCTTTTGCCTTCTTTTAAGGGCATATTACTATGGTGCCCTCACTTGCTAAGGATTATTACAGTTATGCCTTTTTACTAGGCCTGTTTTACCCTTTATTTTGTGTCTAATTATAGAAATACTAAGCTTGAAAGTCTGTTTTGTCCCTATAGGCTCTATTAAATTCTCATTTATACCATTTATTATTCCTTTTATACCCTTAATGCTATTTGTTATTTACCCGACCTGTTAATGGTCAAGGTATTCTAGGTTTGTTACCTATTTAACTACTGCCCAACATCTTCTAAATAATTTAACACTTGGCCAGATTTTAACTCAACAACCTTTTTCAATTTTAGCCTATTTAAGATGTAACCCTTTTATTATTACTTAACTAATCAGAATTAGTTTACACAACTAACCACTCTAATGTTTCAGGAATAGCCAGACTAATTACACAATCCTAAGTTATTTCAGTAATAGCCAGATTAGGTCACTTTCAATAATAGCCAGATTACTAATCACACTTGTCTATTACAGCTATAACTAATACCACAAAGCACAATAGGATTTAACATAGTCTAACATATGAATCAATTGCAAATATAGCCAATTTATGTTGTTTTGCACACATAGCCCCAATAAAAAATAATTCATCCATTAACCAGAACTCGGAGGGAAATTTGATAATGGTTGAATCCCAATTAACTAAATTACAATTTCAGACTTAGGCACAGTGAACAAAGCACACATACAGAAACATATTCGAAATAGGATTCATGTGTTGACTTATAGAAAACCCTAAGGAGCTAAACATATCAGTTATGTGCCAAGAACATGATAGATGAGATAGGCTAATGGTAGAAACCCTCAGAAAACTAACAAACAAGAATATGCAAAAGACCAAATGAACAGTCAAAAGCATGCTAGAACAAAGAAGTCTTTTGAAGACAATCAAACAGAAAATGTGCAAGAGATTCAAAATAGAGAAATTAAAAGACGAAATAAGCAGAAAACATGCCAGAAAACAAAGAAGGCAGATAAACAAAAAACATGCAAAAGACAAACTTAAGATAAGAGCACTGAAGACAAGAAACTTAGCTTCGCAGGATTTGTCTCCTGTTCTTTTTCCTTTTTCTTTATTTCTTTCTTTCTTTTCTTTTTCTTTTCTTTTTCTTTTTTTTCAGCCTTCAAGACTTCAGAGACTTGGAGTCTGATTTTTTCCAGTTTTGCCTCAAATAAGTCTACTTTTTGGGTTTTTAGTGAGAGAAGGGTGTTTTGGGTGTTATTGGAGTGTATTTGGGGTGGGTCGTGTTTGAGTGTTCGCCGGAGGTAGGGTTCCGTCAAACTTCTTTGGAATATTCGATCATTTCCAGGGTGATTCAAAGGAAACCAACTACATAGGGTGAAATATCCACTCATAGTGGTCCTAGGGTGTTAATTTGGGAGGCTGGATCATAAGTTGAAGGTCACCGACAAAAGCTCCGGTGATCGCACTTTCAAGAATAAAGGGTTTTCTGGTTTTTTAAGGTTTTCAGGAAGGTTTTGGTGAGAAAGAGAGAAAGAAAGAGGTTTGCGATTGATTTGTGGCCGAGACGGCCATAGATTCTGGCCAGTCTCCATTGGAGACGATGAAGAGATGAGGGAGAAGACGACGGAGAAGACGACGGAGAAGGCGTCTAGGGTTGAGCGTGTGTAACGTTTTGTCTCTAAACTGAGAGACAGGGTTTATATACTCCCTTGGGGCTGGGCGATCCTGGAATTTGGCATTTTTTATCAATGGCCATGATTAAATCCTTTTAGACGCCGTCGTTTCGTATTATGAGAGATTCATCAGTGTCCGTTTGATCAATTTATTTGGACGGCCAAGATTGAAGTTTTTTAAACGACGCCGTTTCTTTCATTTCAAACCATCTACATGGTCTGTTGGATAAATATCTCAATGGTTGAGATTAATAGCCCTCTACGTAGTCGTTTCATTTGGTCTTTGGACTATAACGACCAATTCATTGGGTTGTTTACACTTTAGGCCAGTATTTTGAATTGTGGCCCAATTTTATTGTATTTACTTGTGTATTTAGCTATTTCTTTGTATTTTCCTTTTGTATTTTATTTTTTATTTTTGTATTTATTTTCAATTATTGCTTCTCTTTTATTTTCCTATTTTTTCTAATTTTTCTGGTATTTTTATGACATTTTTTGCTATTTTCTTTAATTTTCCTGTATTTTTTGTTTTTTTGTTAATTTTTTTTTAATTTCCTTATTTTGTGACATTTTCTAATTAACTATTTTATTATAATTTTTAATTTCAAATTGTTTCAATCACAATCACACAATTTATTTCAATTAAACACATAATTGCACATCAAAAATCTTATTTATTTTAATATTGGAATTTATTTACTTAGGGCAAAAATCACGTGCTCACAGCCCCCACCTGGATAACAAGGGAATATTTTCTGTATTTTTGATTTTTGCATCAGGCGCCCACCTGGATAATACGGGAATATTTCTGCGTTTTTAATTTCTGTTCAGGCGCCCACCTTTATAACAAGGGAATATTTTCAGCATTTTTTATTTCTGTTCAGGCGCCCACTTGTATAACAAGGGAATACATTCTGCAAAATAATGTTTTTCTTTTCTAACAAAGTAACATCATGATATATTGAAAGCCCCATTTTGGGGCGAAGGAAAAGTTTTCTTTATTTTTTGCAATAAGCAGGTACCAACCCGGAGAACGGTGAAACGCATTTTGGAGTCATACAAGCGGAATAAAGCAATATGTTTGAAACAAGTTACAAGTAAAAGATTTATTGAAGAATTGAAGATGCAAATAAAGAGCAAGATGCAAGATGAATGATCAAGGCAACACAAGATGCAAGACATAGACAGGACTTTTTGTAATTCGTAAGACCATAGCTTAGGATAGTTTCTTTATTTTTCTTACCCCGGTATAATAAGGAGTTTGTCAGCAATAACAGCAATAACAACAAAAGCAACAACAACGGTGAAATCACAGTTTCCTTGATAGTTTCAAACTACCAGACATTCCCGAACTACACTGACCTGATTCCTGTATAGCCTAGGATTTTTAGGCAACCTCTGAAGCATGGTGCGGTCAAAACTTTTCAAAAATGCTTCATATGGAAGATGCGAGTGGGCCAAAATCCCTCATTACTGCTCACTTGTCTTCGCACTGAAATTCTTCGTGTTCCCGAGCAAAAAGGTACAGCTGTGAGCACGTGATTTTTGCCCTAAACAATTGAATTCCAAATTATAAAATACAAAAATAATTTCTTGTTTACAAATCGTTTTGAATTGTGTGTGTGTGAAATACTAGTGATTGTTAGTTGCTAATAATAAATTCTTAAATGAAAATATAAAAAGAAATTAATTAGAAAAATGTCACAAAATTATAGAATGAGTACTAGGAAATTGAAAAATAAAGCAAAAAATACAAAAATATCGAAAAATCAAGGAAAATACGAAAAATGGAAAATAAAAGAAATATATCAGTTGAAAAATAGGTACAAAGGAAAAGTACAAAATACAAAAAAAATACAATAAAATTTAATAAAATACAAGTTAAAAATAACAAAAAGCACAAAAAATACAATATATAATACTAATTTGGGCCATATACAAGAAATACATAGCCCAAAACAAAATTACACAGACCAGCCTGCCCTGTCTCTGAACAAAACGACACCGCATAAGTGGTTAAATCTAAGCCGTTGGTGCAACTGATCAATGGACCATAAAAGGCGGTGCCTTTCTTAATAAAACGACGACGTCCATAGAATCAATCTCAACTATCCAGTACACTTGATCAAACGGATGAGGCCAGGGTTCCACTTAAATGAAATGACATAGTTTAAAACATTCAATCTCAACCGTCTAGTATCATAATCTAACGGACCTAATGAAACCCTTCATTAAATTATGCGAAACCTTTTTGAGGTCAAATGATCCTGGCCATTCATCTGATCAAATCCAACGGCTGTGAATCAATTATATCATTTCAATATATATATCTACCCTCCCCGTTCAAATCCCTTCATTACATACACACACATCCGTATACTAAACCTTAGCCGCCCTAGTCTTCCTCCTCCTTCCCCCGTCTCTCATGGAGACCACCGGAGGTCAGCCCCATACCTTCGTCTTCGGCTCAGGCCAACTCCTAAAACACCCCTCCACACCTTCAAACACCCTTAAACACCTTTTAAAACTTAACAATCTCCCCCGGTCTTGAAATTACGGTCGTCGGAACCCTAGCCGGCAACCACCAAAGTACGAACCAGTACCCTAAATTAACACCATCTGACCGTCTTTAGATGATCTACCACCCTGCCAAGGTGTCTTCTCTCGAATCTTCCCCTAACCCTTCGAATATTCGAAAAAGCCTCACCGTAACCCTACTCCGACGAGTACCCAAAAACAATACCACTCTCAAAACCTTTCCCCAAGTCCCCAAACCCCTCTCACACACTCAAATCAAACCCCCAAGGCCCTATTTGGAAGATCTGATGTTCAGGAGACCAACAGTCTCTAAAACTCTGAAAAATCAAGAAATTGAAAAGAACGAAGAGAAAAAGAAGAAAAGAAAAAACTAAAAGGAAAAAGAAAGGGAAAGGCCTTTAAAAAGATAAGTACCCTACCGTGTTCATTGTTTTTTGTTTGAACTTGTTTTAGTCTCTTTATGTGCTTATCATGCTTAGAACTTGAATCTATCCCTATGCATGTTTCTACCTTTGTTTTGTACCTTGATTCGTACTTGTTCATACGAGCCCTGAATCTCATTTCATACATGGCTGGAATCATTTAAGTGTTCTTAGGTTCTGATATTAGCTACTTCTAAATCATGAGCTAATTAGCCGTCTTTATATGATTCTTTAGAATATCCTATCTCGATTAGGGTTTTAATTAGTTGGAATTCAACCATTATCAAATTTTCCCTCTAAATTATGATAAATTTGAAGTTAAGTCGTGATTAGGGTTACTCTTGCAAAACAACATGAATCTGGCTATATTTGCAATTTGATTTGTATGTTAGTTTCTTCTGAACCTCAGAATGCTTGTGAGTACTTAGGTTATATGTACAAAAGTTTTGGTGGCTATGTTTGCAAACTAAGTATGAGTTCTGATTATTTGCTATCTTTGTAATGTGAGCACGTGATTTTTGTCTTAAGCAATTAAATTCCAAAATATATAAAATAATACAAAAATGATTTTTGTTTACAATTAACTGAGTTAGTTGAAATACCAGTATTTGTTTGAAAATAAAATTGAAATGAAAATACAAAAGAAATTAAATAGTAAAATATCACAAAAAAGTTAAAAATTAGAAAATTAAGTAAAAATGCAAAAAATACCGGAATATATAGAGTAAAAATACCAAAAAATATCGAAAAATAAGGAAAAAATGCAAAAATGAGAAGTAAAAGAATTATAAAACAAGTAGAAAGTAAAATATACATAAAAAAACACAAAAACAAAATACAAAAATTAAATAAAACACAAATAAAAATGCAAAATATAATATTAACTTGGGCCAAATATATATACAACCGAATACAAACTACACAAAACGAGGCCCAAACGAAGTAAACCCGGTCTGCCCAGTCTTTAAACCAAACGATGCCATCTAATACACCAAATTTGGGCCGTTGATACGTTTGATCAATGGACTAGGTAAGGCGGTGACTTTATGAATAAAATGACGTCGCCTAAGACAATTAAATCAAGGTCGTCCATCTCTTTAATCTAATGGCCGAGACCAGTGTCTCAATTAAAGCCAAACGACGCCGCCTAAGCAATAAATCATAACCGTTCAATCATTTAATCTAACGGACTAGATGAGAGTCTCATTAAAACGTACGATGTAGTTTTAAGGGCCAAAGGATCTTGGCCGTCATCTAATTAATTCTAACGGTTGAGAAGCAATAACATAGGTTTAGTATATATCCCCTAAACCCCCGTTCATTTTTCATACACACACATATATCTCTCATTACACAAACCCTAGCCGCCTAGGTCGTCTTCTTCCTCTCCTCTCCAGTCTCCCATGGAGAGCACCGGAGACTATTACAGTCTCCGTCTCTGGCCTAAGACCATCCCCCTAACACCCTCCTCACCACCAAATAACCCTTAACCCCCATTAATCCCGACCAAAAAACCAACAGTCCTATTATTGAAAATCCAGTTGCCGGAACCCTAGCCGGCGACCACCCAAGGTATGAACCAAGGTCTCAAAATAACACCATTAGACCACCTTGAGGTGATCTACCACCCTATCTAGGTGGTTTCCCTCGAATAAGCCCCAAACCCGTCGAATATTCAAAAAACACTCACCGGAACCCTACTCCGGCGAGTACCAAAAACAAACCAACTCCCAAAAGATAACCCAGGCCTCCAGACTACCTCTCACAACTCAAATCATACCCCAAAGCCTGTTTGAAGGATCTAGCACTCAGAAGACTAAAAGTGTTCGAAGCTCTACAAATCAAGAAAAGTGAAAAGAACAAAGAAGAAAGAAATAAGAAAAGAAATAAAGAAACAGAAAAAGAAAAAAAGAAAAAGCCTGAAAAAGCTAAGTATCCCTCACCTTTGCTTTCATTCAGTGATTTTATGTGTTCTGAAGCTTGCTTCTTTACATGGCTATCATGCTTGTCTGAATCTGTTCCTATGCATGTCTAAAATATGAATCTATCTCTGCTTTGAATTCATACTTGTTCATGCGAGCGCTGAATCTCATACATGCCTAAAATTATCTTAGTGTTCTTAGGGTTTTGATATTCACTACTCATGAATCATAAGCTAAATAGCTAGTTTTATGTGATTGTTTATTATATTCTGTCTCGATTGGGTTTTACTTAGTTGGAATTCAACCATTATCAAATTTTTCCTCTAGGTTCTGATTAATTGGAAGTTAATTCGTGATTAAGGGTATATGTGCAAAACAACATGAATCTGGCTATATTTGTAACTTGATTTGTATGTGAGTTCATTCTGAACCTTTAAGCGCTTATGTATACTTAGGTTATGAGTATAAATGTCTTGTGGCTACGTTTGTGAGTTAAGTTTGGGTATGTTCTGATTAGTGGCTATTTGTAAAAGTGGCTAATAATGAAAAGGCTGTAGTCTGAAACTGATTAAGTCTTAAAGGCAAGGATTAGTGGTTATTTGTTAAAAAAGTGCTAGCCTAGTCCTGCCAGACTTAAGGCAGGTCGGGTAATAATAATTAAATACAAGGGGTAAAATGGGAAGGGTAAATGGCATTCTTGTGGATCAAATAGAGCATATAGGGATAAAAGTGACTATAATGTTTGGTATATCTGAAATTACTTAGATAATAAAGGGTATACTAGGTAGAGTTAAAAGGGATTTGTGTAATAAACCTTAGCAAGTGAGGGTAATTGGGTAAAAACTGCCTAATAGAACCCAATAGAACTGCCCAGAACCTTCTAGCAGGGGCCTTAGGGCAGTTTGATACATTTTGAACAGACCATTCTGTAATTATTTGAAAAAATAAGGGGAGGGAAATACAATTATTTTATTTGAAATTCCCCCCAAAATACCTCTATAAATAGGCTTCTAATAAGCCTGATAAAAGGCTTAGACATTGATTGGCAATTAAGGGTTCAACACATATAGAAGGCTGGATTTTGAAATTTATAGATTAAGTACAGATTTTCAAATTGAAAAATTAGAAAAAGATGATTAACTCGAGTGTTATTCTGGGAATCTCTGTGGGTTGTTTCTTCACTGGTTTATCTCGACTTTGCTGGGCTCTCCAATTTTGCTTGGGTTGATTTGCTGGGTTCTATATTTTGGAGTTTTGGTAGTTGTTGCTGTGTTGATTCGTTTTACTGCTGTTGCTATATCGTTGTTGTTGTTGCTGATTATTATTCTTCTCCAACTCTAGACTCGTCAATTTGTTACTTGAACCAGGTACACTACTATGACTTGAAGTTGTAAATGAGCTACTGATAATAGGTGAATTTGACTATATTTATGCCCTAAATAATCACACTTTATTATTGTTTTGATATTGTTTATGATGATAAAATGATTTTATTAGTAGTTTTAGTGTGTTATAGGTACACATGAGCTAATGAAGACTAAAAGAGAAAGTTTTGGAGTCAAAAGATGGTGAAAAAGGCCAAAGTTTGGTACAAGTTAAGAAATTATGCTGAAAATAGTCGGGAAGGTGTGATTCCGAGCTATATAAATGTTATGGCATGAATTTAAGTGATTTGGAGCTTTTAAGTCTGAGTAAAAGCTCAAGGAATTAATCTGGGATCGTGTTCGGGGGTCAAATTTGATAGTTTAGTACAAACGAAGACTTGATGAGGCATATTGCGCACTGTCTTGTAAATTGGACATAACGTTTTGCTCAGAACTCTATTTTGGCTCCATAATATATGGTTGGAAAGCTAACTCGAAGGTCTAATCTGTTAGTTTTTTAGTTTTTCCATATTACAAAAGGAACAGGGTGAAATACCGTGGTTTCACCGCGGAAGAAGAGGTCAGCTGAAGATTTTGAAGTTCAGAGGAGTGGCTTTTCCGTGGTCCATCCGCGACCGCGGACGGACCTCGGGCGAGGCCGAAAATTTGAAGGCTAAACTTGTCAAAACTTAAATTTTGTAACCTAAACCCTCTGTATAATGATAGGATTCGCCCAAGAGAGGCAAGTATTGTATTATTCACTACTTTTGCAAGAAAACTAGTAAGAGACAACTCTCTCAACATCTTTCTTTCTTTTACATTGAATCTTTGATTATGAATTCAATTATTATTCTTGTTTCCTTGATTATGAGTAGCTAATTCTTTATCTAAGGGTTTGATGGAAACTATTGAGTGATGAACTTCTAGGTTATGCGATTACAAATTGTTAACTAGATTTCTATTTGTTCAAACTTCATTCTTTTTATAGTTAATTGATAGAGCTCTCAATTAGATGTGCCTATTTAGTGTGCATAACATGGAAAAGAGTGCATATTTAGGTTTACTGTTGAACAACACCACACTTAGATTATTGGAGGAATCTATAATTTTAGGCGTAAAGGTGGGATTAGGAATAATAAAACCTTCGGTGCAATCTAAAGTGAACTATTCAAATTAAAGATTGCTAGGGTAGCTCGGGAGAGCTCACTAGTAAATTATTGTAGTTGCTCGGGAGAGAATTACGGTAAAAATAGCATTCGTGATTGATAGAATAATATTGACAATTTGTATGAGCATAAACAGAAGGGATTCCATCAATAAGGGGAAATCAATACCTTAGTCTTTCTCTATATTCTTTACCCAACATTCAATTCTTTCATTCAAGTCTTTAATTCTTGCAAAAGTCATTTGATAGAAAACCTCCACAAAAATATACTCAAAGTTTGGGAAACTACTTCAGAAGTGTTATTGGGTTTTGGAAGTTGTAGTTGATAGGTTAATTCCTTGTGGGATTGACTCTGGACTTAATTGACCGAATTATATTGACTACGACCGTTGCTTGGACGTGAATCGGCCGTTGATTGGAGAAATACAATGATAATCATGTTTAGCTTTATTTATTGTGTATTTGTTATTTCATTATGTATTTTAAAAGTACCTAGATCCTTGTAATTCATTTAGGACTTGATTGTAATAATTAGTGGACTGGATGTATGCTTTTAATTCGGCAATAGCAGTAGTGATATAAATGATAGGATAAATAAGCTAGGAAGTGAAGAATCACTTAAATCTAAGACTAAAACTGGTATACGTGTAGTTATATCATTTGGATTTGAAACCAGTATAAACTAGACATGAAGTATTAATATTTAGACGTTCTATTAATTCAATTTCGAATCTGGATCAGTTAATTGTAAAAGTATAAGTAGTTTCATACCTCAAACTATGTTACTGTTTGTAAATAATTAAGTTGATTTCGCTATGAATTCGTTTTGAGATTCTGCAACTTGATAATAGTAATTCGAACATGTTTAATTAAAACTAGAATACTGTTTTCTCTAGTTAAATGAAAAAATGATAAAAATGACTTTGCAATTAGTGTTCTTGTAACGATTTGCTATCAAATTCAATTAGTTGAATAATAGCATTGGTATAAATTACTGTGTTAGAGTTATTAGTTAACTAGAAGCGATTATATGAAAAACTGGCGATTACAAAAATACTTAGCTAATAATACTAGTTGTCACATGTTCATTAGTGCATTGTTCATTAACCATTATCATACCTCAAATATGAAGGATCTGGGCCTGTATATGAAATCAGGCCTTGATCAAAATGAGACGGCACTTATGCATGTAACGGAAAAAGGAAATAAGTATTGGGCTGCAGAAGCCCAGTACCTTTTTGCAAATCGCTTAGCCGGTTCGTGGTCCAGGCCCAGTAGTAAAATATGGCCTGGACGCTGATACACAATAATATTGAATTAATATGAAAACAATTATATTAGGATGAAAAAAAAAGTGAAATAGAGAATATAGCATGCTTTAGGAAGAACCTTTATAAAAACGGAGATGAGCCTCGCCAAATCATAAAGGCATAGTTGCGGGGCCCTCCATAATTTCCTATAAAAAATGTTAGAAATCGAAAAGATCGTTTAGCAAATTCCATGGTCTCTTTCAAATTAACAAGACGTAGACACCTTAGGGCACAATTTATAATAAATATACATTTCTAATACGGGTGAACATTTATGTGACCAAAATCCAAATCTCAGCGAAGCTGAAATGCATTAAAGTCGCAGGCGTACTGGTTGCGGTGTGACTTGAAATGTGTTTTCGCAATGTCGCAAAATACAAAACTAACAAAAAGAGGAATATCAATAACATTTGAAACCAAAGCATATAAGGAAATAAAATATAACAAATATGGCAGTTGAGCGACCGTGCTAGAACCACGAAATGCGGGAGTGCCTAACACCTTCTCTCGGGTTAACAGAATTCCTTATTCGGATTTCTAGTTTTGCGGACTGTTAGATAGAGTCATAATTTCCTCAGTTCGGGGTTAAACCGGTGACTTGGGACACCATTATTTTCCCAAGTGGCGACTCTAAAATTTAATAAAAAAAATCCCGTTTCGACTGTCCTTTAATTGAAAAAACTCCTTCCCCACTACTATTGTTATATCCCTTTCCAGGGTGTAATAGTAGATAGTTGGGACATTTTGGTAAGAAAGAGGAGGTGTGACAGCTCTGGCGACTATGCTGGAGTAAAGAAACCCAGAACTTCGGTTCAGGGTTTAAGAATTCGAGCTCAGTTAAATTGCTGTTTTGATTATATCTGATTTCAGTATATGCAATGATCAACATGTTATATGTTTACCGCTTTGATATTATGTGAACGGTATATATAAAGTTGTGCCGAAAAACCTTCTCTTCTTACCTCCGGGGATGTGCTTACTAGTTGAGACTCCCCTTTTTGTTAAGTCAATACCCAATAAGAGATAGAGGCCGGATAAGTTACCAAGCCGGACGATCCTGCGGGTCCCCGATACGTAGCCCCCTACTCGATCCGAGTTGTCCACTCGGATACACAGTCTAGTACCGTAAAAAAATCAGGATATTGAGCCTAGATTTAGGATGTTTATTTGCATCTTATCTGACTTAGGAGACTCAATACAAGGGTTGGGTCCGTATAGGACAGGTGACCCGGATATCAAAGATCGAGCATAATTATATGTTGCATTTATTTGTCCTAGATTATTATGCTGACCGGCTAAATACCTGAAAACAAAAAGAAAGAAAAATAGCAATTTTTAGAATCGAAATACCGAAATATTGACGAAACATTATCGAAAGTTTGAAAAAAGTCGGAACAATTTTGTCGAAATAATTGGTCGTAAAACAATTTGACCGAACTACGCAGGTTTGATTCTCATCACTAGGCGAGATACGTAGGCAACCCACGACGGGTCCAACCACCCTTTTCAAAAAAAAATGTGTGTTTATTTTTGTCAATAAAATCAAAGTGATGCCATTTTTTAAAATAGACAAATGTTCTGAAAGGACGCCGGAAGGCTGTTTGTGCAAAAATGGCCGCTTTGAAGTCATTTTTCTTTAAAAAAAATAATAGCCTTGAAATTTTCAAATGAAATATGGAAAAGGTTGACTCTTTTGAAATAATGAAAATTGTCCTTGAAAATATTTTGTTTTCTTTTGAATTAAATAAACCGCCTTTAATAAATGTGCAGGATGAACACAATACAAAATGAACCCTTTGCCCTAATGAACAAGATCCCTTTGGAGTTGCAAATGTGGTGGAATGATTTAGGTCAAGATGGACAGGATTGGGTCAACAAATATTTAAAAGCTCTTACTGGGCTGCTAAACATAGTATCTCGGGGTGATATTATCTGAGCTCTAGTTGCTTGCTGGGATCCCGCGCACAATGTGCTCCACTTCTCGGATTTTGAGCTTACTCGGACATTGGAGGAAATTGCTAACTAAATCGGAAAAGGCGAGGTTCCCTTAAAAGTCAAATATCCGGTTGCTCCAAGGACTATTACTGTGCATAGATTCCTCGATTCCTTAATGATCGCCAGAAATGTTCACAATGAATACTTGGTCCACGGGTTCTGCACTATGAACTTTATATACCGCAGATATGGCCACGTTGGAGGATTCAATGATCCAACAAAAAAACTCTACAGCAAAGCGAACCGGGCTAAGTGGGAGGAACACAGGCGTTTCGCCTTTATGTTAACCTTTTTTGGGGTTGATCGTATTTCCGAGGAAAGATGGGAATATCGACATTAGAGTTTCCGGAATTGCCAGTACTCTCGTTGTACAAGACAATAGTACGTTGGCACCAATGATAGTGGCCGATATCATCCGTGCTCTCATGCCCTGCAAAACGGGATAAGATTTCTTCGAGGGGTGTAATTTACCTCTTCAAATGTGGATGATAGAGCATTTATGCCGCCACCCTCAGTATTCAAGCTATGGATCTATAAGGCCATGTAAAATGTTTGTGCTTAAAACCTAGTAGTCGTGGTGTCATGGTATGGATAATGTGTTAGGAATGCATAGAATTCTTCGCGACTCACAAGCTCGCCTCGGTTCGGACCCTTGGTAGTGATTTAAGCTTCAAAAATCAAAATAACAAATTTTCCAGAAAATGTCGATTCTGCGGTCAGGAATCCGATCGCAAATCTGCCATACGGACCGCATTCCTACCGCAGAGCTTAACAGAATGTTTTCCAAAAATGGTGTTGAAAATGCGGTCAAATATGCGATCGCAGAATGGAAATGCAGACCGCAGATCCACTCCATAATTTCTCGAGAATGTTTAAGTGTCAAATCTGCGGTGCAATCTGTGACCGTAGAACAAGAATGTGGACCGCATTCTAGTCACATACCGTAATAGAACATGTGCAATTTTTGAGGCAATTCTACAGTCCATTATGCGGACCGCATGTTGATTCTGCGATCGCACATGCGACCGCAGAATTTACTCGGCCCAGATTTTTTATAAAATTTGACCCGACCACTTCTTTAATAAAACACCTTCAACCTTCATTTTTCTTATATCTTCTTAGAAAAATCAGAGAGAGGAAAGAGGGGTTCTTGAGAGAGAAGTCCAATTATCTTCAAATATTGTTCCAATCGTTTGGCCTGGAAGATCCTAAGGCAAAAATTCATCTTCCCCAAATCTAAGAGGTAAAAACCCTAGTTATTTTCCTATAATTTCTTAGTTTTGCAAAGGTAAAGAAAGAATTGCATACAATAGCTTCTGGAAATAGAATGTGATACTCATTGTCACACCTCCATTTTTACTACCCTTTTTTCCGAAGAATAATGTATACCCCGTTAATTACTAATACACCCTGGGATAGGATATAATAACAACATGGAAGGAGTTTTTCCATTTTAAGGACAATCAAAAGCAGAATTTATTTAGATTTTAGAGTCGCCACTTGGGAAGATAATGGTGTCCCAAGTCACCGGTTTAATCCCGAATCCGACGAAATTGACTCTATTTTAACAGTCCACGAAACTAGAAATCCGGATAAGGAATTCTGTTAACCCGGGAAAAGGTGTTAGGCACTCCCGAATTCTGTGGTTTTATCACGGTTGCTCAATTGTCATTTTTGACTTATTTGATTTCTTTATATGCTTTTACAAAATGTGAATGTCCCGTTTTGACATTTTTAACGATTTGTGACATTGCGAAAATGAATTTCGAGTCACACCGCAACCAGTACGCTTGAGACTTTAATACGCTTCTGCTTCGCCAGGATTTAAGATTTGAGTCACATAAATGTGCACACATTTTTAGGAATATGTATTTTAATTGTGCCAATAACGTCTATGTCTTATTATCTTTATGAAAGACCGTGAAATTTGCTAAACAGTCTTCCCGAGTCTAACATTCTTATTAAAGTTCATATGGGAGCCCCGCATATTTTTCATTTTATACGAGGCTCATCCCGTTATTTTTAATGTCCAAATCTATCAAGTACTATATTCACTATTTTTTGTTCTTTCTCCTAATTATATTATAATTTTTGGTATTTTTTCTCAATTTGATGTTATTTCGTCCAGACCAGCTATCCATTTCCAGGCCTGGATTTGTAGATTGTATTAACAGTCTATTACATGTAACTGGGCTTCTGAAACCCAGTATATACATGTATCATTATTCAGAGGCCCAGAAGTCAATTGAATCTGGGCCTGTGTTTTCGATAAGGCCCAGAACAGGCAGAAAAAATATAGAGTAGAGTTGAAATTTTATAACAATCAAATAAACATTCATTAGACAACAGAATAAATCAACAAAAGTCATTTTCATTTCATAAAGCTCTATAATACATGTTTATCAATACTAATTGTGGACTCTAATCACCAATTAAACTTTAACAGGATACTTAAATAGTGATGATAATACTAACAGAATAGGTTTGAACTATTATTAATTACAGGATTCTAACTTATATTTTGTAAGTTATTGTTAAACGAGTTTGAATGACAAAACTTCTTTAACCCATCTACTCATTTTTCTTTTATAGAAGAATTATTAGGTTATAACTAGCGAGTTTAGTTGATTACCCTATCATATTTTATACCAGTTTCACTAGGTGAATTAGATTTGTATATTAACCTGTTTCAACCTTCCTTTTTATTATACCTATCTTACCCTTTATTTTGTTGTTAATCACAAGAATACTAGGTATTAAAGTCTTTTCTATCCCTATAGGCTCTATTAAATCATCAATAATGCCATTTATTGTTCCTATTATACCCTTACTGTTTCCCTTTATTTACCCGACCTAATAAGGTCTGGGCAGGCTAAGTTTAATGCCTTATTTAACTAATGGCCAATGTCTTATAACTATTAAAGACATAGCCAGATTTAAACCCCAAACCTCTTTCAATTTTGGCCACTTTTAACAGACCCAAGCATATTGAAAATGTAACCCCTTTATTAATATTGAGTAACTAATCAGAAATAGGTTGCAAAACTAACCACTTAACATTATAACCAATTCATATCATTTCAGGAATAGCCACTTTGACAAACAATTTTAATTATCATCACTGAATAGCCAGACTTAATCATTTCAAGAATAACCAGACTTAATCATTTCAAGAATAGCCATATCTACTTTAAGAAACTAACCCTAGATCTTTACAGCTATAACCAAATCAAAAAAGCATCAGGATTCCAAATAGTCTAACAAATGAATCAGATTTTAAATATAGCCAATTCATGATGTATTACACACATAACCTTAATCGTAAATCAATTTCCAATCAACTAGAACTGAGAGAGAAGTTTTGATAATGGGGGGGTTAGGGGTAAAAGGTTTGATGGTGGTCTGAGCTGGAGACGACAAGGGTTTCAGGCCAGTCTCCATTAGAGACGAGAGGTTGAAGACGATGAAGAAGGCGGCTAGGGTTTGAGTCTGTGTATATGAGTGTATATGCATATGTAATGAACGGGAGATGGGGACTTATATATCCATTTAGTCTCATGTGATCCTGGCCTTTGTATCAGATGAGATCAATGGCCAGGATTGCTTCCCTTAAGACGATATCGTTCCATTAAATGAAAGGCCTCCTTGTGTCCGTTAGATGTTAAAACATGGACGACCAAGATTATTTTAAGATACTACATCGTTTAGTTCTTTATGAGACTTAAACCATCCGTCTGATCATTCCAATGAACGGTCAAGATTAACTTCCTATACGACGTCGTTTAATTTTCTATTACGCCACCTTGTGTGATCCATTGGATAGAATTCATCAACGTTTAAGATTAATTGGCCCTTATACGTCGTCATTTGGTTGAAAGCCTATACAGACGGCCAATCTCTTGGGCCTTTATACGTTTGGGCCTGTGTATTTCACTTTACAGCCCAAATTTATTGTATTTTTGTATTTTTCTTGTATTTTAGTTATTTTCTTGGTATTTTTCTTTTGTATTTCATTTTCTCTTTTGGTATTTATTTCCAATTTTTATATTTCTTTTATTTTCCTATTTTCCTATTTTTCTTGTATTTTATGATATTTTTGCCATTTTCTTTTGTTTTTCCTGTATTTTTGTTGATTTTTCTAATTTTCATATTTTTTTGTGACATTTTCTAATTAATTCCTTTGTAGTTTTAATTTCAAACTTATTTTAACAACAAACACACAATCACTTCAGTTAAAACACTCAATTGCACATCAAAAATCTTATTTTTATATTCATATTGGAATTTGTTTGCTTAGGGCAAAAATCATGTGCTCACAGCTGCCCCTCTTTGCTCGGGAACACGAAGAGTTTCAGTGCAAAGATAAGTGAGCAGTAATGAGAGATTTTTTCCCATTGACATATTCCGTAAGAAGCATTTTGAAAACTTTTTGACCGCACCCTGCCTCAGAGGTTGCCTACATATCCTGGGCTAAACAGGAATCAGGTAAGTGTAGTTCCGGAAGGTCTGGTAGTTTGAAACTACCAAGACTTGCTGTTGCTGTTATTGTTGCTATAATCACTGCCGAACTCCTTGTTACACCGGGATAAAAATGAAAATAAAGAAGCTATTCTAAGTTATGATCTTCTGAATTACAATAAATCCTATCTATGACTTGTCTTCTTGCGTTGCCTTGCTTTTCCATATCACATTTTGCTTTTTATTTGCATCTTTTTTTTTGTGAATTTTTTTATTATTTCTTGTTTTTGATATACTGCACCTATCCCTTCATGTGACTTCGAAATGTGTTTCTTACTTCCATGTTGATACCTGTTAAAAACAAAAACAAAAATAAAGAAAACTTTTCCTCTGCCTCAGTATGGGGCTTTCCATGTGTTATGGTGTTACTTACGTTAGAAAAATAATTAAAAATGCAGAAAGTATTCTCTTGTTATATAGGTGGGCGCTTGAACAGAAAATAAAATGATGAAAAGTATTCCCTTGTTATACAGCTGGGCGCCTGAACAGAAATTCAAAATGCAGAAATGTATTCCCTTGTTATACAGGTGGGCGCCTGAACAGAAATTAAAAATGCAATAATGTATTCCCTTGTTATACAGATGGGGGCATGAATAGAAATTAAAAATGCAGAAAAATATTCCTTCATTATCCAGGTGGGCGCCTGATGCTTGAAATAAAAATGCAGAAAATTATTCCCTCTGTAACGACCCAGCCCGTCGTTACGGGAGTTATCGCCCCATTTTCTCCATTTAATACTTCAATATGCTAACTTATATGTGTTTGGAAAGTTAGAAGCAAATCGGAGGGAATTTAGATAGAAATAAGGCCATAAATCTCTTTATTTGAAGAACAGGTTGGAAAAGTCAACCGAATATTAATCGATGAGTTAGACAGCTCGAAATGGAAATCTGATGATTTGACTAGTTTCGGGGGATCATTTATGACTTAGGAGAGCAATCGGAATCGAATTCGGAGGTCCGGTGTAGTTTTAGGCTTGAATTGGCTAAGGTTGAATTTTGGCAAAATCCGAATGGTAGGTGAGATTTTGATCCGGGGCTTGGAACAAAATTCTGAGAGTTGCAGTAGCTCCGTTAGGTGATTTTGGATATGCGTGCAAAATTTCAGGTCATTTGGAGGTGTTTAGGTCGAGTTTTAGATCAAATGCAAGTTTCGGAAGTTTTGGAAGAACGTAGGCTTGAATCCGATGTAAATTTGGTGTTTTGATATTAGTTTTGGTGTTTTGAAAGTGAAACTAAGTTTGTATGATCATATGTGGCATGTTAGTATGTTCGTATGAAGTCCCAAGGAGCTCGGGTGAGTTTCAGATAGGTTTGGGTTGCGTTATGCTCGTTTTTCTTATGCTTCGACATCGTTTCTTCAAGCATAAATGATATCATATTGAACAAATGAGCTTGGATTATTGTTTTGAATGAAGAACTAGATCCGTATCGTAATTACGGACCCATAGCAAAAAGAATCATCGAATTTGGACATCGTATGAGGATTTTATGGCCATTTTACTAAGGCTGGCCAGATTTTCAGGTTAATGACGAAACTGCCCCTGACGGCGTATTAAAAACTTGCACTATTTGCAAACCTTAAAACCTACATATCTCCTTCATTATAAGGTCAAATTGAGTGATTCAAAAGCCTAAATTCATTAGAATTTCACAAGGAATCCATTGGGAGCAGTAAAACGCGTGAACAGTATACCTAGAACGAGCAGGTCGAGTTTTCTTCCAATTTTAGAACGGGAAGAAGCTTCTGAGGTGATTTTTAAGAGAGAAATCAATGGGTAATTGCTGGAGGTAAGTTTCTTGACTCAAAAACATGATTTTATGCTAGAATAAATACCAAAATTCCTGAAATTGGTAGAATTTGTGAAGAACTAGGGCCTAAATCATGCAAACGAATTTTTGGGTTTTGAAAGGCCATTCGAACTCCGATTTCGATAAATTTTATATGCACGGACTCGTGGAGAGACGAGAAATCTGTTGGTATGAATTTAGGAATTTTTCAAGAAGCGGGCCCGGGGTCCGGGTTTTACCAACTTGGTGTATTATTGCGTATTTCGTATAGATTGAATTGGGTTATGTTTCTTTGACCCGTATTTGATATAATTGTTGTGTTTGACTAGATTATACGCACGAGGCGGCAAATTTGAAGGGAAAAGGTATCGCGGACGAGTCTACGGCCGGCTAGAGGTGAGTAGTTTGTGTATATGGTAGCCTGAGGGTTCGAAACCCCGGCTTAGCACATTGTGACGCTAGTAGGGCGTGGCTCGCACCCCGTGGCAGGTGCGGGACTGATTGTGACTGGGGATTGAGACTTGGTTCATCCCGGATATGGAAAATATGCTATTAGTGATGGAAATACGCTGTGTTTGACATATTTATGGGTTGTAAGCCTTGTTTGGGGCCTTGTGCCGACCTGTAGTATCCCTAGGGGATAGTATTTATGTGATAGCTATACTTGCTTAATCATTGATCTCAGTCCTGGAATTTGAAATCACACTATTGAAATGTTAAGTCACCGGTTTTTGCAAATTAAATAAAAGTTAAAGTACTTTTCATAAATTATGAACTCGGAACTGGAATTAAGAAAAATGAACTGTTCTTGTGACTTATCTGATTTATGTGGACTGAGGATGGATCGGCCTGCATGCCGCAGCGATATATATGAGGATCGGGCTGCACGCCGCAGCGGTTGATATGAGGATCGGGCTGCACGCACAGTAGTATTGCGCTTGGGCTGTAGGAGCTCCTCCGGAGTCTGTACACACCCCCAGTGAGCGTCGTCGACGTTAAATGGATCGGGCTACACGCCGTAGCAGTTATGTGCATTGCATTGCATCTTTATTTGTTTAGTTATTCTGTGGTAGCTATATTGTACTGTTGATGCTAGTTCGTAGGAGATTCGGACTGTAGTTTAGCTTCATATTGTGGTATTCTGTGGATTTCCTGCTTTCAGCTATTAATATATACTTTTTACTCACTGAGTACTTAGTACTCACCCCTATTCCCCGCACCTTTGTGTGCAGATTCAGGTACACATGAGGGTTAGATGAGCACTTCAGCTTATATCAAAGTTATTCGAGTTGCTAAGGTAGTTGCCGACGTTCACAGAATCTAGCTTCTCTTTCCATTCAGTTACTACTATATGTTTTAGACTTGCGTATTTCATACAGTATTTCTTATCTGATCATGTTTAGAGGCTCTAGACTCGTGACCCTAGATCTTTGGGTGATTATTCAGTTTAGTTTTATTGTTGATAATGATATCCAGGTAAATGATTTGAGCTTCATGCTCGGGATGAGAGTGTAAATGGTCGGGCTTGCCTAGCGGTTGTGTTGGGCGCCATCACGACCGGGATTGGGGTCGTGACAAGTTGGTATCAAAGCCTAGGTCACTAGGCCTCATGAGTCTTGAGCCGGTTGGTAGAGTCTCGTGGATCGGTACGGGGACGCCTGTACTTATCCTCGGGAGGCTGCAAACCTTTAGGAAACACTTCACATTTCTTGGAATTCTTATCGTGCGTACTTGATTCAGCTTGAGATATAATTTTTGGAATTGTTTCCACACGTCTGTGTACGCTTCGAGCGCTCGGTAATATAATTGCCTTGAGGTTTGTGATTCCCTGATCGAGGGGCGAGATATAATCTCTACGAGTTCATGGTGGGCCAGTCGGGAGGACTTGAGGCCAGATCTTTGTCTATGACATGAGCACCAAAGTGCTGATTTTACAAAATAGTATTATGAAATTTCGTGTGATCGGTATTGTTCCTAACTGTGGAAATGGCAGCTTAATAGTGTACGAGCTGTCAGGTGTTAGATCCTTATTGTAATCTATTGTGTAGCCCCGAGCTACGGGCGTGGTGAATATTTATCATATCTCTTAGTTGGAAGGTAAAGTGCCTTACGTGTAGTACAACGCGTTTAGACGCAGGAAGACTAAAGTGATTATGCTATGTGTATCCCGGTGGAAGGTGTTGTACTGAAATACTAGATTGAGGCAAGGTAGGTGGGTCGATTCTGATGTGTAATTGAAGGGTATTTGATATATGTTATGATTCGAGCGGGTGCAACGCATGTTCAAGTATTAATTGTGATAATATGATTCGTATAGTAATGAGATTTAATGTTGTTGAAATGCATTGTGATGTCTTGTTGAGTTGTGGATGTATTGTTAGAATGGTTTGGTGATTCTCTGGCAGGTGGATATGCCAATTTACAAAGGGAACTCTGCCAAAATTTTTGAAAAATTTGGGACTTAGAAAAGATTTCTGTCACCTAAAGAGAGTAGGCTTAACTGTGGTGTGTGTATAAATGCAAGAATTGCAGAACGGTTAAGGTCTCTGATGATTCGAGTCTCTGTCAAGACTTGTAAATGACTTGAGTTTAATCTCATTGTAACATTTTGGCATCACTTGAATAATAATGATATGAGTGGTTAAAAGTGCTTTGATGAATGGCTTCGAGCTAAGTTGGGGAGGTTGCTATTAAATAACTAATTGCATGGTTGTACGCTATGTGGGCACTGTCTTTAAGTATGTTGGGAAAATTCTGACAAGGTTATGGTGCTTCGTAGATGTGAAGAAATACTAGGATGTTTTGAACTACTGTTGGTAAGGAATGTTTGGTGTATAGAAAAGAAAGATAGCGAATTATACATGTAAGTAATCATGTTCTGCGATGTCAGAGTTCTAACAAAACACGAGTGGTTCTACTCAATAGGACAGTTGAATTACAGCTGAATAAGGGTGAATGATGCCCGAGAATGGTTTTGCAGTGTTCAAGATTTTGCTTGTAACAGTTAGGTGCCTTAAGATTTGTGTATGTGGCTAAAGATGGCGGTTTCGTTAGAGAAGATCAAGGCTTGTGTTATATCATGTGAAGGATGAGATTCTACGTATCCGTATTGGGAAGTAATGATAACAATTTAAAAATCGCGGAAAGTTCATCAAAATAAAGTGTGGTAGAATGTGGTACTTCTGGGAACACTGAGAGAGTATTCAGTGGCCTATGGGTCTTAGACAGTGTGGTCTTGTGTACGAGTCTTGTGTGGTAACATGAGTTGAGATAATGTAGTGCTACAGTAAAGGCTAGTACTAAATTTAAGATGAATGAGAAAGGAAATTGGGTAAATGGAGCAACTTGTTAATAAACCGAAACGGTATGATAAGGATACGATTAACTCCTGGTATGTGTCCGAAGTAATGAGTCTTGCAGATATGGTGCAACCAAGCTCTTGAGTGCTGGCAGTTGCGTAGCTCGATGTGGGTAAAAGGACTCAGTCCTGGTAGTTAAACTTACGCAATGAATTAGGAGAAAGAGTTTGTGATGTGTTCTATCGTGGTTTGAAAGGGAGTATATTTCAGTTGGTATGCAAAGCATGGAATGTGTAATGACTTTTCTTCTATATGGGATCATGAAGGTCCTTGACTAGTTGAGTGCGTCGATGTATGCGGCGTAGGAGAGGGATGGAAATTTTCCATGTTATCTTAGTGTGGTATGGTATATGCGATGTGTTATGGGAAGTTGATAATGGCATGTTCAAGGTTTTGGGATCAGTTCATAGTATACGGGAAGTCATTAAAAATTATTGAGCAGTGCGGGCAGCTGCAGGTGATCTAAGAATCGATCTTTCTGGTGATTAAGGGAAAAATGGTACTTCTATTCTAGTGATTTGGCAGGGTATATGGTCAAAAAGGGGCAAGGTAATGTAAACTGATAATATCTAGTGGTATGATGGTATTCTCTTGTTGGATCGAATGTGATGATTGAGTTGATGATGGCATAGGGAATTTTCTGAATGACTTTCGTGGTATGAATGAATGCTTGATGTGTGTTATGTATTCGTACAGTGGAGTGTGGGATCAGGCAATGTGATTCATGTGTTATATAGGTAATGGAGACTAGAATTTCTCGTAATCCGTCTATGCAGTGGTTGTATATCGAGTGTATCGGCATCGTTTGGCGATTAATGGAAATTGGAAGCCCTAATGGCTCTCTCTTAGTTTGATATGATGAATTTGGGGTAATGATACTTGATTTCAGACTGGTTGACATAAATCAGGTCGTCTAGACTAATATGATATGGACTATGTCGAAAATGGCACAAATTGCGTAGCAGAGTGCAGCAAAGTATGCTCCAGCAAGGTAGTTGTATCCAGGACCAGCGGACGACTGGTAGGTATTGCTTTGTCAGTTGGGTCTTCGCGGCGGATATCAGTGTAGAGGTCTCTACCATTAATTAAGTTCCGGTAATGAGGAACTTTGTAGGATGCATTTCTTGTGGCCGAGCTTGAGGCTATATATGTTTGTCGTAATGAGCAATTTGACTCGATGTGCATTTCCTTTTTGCGAGATTTATGCATGGATCGGGTGGCACGCCGCCACAGGTTATTTGGATCGGGTGGCATGCCGCCACAGGTATGGTATCTGGATCGGGTGGCACGCCGCCACGGGTATGTCATTTTGAGCAAGTTGCACGCCACAACCATGTAATATGGAGCATAGTATTTTTTTTCTATAGGTTACCTTGCGTACTATAATTCCTAGTCTCTGAGGAAAGTCAGTGTTGGGTGTCGCTCGGCGACTGGCGCATCGGTTGTGTCCTTACAAGATTTGATGGCGTATATTAATTGTTTCACCGTGGGTGAGATTGATTGCTTGAGTTTAGACCTAAATCTGTGCGTGGCTGACTGTTTTGAGCATGGTGACTTGAGGTGCTTCAGGAGTAATAGTGTTTGGATGGAATCATGAGCCGTGGCAAGGCCACGTGAAGTTATGACCTTTCGAGGAGGATTCAAGTACTCTAATTCTATGATGTGAGACAAGATCTCAGTTATGTGTTGTGACGGTATTGAGGAATTTGAATTACAGCTCCTTGTTTGAGGTAGTTGTCATGATTTGAGTATGTTCAAGAGTTTCTTATTGGAGCCTGTGTTGTGCTCATTATGGCTTAGGCCGGTGTTGAGGTGTCATATCACCAGTGCGGTGTGTCATAATCGGAATGATCGTTGGAGCCATTAATGAGTGCGGGCATATATGATTTCAGTTGGTTAGAAAGGAATACATCGAGGTTTGGCTCCGAAATATATTGTAATGTCGGTCAAAAAGGGAAATGGATTCATGAATGGATGACCTGAGAGATGGATTCGATATATCGTGTGTTCGGTTGCCTTGGGCAACATACATGAAGGTGTTGGAATAAGACTTTAGCTAACGAGAAAGGTTTTTCGGTAATATTTGGTTATCGTGGGAAATTGTTGTGATTAGAGGGCATCATATCGAGTGATTGAGTTGTTTGGTACACCATAAGATCTCACCTGGAGTGGCGAGTATGGGCTATTACAGTTGGTTCGAGTGTATTCTGAATATAGACGTGGGATTCAGATTTGGTATATGATTTCGGAGGTGCAATGTGGTCTATGTTTCAGATGGACTATGAAAGTTCAGCTATATTGTGTTATCAGACTTATGATGGATAGGGTGACGTGGTACCACCCCGCATATATGCTTGGTAAGGTCAGTCAGGTATTGGGTTGCTTCTAGTACAACTCTAGGTACGCTCGAGGACGAGCGTTTGTTTAAGTTGGGGAGAATGTAACGACCCAGCCCGTCGTTACGGGAGTTATCGCCCCATTTTCTCCATTTAATACTTCAATATGCTAACTTATATGTGTTTGGAAAGTTAGAAGCAAATCGGAGGGAATTTAGATAGAAATAAGGCCATAAATCTCTTTATTTGAAGAACAGGTTGGAAAAGTCAACCGAATATTAATCGATGAGTTAGACAGCTCGAAATGGAAATCTGATGATTTGACTAGTTTCGGGGGATCATTTATGACTTAGGAGAGCAATCGGAATCGAATTCGGAGGTCCGGTGTAGTTTTAGGCTTGAATTGGCTAAGGTTGAATTTTGGCAAAATCCGAATGGTAGGTGAGATTTTGATCCGGGGCTTGGAACAAAATTCTGAGAGTTGCAGTAGCTCCGTTAGGTGATTTTGGATATGCGTGCAAAATTTCAGGTCATTTGGAGGTGTTTAGGTCGGGTTTTAGATCAAATGCAAGTTTCGGAAGTTTTGGAAGAACGTAGGCTTGAATCCGATGTAAATTTGGTGTTTTGATATTAGTTTTGGTGTTTTGAAAGTGAAACTAAGTTTGTATGATCATATGTGGCATGTTAGTATGTTCGTATGCAGTCCCAAGGAGCTCGGGTGAGTTTCAGATAGGTTTGGGTTGCGTTATGCTCGTTTTTCTTATGCTTCGACATCGTTTCTTCAAGCATAAATGATATCATATTGAACAAATGAGCTTGGATTATTGTTTTGAATGAAGAACTAGATCCGTATCGTAATTACGGACCCATAGCAAAAAGAATCATCGAATTTGGACATCGTATGAGGATTTTATGGCCATTTTACTAAGGCTGGCCAGATTTTCAGGTTAATGACGAAACTGCCCCTGACGGCGTATTAAAAACCTGCACTATTTGCAAACCTTAAAACCTACATATCTCCTTCATTATAAGGTCAAATTGAGTGATTCAAAAGCCTAAATTCATTAGAATTTCACAAGGAATCCATTGGGAGCAGTAAAACGCGTGAACAGTATACCTAGAACGAGCAGGTCGAGTTTTCTTCCAATTTTAGAACGGGAAGAAGCTTCTGAGGTGATTTTTAAGAGAGAAATCAATGGGTAATTGCTGGAGGTAAGTTTCTTGACTCAAAAACATGATTTTATGCTAGAATAAATACCAAAATTCCTGAAATTGGTAGAATTTGTGAAGAACTAGGGCCTAAATCATGCAAACGAATTTTTGGGTTTTGAAAGGCCATTCGAACTCCGATTTCGATAAATTTTATATGCACGGACTCGTGGAGAGACGAGAAATCTGTTGGTATGAATTTCAGAATTTTTCAAGAAGCGGGCCCGGGGTCCGGGTTTTACCAACTTGGTGTATTATTGCGTATTTCGTATAGATTGAATTGGGTTATGTTTCTTTGACCCGTATTTGATATAATTGTTGTGTTTGACTAGATTATACGCACGAGGCGGCAAATTTGAAGGGAAAAGGTATCGCGGACGAGTCTACGGCCGGCTAGAGGTGAGTAGTTTGTGTATATGGTAGCCTGAGGGTTCGAAACCCCGGCTTAGCACATTGTGACGCTAGTAGGGCGTGGCTCGCACCCCGTGGCAGGTGCGGGATTGATTGTGACTGGGGATTGAGACTTGGTCCATCCCGGATATGGATAATATGCTATTAGTGATGGAAATACACTGTGTTTGACATATTTGTGGGCTGTAAGCCTTGTTTGGGGCCTTGTGCCGACCTGTAGTATCCCTAGGGGATAGTATTTATGTGATAGCTATACTTGCTTAATCATTGATCTCAGTCCTGGAATTTGAAATGACACTATTGAAATGTTAAGTCACCGGTTTTTGCAAATTAAATAAAAGTTAAAGTACTTTTCATAAATTATGAACTGGTAACTGGAATTAAGAAAAATGAACTGTTTTGTGACTTATCTAATTAATGTGGACTGAGGATGGATCAGGCTGCACGCCGTAATGGTTTATATGAGGATCGGGCTGCACGCCGCAGCGGTTGATATGAGGATCGGGCTGCATGCCGCAACAGTATTGCGCTTGGGCTGTAGGAGCCCCTCCGGAGTCTGTACACACCCCCAGTGAGCGCCGTCGACGTTAAATGGATCGGGCTACACGCCGTAGCAGTTATGTGCATTGCATTGCATCTTTATTTGTTAAGTTATTCTGTGGTAGCTATATTGTACTCTGTTGATGCTAGTTCGTAGGAGATTCGGACTGTAGTTTAGCTTCATATTGTGGTATTCTCTGGATTTCCTATTTTCAGCTGCTTTATATATTTATTACTCACTGAGTACTTAATACTCACCCCTACTCCCTGCACCTTTATGTGTAGACTCAGGTACTCAGAAGGGATAAACGAGCACTCCAGCTTTTATCAGTATCTATCCGAGTTGCTGAGGTAGCTGCTGGAGTTCGCAGAACCTGGCTTCTCTTCTTATTCTATTTTTCTTTTGTATATAAATTATTCGGACTTTAGTATTTGGTCTAGATGTTGTTATCCGATCTTGTTTAGAGGCTCCAGACTCGTGACCCTAGATCTCTGGGGTGGTTATACAGTTATACTTTATTGTTGACATAAATATTCAGGTAATTGATTTGAGCTTCATGCTCGGGATGAGAGTGTAAATGGTCGGGCTTGCCTAGCAGTTGTGTTGGGCGCCATCACGACCGGGATTGGGGTCGTGACACCCTCATTATTCAGTGGGCGCCTGAAGCATGAAATAAAAATGCAGAAAAACAAATTCACTTCCGATCGCTCTCCTAGCTCATAAATGACCTCCCGGAGCTGACCGAATCATCAGAATTCGATTCTGAGCTCTCTAACTCACAAGTCAACATCCAACTGACTTTTCTCAACTATTCCTTCTTCTAAGACACTATTTGCCTCAATTTCAACCAAACTCAACTCGGATTGACTCAACTTACCTAACATGCATATTGCAACATTAACAAGCATATAACGGGGATAACGGGGTGATAACTCACATGATGACAGGCCGGGTCATCACAGGTAAAGCGGGTTTATTTTAGTGGCTCCTTCCCACATTATCCAGGTGGGCGCCTGATGCATGAAATAAAAATGCAGAAAAATATTCCCTCATTATCCAGGTGGGCGCCTGATGCATCAAATGAAAATGCAGAAATATATTTCTTCATTATCCTGGTGGGCGCCTGATGCATGAAATGAAAATGCTGAAAATGTATTCCCTTGTTATACAGGTGGGCGCCTGAACAGAAATTAAAAATGCAAAAATGTATTCCCCTGTTATACAGGTAGGCGCCTGATGCATGAAATGAAAATGCAGAAAAATATTCCCTCATTATCTAGGTGGCCGCCTGATGCATGAAATAAAAATGCATAAACATCTTCCCTCATTATCCAGGTGGGCGCCTGATGCATAAAATTTATCCAGGTGGGCACCTGATGCATGAAATGAAAATGCAGAAAAATATTCCCTCATTATCCAGGAGGGCGCCTGATGCATGAAATGAAAATGCAGAAAAATATTCCCTCATTATCCAGGTGGGTCGCCTGATGCATGAAATGGAAATGCAGAAAAATATTCCCTCATTATCCAGGTGGGCGCCTGATGCATGAAATGAAAATGCAGAAAAATATTCCCTCATTATCCAGGTGGGCGCCTGATGCATGAAATGAAAATACAGAAAAATATTCCCTTGCTGTTTGGGCAGGCTTCCTGCTAACTTGAGTGAGTCCTCCTCTGCTGATTTTCCTTTTTATTGCTGTTTTTTTTTTCTGTTTTCCACATTGGTCACATTCACTTTAAAGTGATTAGTGAGAATTTGAATCGTCTTTCCATGTCTAAATCAGTGAACAATCTTATTAGATATAAATTGATGGTTAGCAACTGGCATTCTTGTTGGCCCTGCTTCCATCGTCTGCCTCTTCTTGTTTCATCCTGCTTTACTGCCAGATTTCCTTCAACTTTCTCTTTGTTATCCTCTTTATACTTTTCCCCTTTTTTGTTTCTTTTCTTTTCATTTTTCCTTTGGCCTTGATTGCCATCCTCTTTCTTTTTATTTTCTTTTTGACCCAGTGTTATTATGCCTCTGAACATGAGAAGTTGGTAGTTAGCTTTCAAAGGGCAACTGGTTTTGATCAATGAAATATAGAAAAATGAATTTGAAGTGGTAAGGGTATTTTAGAGTAAAGACATAACTTATCTGGTATGATGGCTGATTCCTCTAACCACGCCATGTATTTAAATTCCGACCCAGTCTGTCTAATCGAATCGTTGCTGTCTTAACTTCATCTTATTCTTCAACCCAAACCTTTCTTATTTTTTGCTATTTTTCCTTCTTTTAACAAAATATTCCTCACTTTCGCCTTATGGTGCCCGTTAAGGTTTTCACCAATAAGACTCTCTCATTTTTTTAGTTTCTCTTCACGTTCGCCTTATGGTTCCCGTTATGGTTTTCACCAATAAGACTCTTTCATTTTTATTTTCTCTCATCTCACAATCGCCTTATGGTGCCCGTTAGGGTTTTCACCAATAAGACTCTCTCATTTGTTTTATATTTTTCTTTATTTTGTTTTCAAACTTCCAGATATTGTCCATGCCATGTCTTCTCCTTATTCTTATTGTATCATCATTTTCTTGAAATTAATCAGAAGGTCTTTCTTTGGACTGTAATGTGGCTTTTGGATGGGTATAAAAAGAAAGGTATAAAGGCTTAAAATTTATACGAGGGTTCAAAAATATTTACAACTCTCGGAATCATAATCATAACTTCTGCCCCAGTTTTGATATTTGGGGAATCTTGGATTTTATATACATCATTACTGAACCTCAACGAGGCTGCCGACGTACCATTTCGGGATCAAGTCAAAATGTAGTTCGGATCATATGATCACTTTGCATTTTTGACTTTTCCAGATTTTCTTCTTTTGTATGCATTCTTTTCTTTTTGTCTTTTTTTTTTGCATCATTTTTCTTTCATTTATCATTTTCTTTCATTTTTCTTTTTCTATTTTTTTTTCTTTTCTTGTCCATAATTTATTCCGAGAGAGGGATATGAAAGAATAAAGTAGTAAGGCTCAACAGGGTTATCAATGGATAAAGTGTTTGGATAGAGAATAAATTGCCTTCATCATTTCAATTTCAAAATTATGACAAATACAATTGTTCATATGAAAAAGGAATCATACATAATATCTCTTGACTGCATCTGAGTTGATAGCAGTCTTTACACATTTTCCTTCAACATCTGTCAAATATAAAGCTCCGTTGGACAATACCCGTGACACCATGAATGACCCTTGCCAATTTGGAGCAAAATTTCCTTTTGCTTCGGCCCAATGAGGCAAAATACATCTTAGCACCAATTGTCCCACTTCGAATTTCTGCGGACGTACTTTCTTATTGTATCTGGCCATCCTCCGCTAATATAACTGTCCATGGCAAACTGCCGCTAACCTTTTCTCATCAATCAAGCTCAATTGTTCTAGCCGAGCTTTTACCCATTCATCATCATCGACTTCAGCCTCAACTATGATCCAAAGGGAAGGTATTTCAATTTTTGCAGGTATGACTGCCTCTGTTCCATACACCAATGAGTAAGGTGTTGCGCCGATTGAAGTACGTACAGTTGTACAATAACCCGTGAGAGCAAATGGTAGTTTTTCATGCCATTGTCTTGACTCTTCCACCATTTTCCTGAGAATCTTTTTAATATTCTTATTCGCAGCCTCCACTGTTCCATTCGCTTTAGGCCTATAAGGTGTAGAGTTACGGTGTAGGATTTTAAACTTTTGACATGCCACTACCATGAGGTGACTGTTCAGATTTGCTCCATTGTATGTGGTAATTACCTTTGGAATTCCAAAACGACAAATGATATTTGTGTGCACAAAATCTACTACCGCCTTCTTTGTCACTGCCTTAAATGTCTTCGCCTCCACCCATTTAGTGAAATAATCAATTGCTACCAAGATAAATATGTGCCCACTATATGCTGTGGGCGCTATTGGTCCAATGACATCCATGCCCCAGGCAACTAATAGCCATAGTGCTGACATTGTATGCAACTCATAGGGTGGAGAGTGAATCAAATCTCCGTGTATCTGACATTGATGGCAATTTTGCACATATTTAATGCAATCATGCTCCTTGGTAAGCCAATAATATCTTGCTCTCAGTATTTTCTTGGCTAAATATATCCGCTCATATGAGGTCCACAAGCTCCTGCATGTACTTCAGCCATAATTGTGTCAGCTTGTTGTGCATCTATGCATCGCAATAGCCCAAATCCAATGTACTTTTGTATACAACTCCTCCACTGAGGAAAAATCCATTTGCTAATCGCCTTATAGCCCTTATCTGGTCCCCTGTGGCCTGCTCTGGGTACACTCGTGTCCTCAAATATTCTTTGATATCATGATACCACGGCTCACAATTAAGTTCTTCTTCCACAGCGAAACAATAAGCATTTTGATCATGAACTTGTATCTATAATGGATCTACGTAAGCTTTATTTGGATGATGCAACATGGATGATAATGTGGCTTGAGCATCCTCTACTTCGTTGTACATTCTTGGGATGTGTTTGAACTCTATAGATTGAAATCTCTGAGACAATTCATGCAGACACTGTCGATAAGGTATCAGCTTCAAATCACTTGTCTCCCATTCTCCTTGAATCTGATGTATCAAGAGATCCGAGTCACCCATGACCAAAATCTCTTGAACACCCATGTCTATTGCAATTCTCAATTCCAATATGCATGCTTCATACTCGGCCATGTTATTAGTACAGAAAAATCAAAGCTGATCATTAACGGGATAATACTGATTGGTTTCTGAAATGAGCACTGCTCCGATTCTGACTCTCTTTCTATTGACGACCCCATCAAAGTACATTCTCTAGCCTGGCGTATCATATTGCTCTACTCCCTCAATGCTCATGGTCTCCTTATCAGGAAAATATGTCTTTAATGGTTCATATTCATCATCGACCGGATTTTCTGCCAAATGATCTGCACCTGCTTGTGCCTTCATTGCTGTACGAGTTACATAAATGATGTCAAACTCTATAAGTAGAATTTTCCATTTAGCAAGTCTTCTTGTAGGCATAGGCTTATGGAATATATATTTCAGTGGATCCAATCGGGATATCAAATAAGTGGTATAAACCGACAAGTAATGTTTCAATTTCAGCGCAACCCATGTTAAAGCACAACATGTTCTCTCCAACTGAGTGTATTTTACCTTGTAAGATGTAAACTTCCTACTGAGATAATATATTGCTTGCTCTTTTTTCCCTATTTCATCATGTTGCCCCAGTACACAGGCAAAAGAATTATCCAATATAGTCAGATACATGATCAAAGGTCTTCCTGGTTCTGGAGGAACCAATACAGGAGGATTAGCCAGATATTCCTTAATTTTGTCCAATGCTTCTTGACATTCATTAGTCCAATTCACCGCAGTATCTTTCTTCAACAATATGAAAATGGGCTGACAAGTCGATGTTAACTGAGCAATAAATCTGCTGATATAATTCAACCTGCCCAATAAACTCATCACTTATTTCTTGTTCCTCGGCGGAGGCAAATTCTGGATTGCTTTTATCTTTGGCAGAACCAATTCAATACCATCCCGGCTTACGATGAATCCCAATAACTTTACTGATGGCACCCCAAAAGCACACTTTGCTGGCTTGAGCTTGAGATTATATCTTCGGAGTCTCTGGAAAAACTTTCTTAAATCTTTGACATGGTCACATTGATTTTTGGACTTAATGATGACATCGTCCACATATACTTGAATCTCTCGGTGTATCAAATCATGAAACATAGTGGTCATTGCCCTCATATATGTAGCCCCGACATTCTTTAACCCGAATGGCATCACCATGTAGCAATATGTTCCCCAAGGCATGATAAAGGCCGTCTTTTCTGCATCTTTTTCGTCCATTAAGATCTGATGATAACCCGTATAACAATCCACAAAATAACTAATTTCATGCTTGGCACAATTGTTGATCAATATATGGATATTTGGCAATGGAAAATCATCCTTTGGACTAGCTTTATTGACGTCTCAATAATCAATGGACACCCTGGTTTTTCCATCCTTTTTCGGAACTGGCACAACATTAGCTAACCAAGTGGGATATTTAGTGACCCATATGACCTTCGCCTCGAATTGCTTGTTAACTTCTTCTTTTATTTTCACGCTGATGTCCGTTTTAAATTTCCTTAACTTCTGTTTTACTGGTCGGCATTCTGGATAAATGGGCAATTTATGTACCACCAAATTAGTACAGACCTAGAGGCCGATACGCAGGTCTTTCTTGATGAAATATATAAGACCCTCAGAGTGATGAAGGTTATAGATATATAGGGGGTAGAGTTGGCCTCATACAGGCGGAAGGGAGCGGCACGTTCATGGTTAGAGATGTGGGAGGATTCCCGCGAGGAGGGGAGCCCTCTGGCCAAATGGGATGAGTTCGTAGATGTATACATGGACCACTTCTTCCCTGCCAAGAAAATGGCCGCCCATGCCACTGAGTTTGAGGTCCTCAAACAGGGCAGCATGAGCGTTTTGGAGTACCACATGGAATTCGTGAGACTGTCCAAGTATGCTCCTCCGCTAGTGTCGACCATGGATGCCCGGGTTCGACGGTTTGTTCAGGGCCTTAGCCCTTTGGTAGTGAATGAGGCCGCCACAGTTGCTTTGCACTTAGACATGAACTATGGGAGGATTGTAGGGTTTGCTCAGGCTACAGAGGCCACGAAGTTCAAGATTCGGGCAGAGAGAGAGAGTAGCAGGAGGGCCCGATCAATGGGTCATTTGGGGAGATCACTTACAGGGAGAGGGCCATCAGGGCCATCCCAGCCATATGCCCAGTCATCAACAAGTGCACCACCCTCTGTCCACAACCATCAGTTGGGTAGTCATTCGAGACCCGATTTAGACAGCAGGAGGTCTCGCTAGTCTGGTCGTCCTGGAGTGAGGTCCCAGTAGCAGGGGAGACCTACATGCCCCAAGTGTGGGAAATTTCATAAAGAGACCTGCTACCTTGATATCCCAATATGATTTAGGTGTGGGGTAAGAGGTCACATACAGCAAGACTGCTGTGCACCCAATCATGGTATGGGCAGGGGATCTGCTCAGTCGTCTGGTTCTTCGGCTGCTACATCATTAGCGCGTCCTCCAGCAACAGCAGCGCGTGGTACAGCTAGGGGTAGAGCTTATGGTAGGGGTGGACCTAGTCGATTCTATGCATTGAGTGGCCGCTAGAGTGTTGAGGCTTCTCCAGATGTTGTTACAGGTATCTTGTCTATTCAGACTATTGATTTCTATTGATCCGGGGTCCTCCTTGCCTTATGTTACCCCGTTCATTGCTTCTAGTTTTGGAATAGAACCCGAACAACTTCATGAGTCGTTCTCTATATCGACTCTGGTGGGTGATTCTATTACAGACTCAAGAGTCTATAGGAATAGTATTGTTAAGGTGAGTGGTCGTATTACCACAGCCGATCTTATTCAGCTTGGGATGGTAGATTTTGATGTAATTATGGGGATGGATTGGCTCTATTTGTGCTTTGCCTGCTTGACTGTCGGACGAGAGTCATGAGGCTCGAGTTCCCTAACGTGCAATTTATTGAATGGAGAGGAAATAGTGTGGTGCCAAGGGATAGGTTTATTTCCTACCTTAAGGCTTCAAAGATGATCAAGAAGGGGTGTATCTATCACTTAGTGAGGGTAACAGACACCACCTCAGATGTGCCTACCCTCGAGTCCGTGCCAATTGTAAATGAAATTCCTGAAGTGTTTCCAGATGAGATCCCAGAGATCCCGCCAGATAGGGATATTGATTTTGGAATTGATGTATTGCCAGATACTCATCCAATATCCATTCCACCATACAAAATGGTACTAGTAGAGTTAAGGGAGCTAAAAGAGCAGCTGAGGGATTTATTAGAGAAAGGGTTCATACAACCGAGTGCGTTGCTGTAGGGTGCTATGGTTTTTTTTGTCAGAAAGAAGGATGGATCACTTCGAAGGTGTATTGATTATCGGCAGCTCAACAAAGTCACCATCAAGAATAAATATCTTTTTCCTCGGGTGGATGATCTATTTGACCAATTGCAATGAGCAAAATTTTTCTCTAAATTTGATCTACGGTCCGGGTACCACAAATTGAAGATCAGAGAACAAGACATTCCTAAGACCGCCTTCAGAACTAGTTATGGTCCCTTCGAGTTTTTGGTCATGTCTTTTGGGCTAACCAATGCCCCAGCAGCTTTCATGGACCATATGAATCGGGATTTCAAGCCATTCCAAGATTCCTTTGTGATTGTATTTATCGATGACATCCTCATTTACTCTCGTAGCAGGGAGGATCATGCCATTAACCTTAGAGAAACATTGCAGACCCTTCATCAGCACCAATTGTACGCCAAGTTCTCAAAATACGAGTTTTGTTTGGAGTCCGTAGCCTTTCTGGGGCATGTTATTTCTAGTGAAGTGATTCAGGTGGATCCTCAGAAAATTACAGCAGTGAAAGATTGGCCTAGACCCACGACCCTGACAGAGATTCGTAGCTTTTTAGGTCTGGCAGGGTACTATCGGAGGTTTGTGGAGGGATTTTCAACCGTCGCCTCCCTATTGACCAAATTGATGCAGAAGGTAGTTAATTTCTAGTGGCCCGATGCATGTGAAAAAAGTTTCCAAGAACTGAAGTCAAGATTGACTTCGGCACCAGTATTAGCCTTGCCAGAAGGCACAGAGGGGTTTGTGGTTTATTGTGATGCCTCCAGGGTCGGTTTGGGGTGTGTATCGATGCAGCGTGGAAAGGTCATAGCTTATGCTTCCAGGTAACTCGAGAACCATGAGAAAAATTATCCGACACATGATTTGGAGCTTGCAGCAGTTGTGTTTGCTTTGAAAATAGGGCGGCACTATCTTTATGGAGTTCATGTAGATGTGTTTTTAGACCACAAGAGAACTGAATCTGAGACCAACGGCGGTGGTTAGAATTTCTTAAAGACTATGATATGAACATACTGTATCATCCAGGGAAGGCAAATGTGGCGGCCGACGCTCTTAGCCGAAAATCCATGGGTAGTATGGCTCATTTGGGTGTGGATCAGAGACCCCTGGCTCGCGAGGTTTACCAATTGGCCAGTTTGGGGGTTCACATCTCGACGTCAGACAAGGGGAATAATTTGGTCCATAATGGACAAGAATCATCATTGGCGGCAGAAATCAAGGAAAAGCAGTTTACGGATCCAACATTGGTTCGAGTAAAGGAAGCAGTTATGAATAACAAAACCTCAGCATTTGTACTCTGTAGCGAGGATGGTGTATTGCGATGTCAAAGTAAGCTTTGTGTCCCAGACGTGGACAAGCTTCGGGAGAGAGTGATGATAAAGGCTCATATTTCCAGGTATTCTATGCACCCAGGTTCCAAGAAAATGTACCATGATCTTAAGGAGATTTATTGGTTGAACGGTATGAAAAGGGATGTGGCGAGCTTTGTATCCAAATGCCCGAACTGTCAGCAAGTGAAGGCCGAGCATCAACGGCCTGGTGGATTAACTTAGCTTATAGAAATACTAAGGTGGAAATGAGAGATGATCAATATGGATTTCGTGGTGGGGTTACCTTGCACTCAGCGAAAGTTCGACTCAATATAGGTGATAGTGGATCGACTCACCAAATCAGCTCACTTCCTGCCAGTGAAGTCCACTGATACTGCGGAGCAATATGCTAAGTTGTACATCAAGGAGATAGTAAGGCTTCATGGCACTGCACTTTCTATTATCTCGGATCGCGAGGCTCAGTTCACAGCCAATTTTTGGAAGAAGTTTCAGCAAGGCTTGGGGACTCATGTGAATCTCAGCACAGCCTTCCACCCGCAAATCAACGGTCAGGCCGAGCGGGCTATTCAGATGCTTGAAGATATGTTGCGGGCTTGTGTCTTGGATTTCAAAGGTAATTAGGATGAACACTTACCACTGATAGAATTTGCTTATAATAATAGCTTTCACGCTAGCATTCAGATGGCTCCATTTGAGGCATTGTACGAAAGAAGGTGTAGGTCGCCAATTGGATGGTTTGAGGTAGGTGAAGCAGAATTGCTAGGGCCAGACCTGGTGTACCAAGCTATGGAAAATGTTAAGGTTATTCAGGAGAGGATGAAAACTTCACAGAGTCACCAAAAATCCTATGGAGACGTTCGCAGAAGAGATTTGAAGTTTCAAGTCGATGATTGGGTGTTCTTAAGGGTATCTCCTATGAAGGGAGTCATGCGATTCGAAAAGAAAGGGAAATTGAGTCCTAGGTATGTCGGGCTATATCGGATCGTACAAAGGATTGGTCAAGTTGCTTATAGGTTGGAGTTGCCTCCTGAAATGTCATCAGTGCACCCGGTGTTCCATGTATCCATGTTGAAGAAAGTGATTGGAGATCCATCCACCATTATGCCAGTCGAGGCTATTGAGGTTAATGAAGATTTTTCATATGAAGAAGTTTCGGTTTCCATCCTTGATAGGCAAGTTCGTAAGTTAAGAAATAAGGAGGTTGCCTCTGTCAAAGTATTGTGGCGAAGTCAACAAGTTGAGGAGGCCACGTGGGAAGCAGAAAAAGAGATGAAGGAAAAGTACCCCCATTTGTTTGATCAAGCTTAGAAGGAATTAGGAAACCCTCTACTTTTAATGACTATCATCTTGTCCAAATTGTTTCCTTCTTAATGTTTGTAAAGTTTCATTCATTTTCGCAAAAAGTTATATGTGTGGTTACCTTAGGCCACTTGAACCTTTCTTGATAAATGAAAGACTTATAAATATTCATGTGTTAAATAAACAACTAATAGTAAGTGTAGATTGGTAATTGTTTGTTTATGTGTACGTGGTGTATTGAGATATTTAAATAAGGTATGGACTCATTGAAGTGACTAGTTTATGTGTAAATGTAAGAATGTGATAGAATATGTGCAATCGTTGAGGTATGAAAGTGTGTACAAGCTGTGGAAGATGTTGTGAATAGATGTTGTTGTTTGATAATATGTTTTGGTGGCTCTCTGACAGGTGGATATGTCCATAATACAAAGGAAACTCTGGCGAAATCTTTCTAAAATATAGGAGTTAGTGAAAATTTTGATAGTTTGCATATCATGTCTTTCAAAACCAACTAATTTTCAAAAACCTCATTCGAGGATGAATGATTTAAAGGGGGAGGATGTAAGGCCCCGTAAAATTTTTGCGCTTAAAACCTAGTAGTTGTGATGTCATGGTCCGAATAATGTATTAGGAATGCGTAGAATTCTTCGCGGCCTTGGTAGTGATTTAGGCTTCAAAAATTGAAAGAATAAATTTTCCAGAAAATGTCAATTCTGCGGTCAGGAATGCGATCGTAGATCTGCTATGCAGACCGCATTCCTACCGCAGAGCTTAACAGAATGTTTTCAAAAAATGGTGTTAAAAATACCATCAAATATGCGATCGCAAAATGGAAATGCGCACTGCAGATCCACCGGATAATTTCTAGAGAATTTTTAAGTGTCAAATATGTGGTGCAATCTGTGACCGCAGAACACGAATGCGAACCGCATTCTGGTCGCATACCGTAACAGTACATGTGCAATTTTTGGGGCAATTCTGCGGTCCATTATGCGGACAGCATGTTGATTCTGCGATCACAGTTGCGACCGCAGAATTGACTCGGCCCAGATTTTTTATAAAATTGACCCGACCCCATCTTTAATAAAACACCATCAACCTTCATTTTTATTATATCTTCTTAGGAAAATTAGAGAGAGTAAAGAGGGGTTATAGAGAGAGAAGTCCAATTATCTTCAATGATTTTTCCAATCGTTTTGCTCGGAAGATCCTAAGGTAAAAATTCATCTTCACCAAATCTCTAAGAGGTAAAAACCCTAGTTAGTTTCCTCTAATTTCTAAGTTTTTCAAAGGTAAAGAAAGAATTGCATACAATAGCTTTTATAAATAGAATGTGATACATATGCATGTTATTGAACTTGAATTTTAGTAAAAAGAAGTGAGTAGAAGTAAGAGTCTGTGAGAACGAGGTGTGCAAAATAGGATAACTTGGGTAAGCATAAAGTAGGAGGTTAAAGGAAGAAAACCCGACACCAGGTATGTTGGCTAACTTTTATTCTTGTGAAATCGCCTTTTGTGTGCAATTCGTTTGGCATGTGTTAATTTGAGAGATTGTGTGTAATTCGTTGTTTTTGTTGTTGGGTATCTAATTGATGTTGAACTATGTGTGGTGTGGTATGGAATATGAATCGAAAGATAAAAAGGGAATTGAAATTGGTAAAGAATTGAGAATAATTGTTGTGATGACATATATGGTTCCTTGTGGGAAAGAAATGAAACACTTGAATTGTGATAAGTTGTTGAACATAACAGTATGGGTACTCTTGAATATGGAAACATTGTAACTTAGTTGTGATATTGGTTTGAAAAGTATTTGAGAACGTGAACCAATTTGTAAATTGCTTATTTACCCTTGTTGTGATCTTGTGTAGTGCCTTGTTTGCTGTTTGTGATTGTTGTGATTGAAACTGTACGGTGGGATCGGGTTACGCGCTGCAACACGGAGTAATAGGTGTGGGTTGGGGTTATAATGGTGGTCAAGGTAATAAGGGTGTCCGAGGTAATTAGGATGGAAAGCGATCGAAATCGCCATTGAAATTGATGTAAAATCATTTATGTGAAATTGTGAAAGGAGACAGTAGGAGAGTTTGCAAATTTCCCCTTTGTTTGACTTGATTGTGTTTTTCCGTGTTTGTTTGGTTGTTGCCTCCCTTGTTGATATTTAATTGTGCTTGAGCTGAGAACTACTTGAGAAGAAGTAAATGTGGAAACATGGTTGGCTGGCTTTATTAATTCTTGGTGTAATTCATTGGTTGTCTTCTCATCATGATTTACTTGTTTAAATGGCTTGAGTTTACTTGAAACAAGGCTTGTCCATACATACCAGTACAATTCCAGTATACTGACGTCCCTTTTGCCGAGGACACTACATTCGTGTTACATTTGTAGGTGGATCAGTAACAGGTACTTCAGCTCATCGGCAGTAGCATCCTTTATCTTCCACTTCCCGTTTTAGTGAGCCCCTTTCTTCCTCAGGGCCCTGCGTGGCACATGCCACTTTTGTTTTAGACTTCATTTTGATCTTGTGTAAGGTATAGCCGGAGCCTTGTTACCGGCAAGTATTATATCATCCTTTGTATCCTATAGGCTCCGTAGACATGTAAATTGTGGGATTTTAGCCTTGTGTATATATTATGTCGGGCGTTGCAAATTGTAAACTTGTTGAAACTAATCGTGTGGTTATGTTTGTACAACATGGATTTGGTTATAGTTCGTAAGATCTTTGGCTTATGAGTAACAAACAACACAGGGGTAACGTGTAGGATAGAAAGGCACCCAGGTCTGCTTGACTGGGGCTACCCGGTTAGGCACCGGTCATGTCCCTCAATTTGGGGCGTGACAGGATCGTCTGAAAAGACATGTATCGAATAATTCTACGTGAGGACAAAAGGGGCCAAGTTGCCAGAAGGGTCAAAAGGTTGGATAACATATTTACGATCACTGACTACTAGCCAGATGGAATGGGCATATGGATTGTTGCCCCTCAACGTAGTTATATATATGCCAGCAGAAGGGTCTTATTTTCTATTAATGGGTCTCAAGGGCATCCAACCATATGCGCCATACCGAGTATTAAGGCAACTCGGAAGATATCAGGTTGTGCCGAAAGATGGGGACCTCAGCCTTCAAGCAATAGAAATCAGTCTTGATGGGCAATTTGCAGAAGCAAAAATTCAGCAAATATGGAATGAATGCCAATATCTGAGAATAGACACTTGTGTGAGATATCGGGCTAGAGGAGAAGTATCACCGGGATATTCTGTATGGTACCGTAGAGATGTTGAGCATGAAAGACCAACAAAAAGGCCTCATATTCAAGAGTTTGTCGAGCAGTCTAAGGAACAAAAAGATTGGATGGCCAAGGAAAACGAATATTGAGCCAGAATCAGCATGTTAGAAAAACAATTTCAGGACATCAAATTCGAAAGCAGCCTACAACCAGCAGTCGATGAGGGTGAAAAGAAATAGCTGAGAAAAGAAAATGAAATATTGAAGGCTCAGATTGTGAAAATGAGAACAACAACTGAAACCCCAGTTCGACTTGCCCGGGATGAGAAACTAATTGAAAATCTACGGCGCAAAATGAACGATTATAGCTTTGATCTAGATAAAGTTGAGAATGAACTAGTTAGGGTTCAGAAACAATTGGCCAAGTATGCCGAAGAAAGAGCTCGGATGGTTCGACAACTAAAAGATGAACATAATGTAGAAGTAGACCGATTCAGGAAAAAAGATCATCACGGCTGAGGTCAAAAGTAGCAAACAAACCAAAGAATTTGATGTAGAGAGATAACATTTCTACATGGCCATGGCTCAGTTAGAATTGGAGCTATAACAACTTCAAAGGAAGAACCAGCAAGCCTTAGATGCTCGTGCCGAACAGATTGGTAGGTTGCTTCAAGAGAAATGGGTCATCACGGAAAGAATTGTCAACGTTTCTCAATACATTACGCGGAAATGCCAACTGTGCGAGGATATGACTCAGTCAACGTTTACCGCAGCATCAATGATCTTTGTGAAACAAGTAATAACCGACCCGAACAAACTCCAAAAGGGATTAGCATATAGGCCCGCAGTACGACCGACCGATGTCTCACGGGCACTAGGAGCTTTGATGTATTCATAGGGCATGCATTTTTGTATTTGTATTTTTCCGCATTTAGAAGGTTGTAGTACAACATTATCTTTTGTAATCAATGTTTGAATATCAATGAAAATCCAAAGAAATTGTCATTATTTTCTCTTATATATTCAAATTGCTTGAGCGATAGGCAAACATATAGGATCTAAAAACGAAAAAAAAGAAAACAAAGAAAAAGAAATAATGAAAGCAATGATGAGTGGAAACAAAAAGAAAAAAAGAGAGCTGAAAAAAGAAAATTGGCGGGTCAAAAGAAGAATAATGTCGGGATGATGCATAATTGCTAGGAAAAAGTTGTGTTTTTAAAACCTGTGATGTTTATCTATTATGATCTAACTATTAACAAGTTTTTGTTGTAGATGAGTTTCAGATAATAAAGTTAGCAACAGGCATTCTGGCACATCACTACTACAACACTCGTTCTAAAATCATGACAAAAGCAGTAACCCAAGAAATTGAGCCGACAATCACAGATCTCGTGTAAGAGGAGGAAGTAATAGATGTGAATAGCATGAAGGAAGAAATGTATAAGTTGCAACAACAGATGTCAGAAATTGTGACGACCCAAAGGGTCATCACTTATTTTATTAATCATTTCGAGCTTTCCGAGGCCTTGAAAACCTCATTCTATGTTGCCTCGATTTACGTGCACGATCCGAGCATGTAGCCGGAAAGATTTTGTGATAGAAAATATGAATTCTATGAGAAATTTGGATAAAAATGATATTAATATTGATATGGTTGACTTCGGTCAACATTTTTGGTAAACGGATCCGGACCAGAGATTGGATGGTCCCGAGAGGTCCGTAGGAAAATATGGGACTTGGACATGTGTCCGGAGTCGAATTCTGAAGCCTAGAGCCCAAGTTATGAATTTTTATGTGAAATTGTTTTTGATGTAATTATTAAAGGAAATAAATTAATTGACCTTGGTATCGGGCTCGTATTTTGGTTCCGACGCCCGGTACAAGTGATGTCGTTTGAGATGTTTTGGACCTTGAGTTCCAAGTTAAGAAGTTTTGAAAATCAAAAGTATGAAAATCATGAGTTTGAGGCTTGATTTGATTAAAACAAAGTGATATTGGCGATATGATCGCACGAACAAGTCCATAACGTGTTTTTGAGGTTGTGTACATGTTTGGTTTGGAGCCGGGGGCTCGGGTAAAGATTTGATAGGCCGTTGGATGAAATTCTGAATTTTGAACTGCTGGTTTTTTCACCCAGCTGTTGGCTTCGCAATTGCGAAGAATTTCTCGCAATTGCGAAGGGACACTGTAAGGCAAGGCTCGCAAATGCGAACCTTGATCGCAAATGCGAAGCCAGCCTTGTTCGCAAATGCGAACAAGTGTTCGCATTTGCGAAGGTCCCCAGTGCTGCCTTGGTTCGCAAATGCAAACTATTGTTCGCAAATGCGAAGCCAGCCTTGTTCGGAAATGCGAACAATTGTTCGCATTTGCGAAGGTCCCCAGTGCTGCCTTGGTTCGCAAATGCGAACCATTGTTCGCAAATGTGAACATCCCTGTGACTGCCAGTGTTCGCAAATGCGAACTTATGTTCGCAAATGCGAACTTCCCACCCTTAGCTTATTTTTCAAACTCCAGAAATTGGTTGCGAACCCATGTTCGCAAATGCGAACACAGAGACTGAAAAACACGAATTTCAGTCATTTCTTCACTTTTCACAAAACCAAAACACCCATTTGCGATTCTTCAAGGATTTCTTCTTCATCAAAACGATTGTAAGTCACTTTTTACTTAATTCTTTCAATTCCTAACATCATTAAACATGTTTTTCATAAGAAATCAAAGATTTTCATGGTAAAATTCTTGTTTTTGTTAGAAAATAGGTTTTTCATAAATTAGGGAATTTGGACCTCGAATTGAGGTCCGATTTTGAAACAAATTATATATATGAACTCGTGGGGGATGGGTAACCGGATTTTGGTCCTAACCCCGAGTTCCGACCATGTGGGCCCGGGGTTGAAATTCACTATTTCGGGCGGAATGTTGTAAAAGTTGTATTTGGTCTTAAGAATTAGTTTGTTGAGTAGAATTGATGATATTAAATCAATTGTGTATAGATACGGTTGGATTGGAGCCAAATTGAAAGAAAAGACATTTCCACGGATTGAATTGTTCATAAGCATTCGAGGTAAGTGTTTTTTCTATCCTAGCTTGAGGGAATAGGATTATGTGTTATGTGTTATGTGATCGAGTGCGGTGTATGGGGCTGTGGTGACGAGCATCCATACACTGGCGTCTAGTATGACCGTGAGTCGTTGGAAAATGATTATTTTGAGATATATTACAGATGAATTGTTATTATTCTCCCTTGTTGGGACTTGTTGTGAAGACAATTATTGATTGCCCTTGATGGGACGGTTTATGAATTACTGTTTCTTTCTTTGCCCTTAACCGTGATTGTTATTTGGGTGAGGAAGAGTGATAATGCACGAAGGGTGATGCCGTGCCATGTTTATTTATTTATGCACGAAGGTTAATGCCGTGCCATGTTTATTTATTGATTATGCACGAAGGATCATGTCGTGCCCTATTATTGATTATGCACGAAGGATCATGCCGTGCCCTATTATTGATTATGCACGAAGGATCATGCCGTGCCCTATTATTAATTATGCACGAAGGATCATGCCGTACCCTCTGTTATTGAACCATGTACGAAGGATCATGCCGTACTATGGATGTGAGGATGAGAGTAAAAGCACGAAGGGTGATGCCGTGCAACTGCTTGCTATTTCTTGAAGTGATATTACTTGTGTTTACAATATACTTTGTTTTTCCTTGTGAAATTATTAACTGTGATTAATTGTTGAATTCTTTAAGGTATTCCTTATTGTGTTAATACTTGATTATTTCTTGTTATTTTGTGGTACACATATATATATATATATATATTGAATTGCACAGGTTTATGTGAGTGTCTGGTCCTAGGCTTGTCACTACTTCGCCGGGATAGGCCAGGCACTTACCAGCACATGGGGTCGGTTGTGCTGATGCTACACTTCTGTGCGTTTTTGCACAGGTCCAGGTTACGATCAGGAGCAGCAGCAGCAGCAGTAAATAGATTGCGTGGGAGTTGATCATATTTGAGACCGAGGTAGCTTGCAGACGTCCGCAGGCCCGGCGTCTCTTTCTTTATTTATGTTATTTGCTGTAGTCTCTTTGTTCCGAGACAAACAGAATTATGTTATATTTCCTTGAGACTTTTATGTGTAGTATTCCATAGTAGTTCGTGAGTTGGTGACTCCACGTCTTGGGTAGAGGATTTTAGTATGATTTTCACCTTGTGAATTGTTATTTCCATTTTGATTAAACATTCCGCATTTATTTAATTAAAATTGTGTTAAAAACGGGATAGTATGAATACAGTGGCTTGCCTAGCTACCACGAGTAGGCGCCATCACGATCCCGATGTTGGGGGAAAATCCGGGTCGTGACAGAAATGTACCAGGCTTGGTCAAGGGGGAAACCCTTACCTTCTTACCCGACTAACCCCATATATATTCCACCCTCAAACCCAAACAATGAACCACCCACCATGAACTCATCTTCTACATATCCCTCTTACCCGCACTATTACACCACTACATCACAAGTACCACCACCCCTGCCTAAACAAGTTCCACCACCACCACCCTAGGCCACTCCCATGTATGTGGCACCACCACTAGTCACTATACATAAATCATCTAGCGAGCCTGTATTTCATGTCCATGATAATCATTATTACCCTCCATAACCCTGTTTCAGGCAACATCATTCTTACACCCCACTTATCGGTATGATGAAGGAGGAGAAACCTGCTAGAAACCCTAAACAAGAGGAGATGGCCCGGAAAATGAAGAGACTTGAGCAGTCGTTTCGAAATATGCAGGGTCTGGGAGGCCAAGTTAGTGTGGCATACAAGGACTCATGTTTGTTCCCTGCGGTACAACTATCTGCCATGTTTAAATTGCCAAAATTTGACATGTATGATTGCCATGGTTATCCAGTGGCGCATCTGAGAGGATATTGCAGTAAAATGTGTGGAGCTGGAGGAAAGTATGAACTACTTATGGCCTACTTCAGTCAAAGCCTCAGTGGTTCGGCATTGGAATGGTACACCGATCAAGATCATACCTGATGGTTCATTTGGGATGATTTAGCTCAATCATCTGCAAACCGTTTTCAATATAATTTGGAAATCATCCCTGATAGATTGTCACTAACCAAGATTGAAAAGAAGCTCGAAGAAAGCTTTCAGGAGTATGGTTTCGGGAGGAGGGAAAATGCGGCCCGTGTGGATCTACCAATGAAAGAAGGAGAAATGGTAGATTGTTTCCTCCAAACTTTGGAGCCGACATACTACAGTCATTTGGTGTCTCCGATCGGAAAGACCTTTAATGAGGTAGTGAAGATGGGGAGTTTTGTGGAAGAAGGTCCGAAGACGAACAAGATTATGAACTACTCAGCCATCAAGGCTACAAATCAAGCAATTCAAACGGGAACAAGAGGGTCGATTGGAAAGAAGAAGAAGAAGGAAGAAGTGGCGGTTATTGAAGGAAGATCTTGGTCATGGGGCCCCAACCCATATCATCACCAACCTCACCCGTACCAACAATATCCACCAGTATCGTATAACACACCTCCACAATATTATCCTCTGACCACTCCCCAATTTTCTGTCCAGCATGCTCAATCCTAGCCACCGCCTCCACCTTCATGGCGAACCCCAGCTCCTCAGAATGTCTACCAAGCCCAAAATGCCTACCCAACATAAAAAACTTATAGAAATCCAAGCCGAACCAATTTCCATCCTGACCCTGAAGTGAAAGGAGACAGGGCTCAAAATTAAAGAGCATTCACTCCTCTGGGATAATCATATACCAACCTCTTTCACCGATTGAGAAAATTAGGAATGTTGAATCTCATTGAGCCTAAAAATCCCAACACCGCACCAAGAAATATAGACCAATCTGTCCGTTGTGAATACTGCTCTGGGGCACCGGGACATGACACGGAAAAATGTTGTCACTTAAAGTCGGCAATACAAGAACTTATTGACTCTAGAAGAATTGACGTGCAAGCACCCAAGATTCCCAACATAACGCAAAATCCTTTGCTGGTGCATCATGAAACACATATGATAGAGCTAGTATAGGGAGAAAGCTGCAAAAAACCTTCTCAGACTGTCATGACAATTAAAGCAAACAACAAGGTCGAGGAGAAAGTTGAAAGTGAGAAAGTGTCAATTGAGCCACCAGCAAAACAACTGTCAGTGATGATTGAGCCCGAGCCGGTGAAAGTGATAGTACATGGGGTGAAGCCCATACTAACTATGAAAGGGGCTTATATAGAACCAGTTGTTATTAAGCTAGTTGTTCAGATGCCTATTGTGAGTACCAAGGCTGTACCTTGGAATTAGGACAAGGTAGCGGTAATGTATAAAGGGAAAGAAGTCAAGGGAGAAATTTGTGAAACTCATGGTTTGACCCGGTCTGGGCGATGTTTTTCCCCTAATGATTTGAGAAAGACGAAAGTGGTGAAAGAAAATCCAGCTTATGTGAAAAGAGTAGTCACCAAGGAAGAAGCTGAGGAATTTCCAAAGAAAATGAAAGCTCAAGATTACTCCATAGTTGAGCAATTGAGGAAGACGCTCGCTCAAATATCGTTGTTATCCCTGCTAATTCATTGTGATGAACATAGAAAGGCGTTGCTTAAATGAAGCCTACATACCAGAGAAAATCTCGGTATGTCATCTGGGGAAAATTACAAACAAGATCTTTGAGACAAATAGGATAACATTTTCGGACAGTGAGTTACCACTAGAAGTAACGGAACATAATAAGGCGTTATACCTTACGGTAAAATGTGAAGAATCAGTAGTAACTCGTGTTTTGGTTGATAACGGATCAATCACCAATATTTGTCCTTTGTCAACTCTAGGGAAGCTAAAAGTTAATTCTGAGAGGATTCACCGAAACAATGTATGTGTGAGGGGGTTTGATGGAGGCGGAACGAACAACGTGGGAGATATCATAATAGAACTTGCTATCGGATTAGTGGATTTCACCATGGAGTTTCAACTGCTGGATGTCGTTGTGTCCTACAACCTTTTGTTAGGACGTCCATGGATCCACGCTGCAAGAGCAGTACCATATTCTTTGCACCAAATGGTAAAATTTGAGTGGGATCAACAAGAAATAATAGTGCACGGGAAAGACAATGTTTGTAATGCCATTACGCCATGTGCAGAAGTTGAAGGAGACAAAGGTTCGTGGGTGTACGAAGTAATTGACACCGTGACTGTGAATAAAATATCTTAAGGAGAAAATATGCCAGTACCCAAAGTGACCCCTACAGCAGTCATGGTTGCCAAAGAGATGATAAAGAATGGGTTCTCTCAGTAAAAGGGTTTAGGAGCTACCTTGCAAGGTATAACACAACCAATTCATCTTTTAGGTAGCACTGATACTTTCAGCTTGGGTTTCAAGCCAACCATCACTAATATACAAAGAGCCAAGAAATTGATAAAGAAAGGGTGGACCCTCCCGAACCTATCCGAAAATTGTCCAACTACTTTGTCAAGCCTGTACACAGAGACGTCTCACAACAGACATGCCAAACCGTGCAGATATAAAATCGGATGAAGAGCTTTTGGCAAGATTTGAAAGGTTATTTGAAGACGTGAATGTGATAGAGACAACCGAAGGAACAAGCAAAATGGACGTTCAATTTGTGGACCCCACATTATGCTAAATAACTGGGAAGCTACTCCTCTTCCAATCAGGAGGTAGTTGTGGTAGTTGCCATACCTCCCTTATTACTACCTTTTTCCAAAGAATAAGGTATACCCCGTTAAATACTAATACAACCCGGGATAGGATATAATAATAACAACAAGGAAGAATTTTTCCACTTTAAGGACAATCGAAACGGGATTTATTTAGATTTCACAGCCGCCACTTGGGAAGATAATGGTGTCCCAAGTCACCGGTTTAATCCCGAATCCGAGGAAATTGACTCTGTTTTAATAGTCTGCGGAACTAGAAATCCGGGTAAGGAATTCTTTTAACCCGGGAAAAAGTGTTAGGCACTCCCGAATTCGGTGGTTTTAGCACGGTCGCTCAACTATCATTTTTGACTTATTTAATTTCTTTATATGCTTTTACAAAATGTGAATGTCCCGTTTTTGATATTTTTAACGACTTGCGACATTGCGAAAATGCATTTCGAGTCACACCGCAACTAGTACGCCTGTGACTTTAATACGTTTCAGCTTCGTCGGGATTTGAGATTTGAGTCACATAAATGTGCACTCGTATTTAGGAATGTATATTTTAATCATGCCTATAACGTCTACATCTTATTATCTTTAGGAAAGATCGTGAAATTCGCTAAACGGTCTTCCCGAGTCTAACATTTTATTAAAGTTCATATGGGGGCCAGTGTGTCGTTATCTTGCACAAGAAGAGTACTGGCAATCCCGGGGACTCTTGCATCAATATTTCGATCTTTCCACGGGAATATAATCAATCCCAAAAAGGCCACTATAAAGGCAGATCGCCTATTTTCCTCCCACTTGACTCGGTAAGATTTACTGCAGATTTTGTTCGTTGGGTCGTTAAATCCCCAAATATGACCATATATGCGGTAGATGAAACTCATATTACGAAATCCGTGAGCCAAGTCTTCATTATGTACATTTTTGGCGATCTTCAGGGAATCGAGGAATCTATGCACTGTAATTGCCCTCGGAGCCACTGGATATTTGTGCTCTAGGGGAACCTCACCATTCCCGATGCAGTAAGCAATTTCTTCTAATGTAGGAGTGAGCTCAAAATCTGAGAAGTGTATCACATTATGTGCAGGATCCCAATCAAGCAGCAAGGGCCCGATTAATATAACCCCGGGGTATTATATCCATCAACCCAATAAGATCTTTCAGATATCGGTTGACCAAACCTGTCCCTCTTGGCCTAGATCATTCCACAATAACCGCAACTCCAAAGGGATTTTGTTCATTAAAGCAATGGGTTCATTTTGTATTGTGCTCATCCTGCATATTTATTAAAGGCGATTTTATTCAAAAAGGGAAAATATTTTTTCAAAGAGAATTTTTTCATTATTTTGAAAGATTTAGCCTTTCCGGGCTATTATTTTAAAAGGAAAAGACATGACCTAAAAATGGCAATTTTTGCAAAAATAGCCTTCCGACGTCCATTTGGAACATTCGGCTATTTTCAAATATAGCATCACTTTGATTTATTGAAAACTATAATTCGACATTTTTTGGTCATTTTCTAAAAGGGTGGTTGGACCCGTCAAGGGTTGCCTACGTATCTCACCTAGTGATGAGAATCAAACCTGCGTAGTTCGGTCAGATTATTTTGTGACCAATTATTTCAATAACATTGTTCCACCTATTTTTCAAACATTATTTTCAAAATTTCGACAGCGTTTCGGCAATATTTCGATATTTTCTATTCTAAAATTCTCTTTATTTTTGTTTTTCAAGAATTTAGCCGGTCAGCATAATAATTCAGGATAAATAAATACAACATATAATATGCTCGGTCTTTGATTACCGGGTCACCTGTCCTAGACGGACCCAACCCCTATGTTGAGTCCCCTAAGTCAGATATGATGCAAACAATCGTCCTAATTCTAGGCTCAATATCCTGATGTTTTCATGGTGCTAGACTGTATACCCAAGTGGACAACTCGGATCGAGGAGGGGGCTACGTACCGGGGACCCACAGGGTCATTCGACTTTGTAAGTTATCCGGCCTATTTTCTTATTTTTGGTATGACACTAATAGAAAGGGGAGTCTCAACTAGTAAGCACATCCCCAGAGGTGAGAAGAGTAGGGTTTTCGGCATAATTTTATATATACAATCCACGTAATGTCAAAGCGGTAAACATGTAGCACATTGATCCAAGCATATAACGAAATTAAATAATATCAAGAACGACAATTTAATCGAGCTCGAATTTTTGAACCCTGAACCGAAGTTCTGGGTTACTTATCCCCAGCAGAGTCGCCAGAACTGTCAAACCTCCCTTTTAACTACCCTTTTCTGAAGAATAAGGTATACCCCGTTAATTACTAATACACCCCGGGATAGGATATAATAATAACAACAGGGAAGGAGTTTTTCCACTTTAAGGCCAATAGGAACTGGATTTATTTAGACTTCACAGTTGCCACTTGAGAAGATAATGGTGTCCCAAGCCACCGGTTTAATCCTGAATCCGAGGAAATTGACTCTGTTTTAACAGTCCGCGAAACTAGAAATACGAGTAGGGAATTCTGTTAAAGCGGGAGAAGGTGTTAGGCACTTCCGAATTCTGTAGTTTTAACACGGTCGTTCAACTGTAACTTTTAACTTATATAATTTCTTTATATGCTTTTACAAAATGTGAATGTCCCATTTTTCATATTTTTAACGACTTGCAATGTTACGAGAACGCATTTCGAGTCACACCGCAACCAGTACGCCTGTTACTTTAATACGTTTCAGCTTCGCCGGGATTTGAGATTTGAGTCACATAAATGTGCACTCATATTTCGAAATGTATATTTTAATCGTGCCTATAACGTCTACGTCTTATTATCTTTAGGAAAGACCGTGAAATTCGCTAAATGGTCTTCCTGAGTCTATCATTTTATTAAAGTTCATATGGGGGCCCCACATATTTTTATTTTTAATACGAGGCTCATCCCGTTATTTTTAAAGTCCAAACCTATCAAGCACTATATTCACTATTTTGTTGTTTCTCCTAATTGGGTTGCAGTTTGGGTATTTTTCAGAATTTGATATTATTACGTCCAGATCCAACTATCCATTTCCAGGCCTGGACTTGTAGATTGTATTAACGGTCTAATTCACATAACAGGGCTTCTAAAACCCAGTATATGCATGTATAATTATTCAGAAGTCCAGAAGTGAATTCAATTAAGTCTTGGCCTACGTTTTCAGTCAGGCCCAGAACAGACGGATAAAATACAAAATAGAGTTGAAATTTCATAACAATTGAATAGACATTCATTAAACAACGGAATATATAAACAAAAGTCATTTTTATTTCATAAAGTACTGGAATACATATTCATCAATACTAATTGTGAACTTTAAATCACTAATTTAACATTGACATGACTTAAGTGATAATACTTCTATTTCAACTACTTAGACAGTGATAACAATACTAACAGAGCAGGCTTGAACTATTATTAATGATCGGGTTCTAACTTATACTAGTGTAAGTTATTGTTAAACGAATTTGAATGACAAAACATATTTAATTCATCTACTCACTTCCTTTTATAGATTGATTATTAAGTTCTAATTATCGAGCTTAGTTGATTACCATTTCAGATGTTATGCTAGTTTTCCTAGGTGTATTAGATTCATATATTAACATGTTTTTAACCTAAGTCTAATGATAACTAAAATTACGTATACACTACTACTACACTATCTACTTACTTTGTCTCGAATACATACAATATTAACTATTACAAACCTTCCTACTAAATTACATAAACTAAAACATGGTGATTATGAAAACTAGATGAAAACAGCAGCAAAATTCATCAAAACAGCTCATGAAACTTTCATTTTCTTCAATCAAATTTGTAATTACATTTCCAGGAGAGAAAATGTACCTGTTTCACCAAAAACAAACAACAACTTATAAGTCTAGGTTAGATGAAGAATAGTCAACAATAGCAGCAATAGAGCAATAGTAGAGTGGCAGACAAAGCAGCAAGTATAGCAGCAAAATAGAATCCGGGAGTTCAGTAATCCAGCAAATCAACAAATAGGATCAAAGAGCTCAAATAAAATCCAGCAAAGTTGAAGAACAATAGACTCTAATAGAACTCCAGATTTCAGCAAAGAGTTAGCTAGAATTTCAACAGCCTAAGCTTAGAATCCCTTTTTCTTAACTTCAAAGTCTGGACCTCCGAGATCAACCCCTTAATGTGAAATAGATTTTTTGTAACCAACAACTAGCAACGCACCCCTTTCTTAGGCCCAATAGAAGCCTATTTATAGACTGCTTGGGGTGAAATTTGAAGGGAAAATTCAAATAACTTATTTCTATTTCCCTCCCCTTTAATTTTCTATGATTTACAGTTTGATACCATGAATTAGATGTTGAAATTCCTTCCAGCCCTTGCTGGAAGGTTCTAGGTAGTTCTTTTATGTTTTATTGAGGGTGTTTTACTAAGCTGCCCTCACTTGCTAAGTGTAATTTCAATACTGCCTTTTTGCTATGCATATTCTATCCTTTATTTTGTGATTAATTAAAAGAATACTAGGTAGTAAATTCTTTTCTATCCCTATAAGCTCTATTAAATCTTCAATTATGCCATTTATTGTTCCTTCAACTAGGTTTAGTATCTGTTTAACTAATAGCCATTGTCCTCTAACTATTTAAGACTTAGCTTAATTTCAGACCCAAATCCCTTTCAATTTTAACCCCTTTTAACAGACCTCACTCTTATTTAATGTGTAACCCCTTTATTAACATTAAGAATATAACCAGAAATAAGTTTGCGATACTAGCCACTTAACATTATAACCAATTTAATTATTTCATGAATAGCCAGACTTAATTATTTCAGGAATAACCACTCTAACAAACATGTTTAATCATTACAAGAATAGCCATATCTACTTTTAACTTTCAGAAAATAACCCTAGATCTTTACAGCTATAACCAAATTATAAAAGCATTATAAGATTCGGAATAGTCTAACAAATGAATCAGATTACAAATATAGCCAATTCATGTTGTATTGCACACATAGCATTAATCGTAAATCAATTTCAAATTAACTAGAACTTAGAGAGAAGTTTTGATAATGGTTGAGTCCCTATTAATCAAAGCATAAATATAGACAAGGCATGATGAACAAATCACATCAAGAAGCATATTTTAATCATGAATCATGTATAAAAAGTACTAAAACAGACTAGGCATGTATAAAGAAATAGAATAGATCTTAAGCATGCAAAAAACACAGACTAACAAGAATATCAAGAATAGATTATCAAAACATTTAGAAGGCAAATATGCAAAGAAGAATAAGGGTAAGGAAAACTTAGCTTTCAGGATCTCTTTGCTTTTTTTTTTCTTTCCTTCTTCTTTATTTCTTCTTTCTTTTTCTTTTGTTATTTCCAGACTTCATAACCTCTTAAAGACTTAAAGTCTTCTGACTTCCAGATCTTTTGAATGGTGTTTATTTTTGGAGTTTTTGTAGGTAAGGGGGTAGTCTGGGTGTTGTTTGGGAGGTATTAGGGGTGGGTTATGTTTTGGGTGCTCGTCGGAGTAGGGTTCCGGCGGGCTTCTTCGCTTTATTCGAGCAATTCTAGCTTGATTCGAGGTTAACCACTTAGACGAGGAAAAAGACCTCTTTGAGGTGGTCATATGGTGTAAAGATGGGACACTGGTTCATAAGTTAAAGGTCGCTAGCTAGGGTTCCGACGATCGGACTTTCAAGAAAGAATGGGATTTTGGTTTTCTAGGGTTTTCAAGGTGGTTATGGTATGTGAGGATGAGGGATAGGAGGTGTGATGGTGGTTTGAGTCGAAGACGGCCATGGTTTCAGGCCATTCTAGCCAGTATCCATTAGAGACAAGAGGTTGAAGACGAAGAGGAAGGCGGCTAGGGTTTTGAGGTCTGTGTATATGAGTGTAATGTGTATGTAATGAATGGGAGACGGGGACTTAAATACCTCTTTAGTCTCGCGTGATCCTGGCCTTTGGATCGACTGAGATAAACGGCCAAGATCTCTTCTCCTAAAACGGCATCGTTCTATTTAATGAAAGGCCTCCTTGTGTCCGTTAGATGTTAAAACATAGACGGCCATGATTAAATGATTATACTACGTTGTTTAGTTCTTTATGAGACTCATCATCACCCGTTTGATCATTCCTTTAGAAGGTCAGGATTAAATTATGATGCGGCGTCGTTTAGCTTTTAGTTAAGCCGCCTGACATAGTCCGTTAGATTAATATTATCAATGGCTATGATTGAATTAGCCTATATGACGTCGTATGGTTTTAAGCATAGACTGGAGAGCTATCTCTTGGGCCTTATACGTTTGGGCCTGTGCATTTCACTCTACAGCCCAAATTTATTGTATTTTTTGTATTTTCTTGTATTTTAATTATTTTCTTTGTATTTTTCTTTTGTATTTCACTTTCTCTTTTTGTATTTATCTCCAATTGTTATATTTCTTTTATTTCACTATTTCCCTGATTTTTCTGGTACTTTATGATATTTTTTCCATTTTCTTTTACTTTTCCGGTATTTTTGTATTTTTTGTTGATTTTTCTAATTTGCCATATTTCGTGACATTTTCTAATTAATTATTTTGTAGTTTTAATTTCAAACTTATTTTTTAACAACAAACACACAATTTTTTCAATTAAAACACACAATTGCACATCAAAAATCTTATTTTTATTTTTATTTCGGAATTTGTTTGCTTCGGGCAAAAATCACGTGCTCACAGCTACCCCTCTTTGCTCGGGAACGCGAAGAGTTTCAGAGCAAATATAAGTGAGCAGTAATGAGAGATCTTTGCCCACTGGCATATTCCGTAAGAAGCATTTTAAAAACCTTTTGACTGCACCCTGCCTTAGAGGTTGCCTACATATCCTGAGCTAAAAAGGAATCAGTTCATTGTAGTTCGGGAAGGTCTGGTAGTTTGAAACTACCAAGACTTGTTGTTGCTGCTATTGTTGCTATAATCACTGACTAACTCCTTGTTACACTGGGATAAAAATGAAAAATAAAGAAGCTATTCTAAGCTATGATGTTAAGAATTACAGTAAATCATATTTATAACTTGTCTTCTTGCATTGCTTTGTTCTTCCATATCACATTTTGCTCTTTATTTGCCTACTTCTTTTTTTTTTTGGATTATTGATTATTTTATTGTTTCTGATGTACTGCTTCCATCCCTTCGCGTGACTTCCAAATGTGTTTCTTGCCTCCAGGTCATTCCCTTTTTAAAAACAAAAAACAAAGAAAACTTTTCCTCTGACCCAGTGTGGGGTTTTCCCATGTGTTATGGTGTTGCTCATGTTAGAAAAACAAAAAAGTGCAGAAAAGTATTCTCTTGTTATACAGGTGGGCGCCTGAACAGAAATTAAAATGCTGAAAAGTATTCCCTTGTTATACTGGTGGGCGCCTGAACAGAAATTAAAATGCTGAAAAGTATTCCCTTGTTATACAGGTGGGCGCCTGAATAGAAATTAAAATGCTGAAAAATATTTCCTTGTTATTCAGGTGGGCACCTAAAAAAGAAATTAAAAATGCTGAAAAGTATTCCCTTGTTATCCAGGTGGGCGTCTGAACAGAAATTAAAAATGTTGAAAGGTATTCCCTTGTTATCCAGGTGGGCGCCTGAAAAGAAATTAAAAATGCTGAAAGGTATTCCCTTATTATCTAGGTGGGCGCCTGAACAGAAATTAAAAATGCTGAAAGGTATTCCCTTGTTATCCAGGTGGGCGCCTGAAGCATGAAATGAAAATGCAGAAAAATATTCCCTATTTATCCAGGTTGGCGGCTGATGCATGAAATGAAAAAATGCAAAAAAATATTCCCTCATTATCTAGGTGGGCGCCTGATGCAGGAAATGAAAATGCAGAAAATTATTCCCTCATAATCCTGGTGGGCGCCTGATGCATGAAATGAAAATGCAGAAAAATATTCCCTCAATTTGATAACTGGGGTGTGAGTTTTTAAAAGATAACACCTCCCTTGCCGTTTGAGTAGGTCTCATGTTAACTTGTGTGAGTCCTCCTTTGCGGATTTCTCCTTTTATTGTTGTTTTTCTTCTTATTTTTATGATGTTTCTCCTCCCACATTGGTGACATTCACTTTAAAGTGATTGGTGAGAATTTGAATCTTTTATCCCTGTCTAAATCAGTGAACAATCTTATTAGTTATAAAATGATGTTTAGCAACTGGCATTCTTGTTGGCCCTGCTTCCATCTTCTACTTCTTCTTATTTCATCCTGCTTTGCAGCTTACTGCTAGATTTTCTTCATATTTCTCTTGTAGTCCTCTTTTGCTTTCTTTTATTTCTTTCTTTTTCATTTTTCCTTTGACCTTGATTGCCACCCTCGTTTTTTTTTTTATTTTCTTTTTGACCTAGTGTTATTACGCCTCTTAACATGAGAAGCTGGTAGTTAGCTTTCAAATGGCAACTTGTTTTGATCAATGAAATGCAGAAAATATGAATTTGAAGGGGTAAGGGTATTTTGGAGTAAAGACAAAACTTATCTGGGTATGACAGTTGATTCTTCTGACCATGTCATGTATTTAAAGTCTGACCCAGTTTGTCTAATCAAATTGTTGCTGTCTTAACTTCATCTTTTCCTACAACCCAAACCTTTCTTATTTTTTCCTGTTTTTTCTTCTTTCAACAAAATATTCCTCACTTTCGCCTTATGGTGCCCGTTAGGGTTACACCAATAAGACTCTCTCATTTATTCTCCTTTAACCTCACATTCACCTTATGGTGCCTGTTAAGGTTTTCACCCATAAGACTCTCTCATTTTTATTTTCTCTCATCTCACAATCGCCTTATGGTGCCCATTAGGGATTTCACCAATAAGACTCTCTCATTTTTTTTATTTTTCTTTATTTTTTGTTTCCAAAACTCCGGGTGTTGTCCATGCCATGTTTCTCCTTATTCTCATTGTATCATCATTTTCTTGAAATTAATCAGAAGGTCTTTCTTTAGACTATAATGTGGCTTTTGGATGGGTTTTAAAAGAAAGGTATAAAGGCTCAAAATTTATACGAGGGTTCAAAAATATTTACAACTCTCGGAATCATAAACATAACTTTTGCCCCAGTTTCGATATTTGGGGAATCTTGTATTTTATTTACATCATGACTGAACCTCGGTGAGGCTGCCTACGTACCCTTTCGGGATCATGTCAGAATGTAGTTCGAATCATATGATTACTTCATTGTTTCGTTTTGACTTTTTCACGATTTTCTTCTTTTGTTTGCATTCTTTTCCTTTTTTGTCTTTTTCTTTTTCTCTTCTTTTTTTCATCATTTTTCTTTCATTTTTTCATTTTTCTTTTTCTTGCATCATTTTCTTTTTCTTTTTTTTTCTTGTCCATAATTGATTCCGAGAGAGGGTTATGAAAGAATAAAGCAATAAGGCTCAACAGGGGTATCAATGGATAAAGTGTTTGGATAGAAATTAAAACGCCTTCATCATTTCAATTTCAAAATTATGACAAATACAATTGTTCATATGAAAAAGGAATTATACATAATATCTCTTGACTGCATCTAAGTTGATAACAGTCTCTACACATTTTCCTTCAACATCTGTCAAATATAAAGCTCCGTTGGACAATACCCGGGATATCATGAATGGCCCTTGCCAATTCGGTGCAAACTTTCCTTTTGCTTTGGCCCAGTGAGGCAAAATACGTCTTAGCACAAACTGTCCCACTTTGAATTTCCGTGGACATACTTTCTTATTATATGCTCTAGCCATCCTCCGCTGATGTAATTGTTCGTGGCAAACTGCCGCTAACCTTTTCTCATCAATCAAGATCAATTGTTCTAACCGAGCTTTTACCCATTCATCATCATCAATTTCAGCCTCGGCTATGATCTGAAGAGAATGTTTTTCAATTTCTGCAAGTATGACTGCTTCTGTTCCATACACCAATGAGTAAGGTGTTGCACCAATTGAAGTACGTACAATTGTATGATAACCAATGAGAGAAAATGGTAGTTTTTCATGCCATTGCCTTGACTCTTCCACCATCTTTCTAAGAATCTTCTTAATATTCTTATTCGTAGCCTCCACTGCCCCATTCGCTTTAGGCCTATAAGGTGTAGAGTTACGGTGCAGTATTTTGATCTTTTGACAAGCTTCTGCCATAAGATGACTGTTCAAATTTACTCCATTGCTTGTGATAATCACCTTAGGAATTCCAAAGCGACAAATGATATTTGTATGCACGAATTCTACTATTGCCTTCTTTGTCACTTCTTTAAATGTCTTTGCCTCCACCCATTTAGTGAAAGAATCAATTGCTGCCAAGATAAATTTGTGCCCATTAGATGCCGCGGGCTCTATTGGTCCGATGAAATCCATGCCCCAGGCGAAAAATGGCCAAGGTGCTGACATTGTATGCAACTCATAGGGTGGGGAGTGAATCAAACCTCTGTGTATTTGACATTGATGGCATTTCCTCACATATCTAATGCAATCACGCTCCATGGTGAGCCAATAATATCCTGCTCTCAGTATTTTCTTGGCCAAGATATATCCGCTCATATGAGGTCCGCAAGCTCCTGCATGTACTTTTGCCATAATTGTGTCGGCTTGCTGTGCATCTATGCATCTCAATAGAACCGGTGTTCTTTTGTATACAACTTCTCCACTGAGGAAACATCCATTTTCTAATTGCCTTATAGCCCTTTTCTGGTCCCCTGTGGCATGTTCTGGGTACACTCCTATCCTCAAATATTCTTTGATGTCATGATACCACGGCTCACCATCAAGTTCTTTTTCTACAGCGAAACAATAAGCATTTTGATCACAAACTTGTATCTGTAGTGGATCTAGTAAGCTCTATCTGGATAGTGCAACATAGAGTATAATGTGGCTAGAGCATCTGCTACTTCATTGTGCACTCTTGGGATATGTTTGAATTCTATGGATTGAAATCTCTGAGACAGTTCCTGGAGACACTGTCGATAAGGTATCAGCTTCAAATCCCTTGTCTCCCATTCTCCTTGAATCTTATGTATCAAGCGATCCAAGTTACCCATGACCAAAATATCTTGAACACCCATATCTATTGCCTTTCCCATTCCCAATATGCATGGTTTATACTCGGCCATGTTATTAGTATAGAAAAATTAAAGTTGAGCGGTAAAGGGATAATGCTGACCCGTTTCTGAAATGAGCACTACTCCAATTCCGACTCCTTTGCTATTGAAGGCCCCATCAAAGTACATTCTCCAGCATGGCTTATCATCTTGCTCTACCTCTTCAATGTTCATTGTCTCCTCAAGAGGAAAATATGTCTTTAATGGTTCATACTCATCATCAACTGGATTTTCTGCTAAATGATCTGCAACTGCTTGCACTTTTATTGTCGTATGAGTTACATAAATGATGTCAAACTCTGTAAGTAGAATTGGCTATTTAGCAAGTCTTCCTGTAGGCATAGGCTTCTGGAATATATACTTCAGTGGATCCAACCGGGATATCAAATAAGTGGTATAAGCCGACAAGTAATGTTTCAATTTTTGCGGAACCCATGTTAAAGCACAATATATTCTCTCCAACTGAGTGTATTTTACCTCGTAAGATGTAAACTTCTTACTGAGGTAATATATTGCTTGCTTTTTCTTCCCTATTTAATCATGCTGCCCTAATACGCATCCAAAAGAGTTATCCAATACAGTCAAATACAAGATCAGAGGTCTTCCCGGTTCTCGAGGAACCAATACAGGAGGATTAGCCAGATATTCTTTAACTTTGTCAAATGCTTCTTGACATTCATCAGTCCAATTCACCGCAACATCATTCTTCAACAATATGAAAATGGACTCACAAGTCAACGTTAACTAAGCAATAAATCTGCTAATATAATTCAACCTGCCCAATAAACTCATCACTTCTTTCTTGTTCCTCGGCGGAGGCAAATTCTGGATTTCTTTTATCTTTGATGTATCCAATTCGATACCACGCTGGCTTACTATGAATGCCAATAACTTTCCCGATGGCACCTAAAAGCACACTTTGCTGGATTGAGCTTGAGATTATATCTTCGGAGTCTCTCGAAAAACATTCTTAAATCCTTGACATGGTCACATTGCTTTTTGGACTTAATGATGGAATCGTCCATATATACTTCAATCTCTCAGTGTATCATATCATGAAACATAGTGGTCATTGCCCTCATATATCTAGCTCCAGCATTCTTTAACCCGAAAGGCATCACCCTGTAACAATATGTT